>VZRM01004557.1:1453837-1706337 GCA_013397955.1 Grantiella picta
TTTTTTGGAGGGGGGAGGGTTTGGTTGTTTGGTTCTTTTCCTCCCCTAACACAGTAGACACAAACCCCAGGAATTAATTTTTCTGCTCAGCAAGAAGGAATGGCACTGTAAAAAAAGTGGGTGTATGGTAATAAATTAGAATTTGTTATTTGAGTTGGGGAGCTCTATGGCCAAAACACTCTCTGTACCCCCTGAAAGTGCTGGTGAATAGCTGTTGGATGTTCTAGTGTGAAATGTATTTTTCTTTCTGTAATACTCTGTGAGATCTGAAGTTTATTTTGCTGTACAGAAAAAAATACTTGAGAATTTATAAAGCTGGATAAAATGAAAACTGATTTGTTTCTAGTTCTTTGGCGAGCACATTTTGCTAAAATGACAAAGTCTACTGTTAAACTGATTTCACCTGGTTCTTCCTTCCTGTCCAGTCATTTACTTGGAGTGAACAAATGGCAATTGTAGTTTTGCTTGAATACTGGCATTAAAATTAATGTGTTCTTAGAAAGTTCTTTTTTTCATACCGGTCGCATCTTATTTTCTTTAGGTGCACAGTTTCAAGAGCAGCATCAAGACCAAACATAAATTTCTCTAATTTGGTATAATTTCCACTGGAATTTTTTCAGAACACGAAACTGTATATTTTAAAACTAAATTCAATTTTTCTTTATTGAAAATAAACAGTTTACAGTTCCTTGTTTGAGAACAGCAGTAGCCAGATGTTAATAGGAAGATGTATGTTAGGGTATGCTGGCCTGTTTTGAATATTGTAGTGTTTCAGTGGGGTGTGTTGTGTTTTGGGGAACTATATGAAAACTGCATGGTTTGTGGTTATGTTTTATTACAGAGAGTTTTGTAACTTTCATCGTGCTCCTTGAAGAGATTAATAGATGACTTTTTTGGCTCATGCCTTATCTGTTGATGGATAAGAAGATAATGTAAGCAGTGGAACAATGTTTCTGCAACACCATAACGTTTCCATAGATCCTTTACTGGTGTTAATTGCAGCAGAATTATCCTATAAAAAGAATTTAGGTGACTGATTTGAAACATCTTCAGCCTGGCTGTCAGCAAGGTTTTCTTCCAATGATTACTTCTGCAAAGTGGAAATGCAGGAAACTGTGTTGGCTGTGGAAGATGTGGTGGTGCTGTGGCTCTCAGGTGAAATGGTGATGCAATTAAAGAATCTGCTGATAGTATGAGGACCTACCTGCATCTGGATCTTGACGTTTCCACCTGAAATGTTTTTTTGTGAGAACAGAAGAAAACTGATCTCAAGAGATGTTTAAGTGAGGTAAAATGATAGGGTCCAGGTCAGGGAGGCAACAGTTTGAGAGAAATCTGAGAGGAGAAGTAGAAGCAGAAAGGAAGAGAGTCATGTAAGATGAGAATAAGATGGTAAGGAATGTTAAGCTAGTGTACAACTACAGGAAGTACAAACAAATGAAAAGAAATGTTTTATTTTTGTCTGTGAAACAAGCCATATTAGGTATTGAGGAAAAGACAAAGCCCACAAAGAAACCCCAGAAGGTGAGGGAAATAAGAGGTGTGAAGGCAGACCATTTGGGAGTACTGACTTGTTACCATTTCTTCATACTGCACATGCTCACTACTCTTTTTCCCTAATGTGGCCCTCTTGTATAATTGCTGGTCCAAAGTTGTGTATATGCAGATATCTTCTCAGGCCCTTCTGTGTGTCAGTAGACACATTTCTTGTATTTAAAAGTCCAGAAAACTAATTTCTGAACACACCTTTCCATCCATCCATATTCTAAATCTGTGGCTTTGCTTACTCCCAGTGGGTTTTAGGGGTTTTCCTCAGCATTTGCTGGTGGTAAGTGTTAGCATGTATTGGTTAACTGCATGGAATGTGTTCATAGCTGATGGGGTCCCGGACCCCAAGCTCAGTTCGAGATCGGGTTAGCTGCTCAGTCAGAGCCCCACCGGGGCAGCCCGCTCTCGGGGACGGGCGAGGCGGCCGGGAACGGCGGAACTCTCGGGGAAACTGCGCGAACCAGAGATCGGTAGTGGAGACAAGAGATGCGGGCGGTAGGATTGGTGGTCCAGGAGGTTTATTAAAAGGGTGAGGGGAGATGGAGGGGGACGGGACGGGACTGGATCGGCGACCCGAAAGCGGGGTTCTGCGTTGTGTGGTGGTTTTTAAAGTGGGGGAAAAAGGGAGGGGGGAAACCGAAAGGGCCAACAGGGTACATAGAATTCTGGATTGACAATAACTTGCTCTTATGAGGGAACAAGGGGGGAGGGTACAGAACCTTGAATTTTCCAATCAGAGAACACGGCATTGGCAGACAAAGATAAATTCTAGAATTTATCTTTATATGTAATGTGGGAGGGAAGACAAGCAGGGCCAATAGCTTCACTCCAAAGCTCCCTGGGAGCACCCCCTTTAGTTAGGGCTGCTTTACTCCCAAGACTCGTCCCGCAGGGCACTGCCACTGTGCAGTGGGCTAGGGACGCTCAGCTGAGCCAGGGCCACAGCAACACATAGCAGCCACCTTTAAGCACTGCTTGAAATTGTTAGATATGTCTCCTGAAATTAAGTAGAAAAGTGTCACCCAATATGTTTAGTGTTTTTATGTACACACATGTACATATTTTTCCTCTTTGTGTTTTTATTGCCTTTAACCCATTGAAGATCTAATGCTTGGAGCTGTCACAGGAGGTTGCTTTGTCTCCTGTCTGTTGCTATAAATATTTCTGTCATAATCTTAACAACAATCTGTAATGACACAAAATTTGCCAGTTTACAAAACTATTCTCAGAGCTACATTTATGGGCTAACAATGACTTTGGTATTAAAAGAATAAAGAATGAGCTCCAGCAATAGCTTGTTTGTGATCTAGTATCACTTCCTACCCTTGCATGCATGGATTTTTTTATACCGTGGGTTGTTTTTTTTTTCCCTTCTCTGTTTTATATACCTTCTGGGGAACTACTGGAACCTTTGTACAGGGATTAGAAAAGTGATAAAAGCAAGTGTCAAATATGTTGCTGCTTTATGTAAACCAGAGTTTTAATATGATGAACAGCAACACCTAGCCTTTAGGCATGAATGTTCAACTGCTGAGAGCTTCAGCATTAAGTACTAATGTGGGCATTCATACCCACTGGCCCTTTCTGTAGTGATTTCCTGTAACTTATTTACTTTATCAAAGACACCAACTCTAATCTGACAGCATTTGCAATCTGCCAAAGTGTAAAACTGTCACAAGATGCATTTACATATATAGCAGAATCTGCATAGCTGTACAGGAGGTGAAAATAAGTCGATATAAACCTGTGTCAGTGAAGATGGGATTTTGTGTACAAAATCTGGCAAAACAGTTTATCAAATTTTGAGCTGTCCCTGGTGCCAGATGAGAAACAGAAAATTCTATGAGGAAAGAAACGACAAAATTTTATGTCAGTTCATTATAGGACAAAGTACAAACAGTAAACTATCCTCTCCAAAATTGAAAACTCACAGTACATGGATACTGCCTAGAACATGATGATAAATTCTCTTTCAGAGGCTAGCTATTTTTCATGGTGACCAGGATTTCCTTCAAATTTGACTTTAATTTAGGGTTTGATGTCTTGATATAATTGTTGAAATGCTCAAAGAAGACGAAAATAAAGCAAGTTTGGGAGAAATCCCAAACAATTTTATGAAACATGAAGGTCAGACTAGTGGTGTTGAGTTTTGTTTTGTTTCTTCTGGGTATGTTTAGTTTTGTGAGTTTTTGGTGGTTTTTATCTTTCTCTGTTTTCTGATACCTTCTCTAAAGATGAAATTTGGAATCCCATCACATGCACAGATAAATAAGTTTATTAACAACACATGTACTTCAAAATAAAGCTGTTTGTACTTATTTATATATGTTTCTTTTGTAAAATAATATATTGGGAAAAAAAAATTGAGGACATCTGAAGCAAATGCAGTGTTATGACCCTTTTTGCAATGGAGGAGTTCAAGTAAAGGCAACTACCATGATGTTGCCTTCCATGCAAAATCACAGGCAGTTGGTTACATTTCCAGCTGTTTATTATTTGCTCCACATGAATCAGCAAAGATGGAAGAGCCTTGCTTTGGATTTTTGTGCTCCTTCTCTGTGTGCATCTGGGGACATGCTACCCTTATATTAGTTTATATCCTCCTGAAATATTCCAGTTATACTCATAATATAGGATAATATGGCGTCATGAAGATAAACCTCTGGAAACTAAGAAATGCAACATTATTACGTATATGTGTTGCATAGTCTATACTGTCATTGGAATATAGTGTAAAAACATTGGCAGAGCGGCTGGTTGGTCCAGGCATGTGGCAGCATAGTCCCAGGCCATCTCAGCAGGGAGGCAGATGCAGGCATTGCTCAACAAGTGATAGAAACTATGCAGACGAATGCTGTTCTGGTAAACTGTGTTACAGTGCAGCATATGATGCTAAATATGCAAGGAGCAGCTTTGTCTAATTGTTAATGAATTGGTAATGGACTAATAAGAATGAAAATGTTGGGGAAGATAGAAGTAACCTGAAGTTGCAGTTTGGAGCATGGAAGTTGAGGCACAGGTTGCCTATCACAAGTGTAAAATTGTGAAAATGGTACAATAAAATGCTTCAGATATTAAAATACAAGGCATGACTATGAATCCTCTGTCTGGTAACATCAGCAAATATAAAATGAATGTTGCACTGCAGGGCTATAAATACACATCTATTGTGCTAAATTATCTTGGGTGGGGGAGTAACGTGGAATTGCATAGCATCACATAGCTTTTTAAATGCAAACTTGTGAAAATTGTAACTAATAGAATCATCATGAGTTTCTAAAATTACTGTTTCTATTAAAAGATGTTGAATTCACTGACAATTTTTTTTGTCACAATGTAACTGGTTTTGCGAGATAAAATTGGGAGTTGTTGCAGAAACTACAGTGTCAGGAAACTGGAACTTTGGAAAACAGGAGATAAAGCATTACCCACCATGCTGAAATAGGAAGGTCAAACCTTTCATTTATCCACAGTTGGCTTTACTTAGAAGGTGGAAATAAATGTGCTTTATACGGTAATGAGAATTTATGTAGATTTGTTCCAGACTCACTAATTAAGTACCACTTGAAATTAATGATTGTTTTATGCTGAAAGCATATTTACATTTTTTCTTTTTGTTGTGGCAAAGGATAGTCCAACATGAATATTTATTAAAACTTTTCAAGTTACTTCATGCTTTACACAGTGCTTCTTTATTAGTGCTTCTTTTAGCAGTTTGTTTTTCACATAGCAGATTTAGAGCAGGAATGCAGGATAAGATTTTTGTTATGATACTAAAATTGAGCAGAAAGTTGAATCCATGTCCCCCCTGAGAAAATAATATGGAGTTATGTGCTTGGCTTTTTGGTTTGTTTTAATGTTTACAGATGACATACATTTTTTTTTAGTAGATGTCAGACCATGTGTCTTGAAAGCATCTGGGTTTTTTTGTAATATAGCTAGATAACACATCATGTATTCACACCTTCAAGTTAGTAGTATTTAACCCTTCAATTTGCAATACTTTCCCTTACAAGAGACATTTAATGACATCTGCATTGCTCTTGGGGATTTTGAATGTACATTCTTCAGGTGTGCCCTGTCTTTGAATAAAAGCATTCAGAAATTGCTTCAAATTCTTCAATAACAGATATCTAAGAAGTGGGATGACTGATGATAAAATGTTCCTGTTTAATGGCCACCTTAAATTTAATAAACTTGAAAATTTACGTAAGTTCTAGATTTGGTAGTGTAATATACTTGCCAATATAGCATTGTTTTTTTCAAGACTGCTACAGAGAAAACATATCTTTTGATCTCTGTCCATTGCTTTGGAATAAAGATATTTCTGATATTTTTAGGGACTTGATTTTCTGAGATTACTAGGTTAAATACAGAGGAAAAGCTTACAGTAGAAGTAGTCAATATAATGCATAATTTATCTTCAACTCTACTTTTAAAAACAAAAAGAAAATACTTTCTGATTTATCAGACCATTGAGAAGGGACTTTCGTTAAGTGAAGGAAATAAGAATTTTTCTTCTACACTTCCAGAGTATTTACATTGTGTTGCCTGTGTGTTCAGCTTTAAAAACTTGTGCTTAGACAGTCCATGTTTTCTGCTGTTGGCTAGTAGAATTGAGTTTATTCTTCCAAGCTATTTTGTACTGTTGTGAAATTTAAAATCTGTTTTACAGGTGATGTATGTAATCTATATCATTGACACAAAAAGGAGTAATAAATGCTTTCCCCAGCTACCAGTGCAGACAGAAATGTGATAGTGAAATGATGACTTACAATGAAATCTAGTGTTATGCAAATATGTCTTTGTCTTGTCTTAGCAAAATTAATCTTAAAACGATGATAGATTTTTATTTTAAAATTTTGCTGCTCTGATTTTGGATCAGGTGGTCCAACAGGTAATTCAATTTCTTTGTCAATACCATCATGCTTGGAGCAGGAGGTTGGACAAGATGAGCTCCAAAGATCTCTTTCAACCTGAATGGTTCTGTGTTGGTGTGTTCCATGAATCAGACCATTGTCCTGTCTCAGTGGCTGTTAAGACTATTTGTTGTAATTAGTTCTGCTAGGAAGGCAACTGGAGTATAGAGTTCTGTAGGTAAAACTTCACCTCTGCTTGAAGCAAGGACAAGACTCTGCTTGGAGCAGATGCTCCATGAGTAGCCATCTAAAAAGGTCCTGGCAAACTTCGTAGCTTAGTGTTCTCTTTGTGTATCTCAGTCATGCTGCTAAAAGATGCCTCTGTTAAGTGCCAAGCAGCATAAGTCCCTGCTTACGCATATTATAGAAGGTTATGATGTGAGGCTGTGGACGTTATAAGCTTAGACCATGAGCTCTTGTATGCCTTTAGATTTGAAAGACTTTCTTTGGTGCAATAATGCAAAAAACAGGTGATCTGACTCTCCAAATATTTATCAATTTGTGGAAAGTATAACTTCAGTGAGTCTTTATGTGGGCACTTGGTGTGGTGGTGGGTGGGATAGGTGAGAAAGGAGTGGACTGCTAAGATGTGTATTGATTGATGCTGTGTTCTCTCAGGCAGCTGGTGGGTGGTTCATCAGCAAAATATTCTGCCAAGATAATACAAGTGCTTTACCCTTCTCCTTCCCCCAGTCTTTGATGTGGCATGAGAGTGCTGGTCTGTTTTGATTACTGAGATGTAGCAAACAAGAGACATCCGGAAGTGCCATCAATGTGATACTTTTATACAGCAGAGACAGAGTAACAGGAGTTGGTGCTTTCCTCCAGTATTTTAGGGCTGAAGAACCTTCCTTTTTCTCAAGCCTAAGCTGCAGGTTGCAGCCTGTTTCATAGGCAGGACTCTGCTACTGCGCCATCCTTCTGCTCTTAAGGAAACGTGTTTGAACCTTCTGGCTTAGACTTAACATCTATATTTCTATTCAATGTAAATTTTTGTATTGTTGTGAGAAGTAATACCTAAGTGTTGGCATACCAGAAACATGCAGGTGTCTTGGGGAGGCTGGACTGTACATCTTTTTCTGGTTCGTTGTGTTTTACCAAAGGAGAATACTATTCCTGTTCTAATGGGGTCTCTTTCATCCCTCTCTTCATGCTTACAAATACTAACCCTAAATTTATTTTAATTTTGTGTATACAGGCATGCATTCAAATGTAAATACATACATGTATGTGTGTATATATATGTAACAGTGTTTAAATGCATCATCCACAAGAGAGGGCTGAAGAGAGTGATGTTAAAACTTACCACAAATATTTCTCTGGGATTGTTTATAGTAGGAATAGTCTGTTGGGCAAAATCATGTAGTCGGTCTGCTAAAGTTCTTATTAAATTGGTTTTACTTTTCCTGTAACTCTTTGTGTCTGATGGTACTTAAATTATTTGATGTAGTGTCAGCAAAGTCTGTTCTGCCATGGCACACATCCACTGATGGCATTAGCTGCTGGGTAGATGTCTACTTGTTGCTGTGGTTACCCTGTTCTGAGGAGCAGGAGAAAGAACAGGGAGGACTTTGTATAACCATGGTTTCTACTTCCCTTGTGATGCTGACTGTGTAGAGATGCCAGTACAAAATGAATATTCCTTAAAACCACCATTGATGTTCTAGAGATCATATTCGTTTAAAAGAGAAATGGGAGATACGGCTTTCTAGAAATTCAAACTCGATTTTGGTTTTTATTTGCTTAGACTGAAATGCAACATTGCTTTGCCTTTTGTTTGCTTCAAGGCTGACGATGCCACAGGGAAGAATTTCTGGCAATGAGTGATTAGGTATTGTGTCAGGTAGATATAACAGGCAAATAAATACACTGTTTATTCAGAGGGTGATCAAAAGTTACGTGATGTTACTGCAGCCTATTTAACTTAAGGTGCTTAAAACTCAAAGTATTAACTGAATTCCCCAAAAGAAGTGTAAACCCCTCAAAGATTGATATCCCTTATTATTCCTCAAGTTGTGACAAAATGCAGCTTGCTGTTTCTGTGGATTGGTATTGCTAAGGACGTCTGCATTCATTGTGGTGTAAATACAGGTTGTGTTTGTGCTACTGTAGCCTCTTTAAGTTTGGTTGCACTGTTTTCAAAGGTCGTGACTAAGAGGGTGTTAATGAAGAAAACTGCCTTTGGAAAAATAAACAGTAGATAATTCTTTAACAGTGAGTACACTTTTCAAGTATATTTTTTCAAGTTACTTACCACCTGATTCTGCAGATACCTCTGACTAAATGCAGTGATGCAGCTCTGTCAACTCTCAATCCCAATGAATTTGCCTCATATTAGTTTATTTAGTCTCTTTAGATTACAGTGGACAAGCATATGGGGAGTTGTCATGACTTGATGGAGATGTAAGATATTTATGAAAATAATTAGGAATAAATTTCTTAAAAATAATAAATCCACCTTATAAAATTTCAAATTATTAAAATTATATTCAGATTAAAAAACTATAACATCGTTAAAATTGTCCAAGCAGAGTAAATAATTCTCATGTGAAGAATGCAGAAAGCATTAACCAGAGTTTTTTAACAACTGCCCATAGGTATGGGAAATTGCAATATCCAGTCCATTGCAAAAGCCATAAGACTGTTACACTAGAAAAGAATAAAACTTAAAGCAGGAGGTAATGACAATTTGAATATTTGAATTACCACAGAAGAAATGGATGTCAGTGGTAGCCATGGAGCTTTATTGGAAGTAAGTACTTCAACCTGGTGAAGGCTGCACCACTGCTGCAATGGCTGAAGGCTTTCCAAAGTATGAAGGAACATTTACATAGTTTCATTATAAAATTTTTAAAAAATACAGAAAACATTTAAAGCTATGGTCTTTGACTTCTGTGGTAAGAAACATTAACATTTTTTGTGTGTGCATTACCTGATATGTTTGGGAACGTCATGCCAGCCCTTTGTTAGGGCTGAAACAGCAGTGGTGGCTGTAAAGCTAACTGCAGCTGAGAACATTTGGTCTAAATTTTTCTTAGTTATGTTAATCCAGGTTTCAGTGAAAAGAAGCTTGGAACCCATGGACAGAGAGAAATATTAGCAAAGGGAGTGGTGGCAACTTTATCAGCTTCTGTAAAAAAAGGGAGAAAGACAAGTAATTATTGCTTGTACAGCACTGAGAACTGTTTGAATTCCTACATCATCACAACTGCAGCACTAATTTATTTTTCTTCCCTTCTTTTTGCCAGTAGCTCATTTTCCAGCACTAATAAGTTAGTCCAGTTTGGAATTTCAGTTCGCCTGTGAGATGGCACCTCAGAAATAAATCACCTGTGTACAAAAAACTCGCTTGAACATTTACTATTAACAGAAGCAGCTTGTTATAAAAATACCTAAACTAAATTTTCATTTAGTATGTAGATAGTGAAACAGCAGAGAAGATAGTAGATATATTTGATATATATAATATATCAAATTATTATTATAGTAATATTATATTACTATAATGTAATGCAGATAGGTGTGTAGAAAAAGGTTATGAAAGTTCTCAGGTCAATAGGAAAAAAATTCTGGGCTGATGAAAGTAGAATCAATGAGTTTGGGTTTATATTTCTGTTAATCTTTAGGAACTTTCTGGAAGAAAACTGCATTATTTGAATTATTTATCTTAGTATTAAAGTATTTGCACATTAGCAGAAGTGAATGCTTTCTACATTATTTCTTTGCCATAAGCTAGTATAAAAGCATTGTGAAAATTTAGCTTTGGGAGATTTCGTCAGATTTCAGCTTTAATTTTGGCATGGTTCAAGAGATTTTACAATGCTTCAGCTGCTTATTCTTTATGCCTACTTCTAAGAGGATAAAACTGATTAAGAGATTAGTAATAATTTAGTATTTTGCTAAGATTAATAGCAGTGTGGATGTGACTTTTTTTTCCTTCTTTAACTTTAAAATAGGATTCTAGGACTGGCAAGGATCTCCTATGTTATTGTCTGCTGTTGCAGGCAGTTGTATCATTTGACTTGCGTCATGAAATTGTCAAACGTGACTATTAAGAAGATTTGAGTTTCTGCCCATGGGGCTTTACTTGGAAAAAATAGCTGAAGGATAAATTTGTTTGTAGCTCCGGAATTCTTTTTGAATATGCAGCCTGATTCTCTTCCTAGTCGCCTGATAGTCACTTCAGTTGGCTGTATTTTGGGTTTTCTTGTTATTTTCCTTCTGTTCTAGATCAATATCTCTGGAAGCTTTTCTTGCTTTCTTTTTCAAGTTCATTGAGACAGATTAACCAAAGAAAACTTTGTCTCATCCTTTAAATACATTATGTATGTCCTTAATTCTATACTTTTATCTTATTTCCAGAGAATCTATTTGATTTTTTAAAATTTATTTATTTGCAATGGAGTGTAGGGATTAGGCATCATGCCTACATTGAAGTTTTACCAGTGCTTTTCACTAGAGCACAGATCATTCTCTGCTGAACATGCTTGGAGTCAAAGGTATAGATTTTTGTTTGTAGGGGCCCACCTGCGTCCCCATACTTAGCTTCTATACTTGGTTAAATGCAACACTGTACTTCATGGTAACTTTGTGAGTTAACAAAATTACCATGGGACCGTGTATATGCTCGTATAGCATATCTCAAGAGAGGTATTTTTTTTCTGGGCTCAGCTTTGCTGTAAATAAACACTAATACTTTTATTTCAGTAGAAATCATCTTCGTTAATTGACTTATAAAAACTGTTTCAAAACATTATTTTATGATTGAATTTCTGTTGAACGTGAGATCAGCTGGCCCATTGTTTAACAATGTAACTGTGTGTTTTTGCTGGATATGAGCAGAATGTTGATGTCTAATTTAGTAAGGGATTGAGATCACAAAAGTTGTTTCTGTAGTTTATGATGTTTTCAAAAGAGGGTGAAAGAGGTTACTCGACATGATCTGGCTCTTTTTTGAGTCATCAGTCTAAAGTAGAATTTTATAACTTCTGTTTGTCCTGATAGCGGGGGCAAGAGTGTCTCTGCATTGTACTGGCACAACATGAGGAGTATATGAGGTAACAGCAAAAATCTAGTGAAGCCTAACTTTCCACTGCATTTCGTACATTATAAAAATTATAAAACTTGAAAAGCCTTAACAGCAGAAATAAAAACTGTATATGGCACGTGTCAGAAGTCAGGATACAGGGGCTGGAAGTCTTTGTATTTAAGTATGTCTCTCCCGGTTTCTAGCCTATCATTTTATTTCCCTTTGAGCGGTCTGTAACAGCACTAGATTGTTTTCTACTTTTATCTCTCATCCATTCCTGGGATATTTACTACACAGTGTAGCTGCTAGAAGTCATGCAAAAAATACCACTGCCTAGTCAGGTCTGATGTGCTTAAATCTTACAATTTTGTTAAAAAACAATCAAAGAGTGTTTTTGTGTCTTATTGCTGAAAGGATACATTAGCTCTATAGTAGGTAGTGATGTGTAAAGGAAATGCCTAATATTTGAAAAAGAGTAAGCATGGCATAAATGAAACAGCTAAATAAAAGTATCAGTTTTAGAAGTCTTTGAATTTTAACTATTTAAACTCATTTAATTTCAGTGATCATTTTGCTGTTTACATTTTACTTATTTAAAAATCTCAAGGGAATACATACATGTAAAATGATGCTGTATGTGACGAGTTATTTAGCCATTGTGGTTGGCAGGCGTGGGCTCTGTGGTTTAGTGGCTTATATCGTTCAGGCACAGACTTTGGAGCAAGGAGAAGGGGGAAGGGAAAGGTACATTTGTTTCCTCATGATCATGTTTTTATTCAAAGTAGAGTTGATGAGTTTTGTTTTTTTACTAATTTGCTTCTTGCCATTTTGAATTTTCTTCAAGGCAGTGTTTCAGAGATGACTGTTGCCTTTGAAATACAGGATTGGGTGTCTCTTTGAAATGCCACTCTGTTTAGAAAAAACACCTACCATTTAAGTAAAATTATAGTGCTCTGAAAGCAAAAAAATAATCTTTTGTCACTCCTGTATATTTATGCACACTTCATTTTAAACAAAAAGGATTTTTTTTCCAGTTTGGCAGAAGTAATCATTGGCAAATTTTCTTTTTTTTTTTTTTTTTTTTAAATACCAGTGTGAAGACTTCTCTTTCTGTTTAATAATTAATCTTAAAAGCACAGATAGTTTGGTTTTTTTTGGTTTTTTTTTTTTTGTTTTGTTTTTTTGGTTTTGGTTTTTGGGGGGAGGTTTGTTGTTTTTTACTTCAGCTTTTTTGTGAATACAACCAGTTCCATTCAGGATTGGATGATTCCATTGTTTTGGTTGTGTGGGCTTTTGGGTGAAATGAAGTGCTTTTCTCTTGAATCCAGGTGTAGTTCAGGGGGGAGGGAAGAGGAGGTTTATGCTATATGGGGAAGTTGGCATGGACTCTTTGGTTGTTAAACCCAGTAGGCAGACAAAGCTATGAGTGATTTGCCCAGCTTTTTTTCTGTTAGACACCCACTGCAAAGTGGTCACTTTCCTCCACGTACATGGTTATTAAATCTTCAGAGCAAAAAAGGAACTGGACTGTATTTAAGATAAGAGATTTAGCAAAATATAGGCAAGTTTGCAAGTTGGAAACATTTTGAGTAATGATGAGGAATGACAGTTTGTTATTGCATGTAAAGAACATGAAACATTTTGTCTTCTTCGCTTTACAAGAAAATAAAAATACATACTTGCATAGAATATTTCTAGAATGTTTCTAGGCTACTCAAACCTTGCGTGTCTGTATTTTCTGCTGTATCATTGTGAGCATTCAGTTATTATGGTTTTCTCTGTAATGTAACTTTTCCTGAGTGTTGCATTTTTTAACATTTTGAGGGAGATTACCTGCACAGACTTCTGTAGGCTGTAAACAGAACTTGCTGCACCCAGGTTTGTGGCTGTGGGCAGAGGTCATCTTTGGTCTCTAATCAGATTTGTCCCAAGAGGGACCAGTGGGCAGGAAAGGAGGGAATGGTCAGAAACCATGAAGCACAATGTAAATGTGCATGTAATTTGAATAAGCACCTGCCCATGGTGCCACATCTGTGCATGCAATATTGTTTCTGGCCCTAGAAATTTGGTCTATATTCAGGATTCAGATTTGGCTCTATATAATAATACAGGTATTTTATTTTTACTTTGTTAAGATTTCTTTTTGCTACTTGTTAATTTTTGTTCGTTTTACCATGTTTTGAGTTTATTTGTGAAAAATAAAAAAACCTCTCTCCTCCATACATAGTTGTCAAAGGTAGAAATGATGATGCTGGTGAATCATTTGGTATGGAAACTGTGATCGAATATACACAATACAACCTTTGCATATATGCATCCATTTAATAGACAAGTTTGATTCTTTTCACTTGACTTTTTTTAGCTTTTTTATTACATTTTATGTGTGGCACAGGTTACAAATGCTCAGCCGAGCAATAGGAAATGAATGTATACCAAACTAATGTAGTTCCTAAAAGTCAATTTTAACTTAGATACGTAAGAGCAATTACCAGATGCTTTTAAAAATCATGACCTCAGTTGTTGTTTTACTCTGCTGAAAATTCCAGAAAGTCTGACTGGTCTGTCAGTGCATCGTATTCACTTTCGAGTGCTCATTTACTTTAATGGAGCATAGTAATTAATGACCAATGTGTGCATCTAAAGGTACATTGTGTAAGGTGAATCAAAGGTGACATAACCATTGAAGCATTCTTCTGTGAGTGCTTTAGGGTTTTGAAATATCACTTATTATTGAAGCCATACATGTTGGCAGTTAAACTCAGCATGCTGGATCTCTAGGGTTGACAGTGCTTACTTGAAATGTTTGTATCTTTGTTCTCACACAGTTGTGCATTTGCTGGTTTTAGAGGCAGAAAATAATTGAGGTGAAATTACCTGCTGATAGTATGTAAGTAGTTGAGTAAAAGTATTTGTTGGTGTGAGGAAGAAAAGACAAGCCATTCATGAAGCACAAATATTAACTCTAAAGTACTTTGGTAAACATTGCAGGGACAACACCCCCAAATTTTCTCTTTGCAGTTACAGAGGTTCTGATAAAATGAAAGGGATCTGTTTGTCATAATATTAATAACACATCCATGAATGGTTTCATTATGCATAGTAAGAACACTGGCACTTGGAGAGAATCAAAACAGTTCAACATGTCATGAGGAAATACTAAGATTTAGACTTCTAAAGGATAATTAAAATGTTTTTATTATAACAGTGACCCCTTCAGTGCTTGAGGAGAGAGTAAAGTATTGGAGGTCGTTGGCATGGAGGATGTTAGGTGGCATGTAGCAGTAGATGTTTGTGTATGAGCACCTTGAATGTTCAGTATTGGGCATGGGAAACACTGGGTGGGTTTCGCACACAAAGAATGTAGAGCAGAAGCACCCAGCTGGGCTGGCTTGGCTTGGACTCAGGCGTATTGTCAGGCCAGGAGTTTCTGTGTGAGGGGCACTGGGAATCCTGGCTTGCTGCCATGCAAGTTAAATGCCTGTGGTTAGAGCTAAACAGATTAACCACCACTATTTTTGAATATAAAAATGACATTGCTTTTCTTCTTTTTTTTTTTTTGCCAGGAAAGGTTTGTGTCTCAAGTACAAGAAGAAAATTCAAGCAGCTTAGTTACTAGGTTTTGAAATGGTGATGAATGAGGCTAGCTTTGTTGGCCCCTCTATTTTCCTTTCATCTGAAGTCAATCTCCTACCATTTTTACTCATGTTGGTAGGGTCACGCAGCTTACGAGACATACAGGGGTCTGCCCCCTTTGACTATGAATGTTACTGCCCATCTTCCTGGTTCTATTCTATTCCAAAAGACTAAGGTGGCCCGTGAAAACCTAATTTTCCATATTCCTATATGAGAACTTGCTCACTCAGCTGCTGGCAATACAATCTCCTGCTCCCTACAGACTTCTAGTTGCTAGGATCTTTGTGTATTAGGTGTCTGTCTTTTCACCCCTGGCTGGCTGGGTGCCAAATGGCTGAGACTTCAAGCAAATAAGATTATTTTACAATGACTCGTTTGTTTTTAGAACTTAGAAGGGTTTCTTTATGTGTTAAATGAAGGTCTAAAAAGTTTTCTTAGTTTGTGACAACTGCTTTTCCAATGGCAGGAACAGAATTCTGACTTCGCTTGTCGTGTTCTTCAAATATTGTGGTAAATGCCAAAGACTTCAGTTTCTCTATAAAAGGCAGGAAGCCATAATTTCCTTGCTGTAAGCAATATATTTTTAATACGGTATTCTGTCTGAAAATACCCTGTTATCCAGAAGCTTCAAGGAGCTGCTTCACCTTCTTGTTCTCAGTGTAAATTTATTCTCTGCATCATTTATAATTTAGGTGTTCTAATTAAAAAAAAAAAAAAATCTTTATTTTATGGCCTTTGTTTTATGTTTAAGTGATTATTAGGAAGATAACTTGAAAAGAAAAAAGCTTTCTTAAAAAGTTCTAGCATCAATTGTGGAACACAGTTCTGCAACTGAAAATTCTAACACTGCACAATGAATGAATGAAAAGTGCATTAAAAAAGATGTGTTTTTTTTTTAAATAGAGTTTGCTGCAGGAAGGCAGGAGCCAACACTTGAAATTAAACATTCAGTGACATGATTAAGTCAGTATTTTTTCACAAAAGCATTTACATTTTTTTAGCAGCAGGAAGACTTCCATCTCATCAAAAACAATAGGGAGTAACCTACTTAAAGTCCAAAATCAGAGGGGCAGAGCCATGAGAAAAGTTCCAGTCCCATGTTGTGCCTGAGAACAATACTGTCAAATATCTTCTCCATTGTATGAGAAGAGATTAAATTTAATGTGTGAAATTCTGTACTGGAAAAATTAAGTACTTAAGTAGGGCAATATGGAAGTAGATATTTGAACAATCAAACCCATGCCGGAGTTTAGGGTTGACAATGTGTTCATTTCATGTGTTAGATGTATGATTTCTAAGACGCACATCCCAGACACATTAAACTCTAAGGCAACTTTTGTCCTGATGTTTAAAAATATTCTTGAGGCAGATAGGTCTGACTGAAATTAAACTGTCAAATAATCTGTCAGTACTAGTTGGATGGGGGCGGACATGTATTCACCCACACTGAGATGCAAATACTTCCCTTGTGAAATGTGGGAGCTCTACACAACAGTTCAGGATAAAAAAATGGGGAAGTATTTATCCAGTTGAACTTACAGTGGGAATTTTAGATAATCAGGAAGGAAAGTCACAGGAATCTGACTTGCAGAAAGGAACATTAAACTGTAGGAATGTACCTTACATGATTTTCTTACGGTAAGTTGTTTTCTGAACTGAAAGTTGTTGTTTTTTTCACGTCTTCCAGGAGACGTGTGGATACAGACTTCAAAAGACCCAAAAGGATTTCTTCCTATTTCGAGTCAGAATCAGCTCTGTTTGCACCCTTCTCTGTCTAACCTGTTCTGGGAACGTCCAGTAGTGGAGATACCAGAAGCTCCCTCCAAAAGTCATTGCCAGTGTATAAATTATACTTTTTTCTTAATATGGAACTGTAATTCACTTTATATACACCCATTACTATTATATATTACTGTTATGTACACCCATTACTGCCTATCTAGAGGCAGAAGTAAAGTCTGTCAAAGTTTCCTTCAGTCTGCCTTCGTCCACCTAGTCATTGGTTAGCACTTTAAGTCTTGCCTTTCACAGCACATTCTGCAAAATTTTTTCTGCTGCTGTCCTTGGACTGTCTTTGGACTCACAGAACTAGACCGAGTGTTACATTAGAGGTCTCATCAATGCCAAAATGAGTGTCAGGATAATTTCAGATAGCTGGTATTAAATACCTCTTTTGATGTCCTGAGACTGAAAGGAAAAGATGTTCTGACAAGAGTCCTGAGAAATCTGTTAGCCTTCTCCAGTTCAGCCTGACAGTGAGTGTTGTTGCAGAATATGACATTATGGTAATTTGTTCTAATATTTTTTGTATAAGATAGCCATAGGAGTTGTCTGAATTAACTCCTTTTCAAATAGTGTGTCTCTTTTAGAAATGAAAATCCAATAATGTGGAAATAGCACAGCCATATTTGTTTTTCAGTAAGCACTTGTTTTAGATACTTAAATTAAGCAAAAAAAGAAGCTGGACCAGCAAAATAGTTGTTGTGTGATCTTATTCTACATAGCCTCAGCTGCTAGAAATTGGAACTTGCAGTTTCTTTGTCTGCTTGGCAGATGAATCAATAGAAAATCAGATTTCACTTTCTAGCACTGATGCTTATCAAAAATGATCAAATCCTGACCTGGCTTTAGAAATTAAGCCGTTTAATCCCCTGCTGGCACGTACAGGAGAGTATGTCTTTCAGTTTCTTAATTATTCTAATATTCCTCCCTGAATCCTTTTTCCAGTGGCCTAGTTTTTTGAATTCTAAATGATAGGTATGAGGAGACTTCCAGTTGCAGTTATATCACTGCCAAAAGCAGAGTTAGTAAATCCATATGTTTTTGATATTCCCCAGTTTATGGCAAAACCAATTCACTAGTCATACATGTTTATCTAATAATCTACTACACTGGCTGAAGTTCGTTGTTGCTTTTCAGAGACTCCCTTTTACATCAGAGCAATTTGTATTCCATGTTTCCACGTCTGAAATAATATTTTGCAAAGTCTGAATCTGTGTCACTGTTAAGCTATGCTTGTGCATTTTACTCGTTACATAACCAAGTTATCTAGTTTTTCCATAATCCAAGGTAGTTAAATAGTAATACTGTCCTTCATGGTTTCATTTGCTCTATTATTTTGAGAAGTCTACAGCTCAGTGTCACTTTATCAAGAGCAGCATATTAGTTTTTGTCATCTTGATTACTCCAGCACCCAACCATTGACTTTTCAGCTATTTCAGTGTTGCTTTTGGACTTGACAATATAAGTGTTCAGCTTTTGTGAGTCCTCTTCAGCATCCATATCAACTGATGTTAGAGTACAAAGTGTTAATCATTAATATGCAATAATATCTTCTCCCCAAATGGGAAAGTGATTGGTAAATATTTGTGGGCGGTAGAATTGTTAAAGTTCCTTTTTTTTCCCTGAAGTATTAGCAAGGGTTTTAATGTGCATTAGGTATGCTGACAGTGATATTTCCACATTACTTTGGGCTTCTTCCTTGGTTTTCTACAACTCTTAAGTTTCTATTTGTATCTGTTTGCTATCAAGTTTCTGTTTTGAACATTATATTTCTGTATGTATGGGGGACATACTTTAAAGCCCATTTTGTAACCTGGCAATTTCTGTGTTTAATGCAGTTATTTTTTTGAAAGCAGCACAAAAGAAAATTAATTATCCTTAAGATTTATTTGTATACTTATCTTTAAATTGTTTTCTTCATTTTATGAAAGTGCTTCTAGATTCATGAAAGGCTTAGACATATGTTGAATCTTTATGCCTCTGTGTGCTATGTGTTCCTGCAGTGAATATATGCAATTAAAAGAAGCAAGGGATGCAGATTGTCCCAATACAGAGACAGAAACTTTGTTGTAATCTGCTTGTGATCCCATTCCCCTTTCTGTGATTTCCATTTCTTTACTTACCATGTCCCAGTATCATGAATAAGAGTGCATTCAAAAAACTGTGTGGTCCACCTTTGAAACTTTAAGGTAGGAAGGCCTGCAACACAAAGGTCCTCTTCCAGTGTGACTCATTCTCCAGAAGCCTATATATATCTCTAGTATTATTGTATAAAAGCTGCCATTTTTTGTCATGTTAAAAAAAGAAAACAAAAACCATGTTGTTTTCCTATCCCTAAACAGGTGTTTGGCAAGGAAAATTCTTTTGGGTGTTGTAGACAATGAAATCCAAACTTCCTATGACATGGCTTACTCAGAGCTACAAAGCAATGCTAAATTTGCATAAAACAATAATTTACAGGCATTTTTGTCCTAATGTTTTTTACTAGCTCTCCTGGCCAGCTTCCTCTTAGTATTTTGGAATGGGGAATTACTGTGTATAACATGACCTTACGAGTTCTTTATTCTAAGTTAGTCATCTGACATCCAGTACAGACCTGGTTCTAGATATGTGGGCTCATAGTAAACTGGTATCCAACGTAAGTGCCCTCAGCGTTTTCTTCTGCTAGAATTCCCTCCTAATTATATTCCTTGTAGATTTAGGGAGTTCAGTAATCCTGTTACTTGGTGGTGTCACTTTTTCTTTTAGGACAAAGGATCCTAGTTATTATTAAATGGAAGTTTTATCCTTTATTAATAAGGATCCTAGTTATTAACAAATGGAAGTAATATTGCCAACTAAGGGGCAAACTAATTATTAGTACTAAAAACTGAACCAATATGATTTTTAAATTTCTTTCAAATTCAGTATGAGACAGTCCTTTACAAGTATTTTTCAAATGTCTCTTGGTGGATTTCCTGGAATATAGAATTAATGTTGGGAGCAGATGAAAGAGGAATTAATTTTCAGATTCTCTCTCAATATTTTACTTAAATTGTGAAGGAATTCTGCATTTTCGGAGTAAACCACATACTTGGGAATACTTTATTTATAGAACTCTTGATCAGAGGTATGTTGTTTTTTGTTTCTGTGCAAAACAAAATTATTTTTAATCAATTATGTAAACTGGCATCTGTCTGGAAGGAAATAATGTCAATTTTGAAAGTAGATCAGAGGTATAAGGAGGTGAGAGTGGTCTGTAGATCTCTTACCTTTATTAGATCTTTCAAGATCTCTTGCCTCAAAAACAGAAGCTTTGACTGCATGTAGGCAGTTTGTGTTGTGCAGTATGTAAAAAGATCAAAGAGACTTGTTCTACCTCTGTGTAGTCTATTGAGCGATGTATGTGACTGGTGACTGTCTCCTGAATTGATGTAATGCATCAATGATGCTGAAACACATGTGGTGGTAGACTCTTACAGAAATGGGGGGTTTGGGGCTCTATTTGTTTTGTTTTGGTTTGTTTATGCTTTTTTAATAAGGTATGTGAGATTGGCTCTTCAATTGGTTTCCTTTCATCTTTCTTAAATTAGGAATCTGTTTCCGCAGACATAGTATATGGCATAGAACTAGTAAGACTACAGCTTCAGAAGCAGTCAATACTTGTGAGCAAGGGGCTCTTTAGTCACTGTCTTTAAATGTTTTTATTTTAAAGGAACTAGAAAAAAAGCTTGGTTTTGTTAGTGATTCATCGTCCTTTTTCTGCCTGTTTGCTGAAGGGCATGAAAGATTCTGCTCCATTTCTCAACCTCCTTGGTGAGAAATGCAATCTGTTCGTGAAGTATCTACATAAATGGATGCCTGTCAACAATCTGGCACTTGTTGTCACGTTCTTCTCCTAAACATTTCACAGGAAGCTCCATAATTCTGCACTGGGGTGGACAGTGTTGAGCTGCACAGAGAACATGTACAGGAACTGTGGGAGCCTTTCTTCTGAAGTTCCCCTGTTGTCTTAGAGAAATGTGGCATTAATGGATCAGTGTAGATCTCAAACACTCAGCAGAAGACAGAGAAGACATAAACTGTTAGTGCTCTCCCTCAGTGCTTCTGCCCATGAAAATTTTCGGAGAAATAATGCAGCATATGCAGATGTGGTAGATGTGATAATATTTTTGCCACCAACAGAATGCAAAGGCCTCTTTATCTTCTGAGTCTCATTGTTGTGATTTAATTATTACTTTTCTGAATGTTTTTATTGAATTAACCTCTTAATTTACATGATAGAACAGTTAGCTACACAAGTGTGCTTTGATTTGCATGGCACATTAACTTTTAGTGCTTTTAAGGGACAAAATTATTTTGAGTGTTTTCTCAATTCCCAAGTTCTTGAACTTACTCTTTCTTTACAGCTTCTTGACTCTGCATCACCTTCATTGCATTGAAAGCTGTAATAGAATATTCACAAAATGCTGAGGTAATAGTAAAAAGTATAAGTCTTAGAGAAGATACATTGTATTTGAAAGGCACAGGCTATGTTAAATTAAGGTAGTCTTTGCATTATATTAATGAAAATCAACTTCCAACACATAATCAACATATTTTTGGTAACCTATTGCATGTAGTAATTCAGATTAAAGTACGTGCATAGAATTTTCAATGAAAAACAAATCCAGTATTTTTAATGGAAATGGAGATAGTTGTATTGGTGTCATGTGATAGAACAAATAGTTACACTAATTATTGTAAAGTTCTCTGTGTTGTTAGAGGAGTGTTATTATTTTAGATTTTTCATGTTTAATTGCATTGAGCTGTGCTGGATTGACCCCAGACAGCAGTCACTTGCCAGAGTCAATTCAGGAAGCAGTGAGAGAAGACTCGGGGCTGCTTGCCCTGAACTGGGAGTTCTTAAAGTCTGCGTGGAAGTAGCATGAGTCATGTGGTGTATACTCAGTATTTTTGACAGTGAGCAATTTGAGTGACAGAAGGCAAACCAACATACAGCATCAGGAAGCATAGGTAGCAAGAGAACCTGTTTGTTTAGAGAAATACAAAGGAAACAACTCCTGCCCTGAATGGCCACAGAAAACAACCTGTATTGAAAAAGGCTGATAAAAAGGTTGTTCAGAGTTCAGGCTCTCTCTAAAATAGCCATATTTCTATGTTTCACCATAGCCGTGTTTTTTCTTTTTCATGGGTAGTTCTGTGAAGGAGCTCAGCTGTGTTTTAACTCTGTGGATCTTCATTGTTCCATAGCCAGTCCAAGTCAGTGTGTGTGGGCAACATACTCTGTTCCTGATCTGAGAAAGATGGAGGGATCTGATTTCTGCAGCAAATCAACTGCTGTAAACAGAATTAGCAAAATATTTGTATGTATGTGTTTTTTACCTAAAATATTGTTTACATCACAAAGAAGTTGGTAAGAAGTTTGCTGCTTTCTCATTGCCCATTTGGAAACTGTTTACTAATTTCTATTCTGCAGGCATCAAGTCTTTTATAGAACACGTATGTATATCAAGAATTGTAGTAAAAATGTAAAATAAATAATAAATACTGTAAATAAGTATTGACACTGCCCACAGTAAAGCATTAAGAAGCTTAACTGATGTTAGGAATGTACTAAATGGTGATGTTTCTCCAAGGTTGTATCTAAAAATATATCTATAAATAAACTGAGATGAGGATACAGGCTTAAACATTGGCCCAAAATCACATAAAATTTTCAGTTGTTTAACTGCATGCTTCCTGATACAGTTCCAACTGTGCCAAATCACGTTCTTTCAGACGATGCCCAGGCAGTTTGGGTCCTAGCATATGTAAGAGACTGTTTAAAATAAGGAGTGGGAATGTCATCTCCCTGCTTCTGGGGGAAGAGGTCATCTGTGTCACAATGAGCCATTTCTGTGCCTCTTAGCTGTGGATCCAGAGAATGGTTCCTGGATATAGGAACCTGAATATAAATGGCTGATATAGTCAGTATATTCTTAATAAATTGTCTGTTTCACTTAGTAGTTAGATTGGAAGGAAATCTTCTGATACTTTTTTTAGGAATGCAGAGGCAAAAAGGAAGACCTATATTGCTGTTCCCGTTCACCACTTTAACCCTTGTAAATCTGGCTCTTGGCTGCTATCCTTAAGGGTCATCAGACAATCAAGGTCAGTCCTGTACCTCTCTTCTAAGTGTATTTTCCTTGCTCTGGTCATCCCTTCCTTGCCTTTCAAGATTTCTTCAGTTGCCCCTTTGCCTTTCCAATGCAGATATTTTGTCACCTATCATTTGTCTGTTTTTCTGGACCTGTGACAAATGGGCTTCACCTGACCCTGTCTTGGGTTGTACTGCAACATAGGCAGCATCAGGTTGATTGGTACTACTCCTTATATTTTCTGGACCTTTTCCTTCCTGTATCACTGAAGACTGATTGCCTGGGAAAAATAAAAAAGGTAAAAAAGGAAAGGAAATAGTTTATTGCCTATTCTTGCTGTTTGTCTGCCCGGCAAGTGCAAATGCAGTTACTGAAAAGGTCTAGGGTGAGTCACCATTTCTAAGGTGTCTTAAGCACAGAATGTGACATCCTGAATTGAGGTGGAGATGCCACTGCTGCTGGAGCAAGCTCTACCTGCTGTTTGTGTTCAGATGTTGCTACATATAGTCTATATAGATATAGTGTAAACTTCTATTTAAACTCCAGAGTTTGTGTTAGTTTTTAGTAACTGTAGTGGTGTATATGTGAAGAAAATCTTTGAAAACTAGCTGATGTTTCTTACAACAAAACCACGAAGTCTTGTGGTATTTTCGTTATGCATAAGAGTAATATTTTCATGATAGCTTTGTGCTTGGTAAATGGAGCTTTTTAAAAATCTCTTGAGTTTTGCAAGTGAGTTAATAGTGACTGCCACAACTAAGTGAAAATTTATACAGACGTTTTGGTGAAACATTGGCTTTTCAGTGTCATGATTTTGCTGTTATCTGAACTCTGTAGAGAAAGGACATTCTGACTTTATTTTAAGAATATAAAATAAAAATGTTTTAGTCTAGTTTATGTGATTGTTTCAAAAGTTTTGTACATTTATATCTTTATACTAAAACAGCTGTATTTATATAAGACTTATTTACTTATTTATGCACATGTTAGGGTCAGGTCAAAAATCTTTTTAGGTTAGGTCAAGGTTACTTGTGTTTTAGCAAGTAAAGTCAACAAAGATGCAGCGTGACTCAGCTTCTCCACATGCTGTGAAGGCATTGTTTAGCAATCCTTGTGTTTGCTGGATCAATATCTTGTGCTGTAAAAGACTTCCAGGTTTTATCAAGGTTCTTGGTGCAGTTGCTGTTATGATAATCCCCAAGAGCTTCTAAAAATCTGACTAATCTAGAAGAAAAAAAGTAGTCAACACTAAAAAAGACAATTAAATTTTATTTTGAAGAAAAGTTCAATGATTACTGAAAAAGTTAAAAAAATAACTCTCATTACTTCCTAGAATAAAGCAACATAATCTAACTTTCACTGAAGATGTGCAAAATTGTAGTAACATACAAAAAGACAGAAACAGGACGATTACTTTTTTTTCTATTTCGCCCTTAGTGATGAGAGTCTGTCTACCTGTATATTACGATTTTATTATGTTGAAAGAAGTATTTTTGCAAAATTATCACAGCAACAGACTTTTTGGACTGTTGGACTACATTGCTAAAATTGCACTGAAACCATCATCAATGTTTAGAGTATGTTTTCCAGTTCTTCCAGGTTAAGTTCTTCATGTGAAAGAAATTTATTTCTCATCTGGTTTTCATTTGACATAGCTAGGATGCTAATCTTCCAAACACATAATTATTTAACCAAAGTGGTGAAGAGTTGTCTCACCTTAGACAGTCTTACCTTTCTTTGAAGTTAATTTCCATTCTAAGTTGTGGTTTACCAGATAAGGAGTCTGAGTGGGTTGTCCATTCAGATAACTGTGTCTATGATTTGTTATTATTAATTAATTTTTGGAAGCTTCACAATTCAGTTTGGAAATATGTTAGCATTTAGATATATCAGGTCTTGTAAAGTTCCATTCTCGAATAATAAAACCATTTGTTTGTTGCAATAAATAGAGTTTTAAATATAACTAAACTTTTCTTTTGTCAGCTTCTCTCTGATCCTTGTTAATAACAGCACAGCTATGGATGTACATAATTCAGCTTGTTTTTGCATGTGGAGATACCAATGCCATTGAAATTATTGACTGATGAATTATTAATGAATACTTATAATTAGAGGTTCTAGTTATTAAAAATTGAATCTGCAATTTTTTTTTGTAGCATCACTTGAAGGCATTTAAAATGAAAATCCAGAATTTATATAATCATTTGGCTTCTATACCATTATTGGTGAATACTTTGGTGGATTTTCTTGAGATGTTTACAGTTGCTAGGGGTAAAAGCACTTCAAAGCTTGCTTCAGTTTTGTATCTGCTGAGGAAAGGCTGAAGCTGCGGCTCCTTTTACACTGTTCTATGGATGATCTGGCACCAAAGTGCCCACAATCTGGGCAATAACAAATGATTGCTTGATATCCTGATCAGCAGTGGTTTTCATTTGAAAAAAGTAATTTTTTTGAAAATTATTTCTTTTAAGTCTTATGGGTGAATAATCATGATGTAATGCTTTTAGAAAATGAAAGAAACACACAATTTCAGTGTGCTTATTACAGGTGAATTCAAATTCTAGTAACATTTCCTCTCCATAAAAGCTGCTACAATATCACATAAGACATGTTCTATATGAATGTTTAGACAGCATTTTTTCAATGCTCAATGTTAGGAATAAAAGTATGTTACACTTTTCCCAAATAATATGCTTTTATTGTGGTTGTATTACAGTACATGTAAGGAAAAATTATCCGCATAATATGAGACAAACATGGTTGAGAAGGCAAGAGTTGGAATACTGAAAACTAACATTTAGGTCTTTGTTAACATCCTTAGAATAAAATTTTAGGGTAATCACACCTCTTGACACGCATTTTATTTCTTATGGAGCCATAATTGATTAAAGTAGTACTATAGTAGTGTTCTAAGTCTGTGAATAATTGCTGCGTCTACATTCAGTAACTATTAATAGCTTAAAAGCTAGCAAATTTAAATCACTACTATCCAAAAGTAAATGGGTTATATCCAGAATACTTTTGTAAACACTCCAAGCAACAGTAAGGAATACCCTCTTCTTAATACAATGTTTATTTTTTCATCCTTAAGTGGACAAGTAAAAGAGTAACTTGCAGCTTGATCCAGGAACATCTTGCTAAAACTTCCAACAGACCCCATCTGCTATCCCTGAATGCTGATTCTTAAATGGATAGGATATCTAAATTACAAGTTTTCCTCATTAGGCTGGCTGAAATGATTTTGACTGTACTGTGACATGATTACTTGTCTACATAAATGATATTTTCCACTAAAAACTTAATTGTCACCCTGCAAACATACATGTGTCTGCTTTATAAATGCAGCTTTACTGGACACAGAAACTGGATTCTTCTTGAAGGTTTAAGTGTGGTAACCAGTCAGTTTACTTATTGCCAGGATTTTGTTCCTTCATAGGAGCAATTACTTTTTCTTTTTAATGTAACTGTCAGTATGATGAAAAACAGTGTGTTGTATTTACCTTTCTGCAGAAGAGTATGTTATAGATTCAACAATAGCTTGTTTTGAGAGTAGTAGTCGTTTCTACATGGTGTTACCTCTGCAGCAGTTTTCTGACAGTGTCCTCTAATATCCCTGTGGTATGTTACAGGCTGCTTGCCAGTAATACAGAGAGGGGGAACAACATTGAGCTTCCACTGTAAGACTATTGCAGTGATAAAAACATAATAACAAATGGGATCTACATAGCAAGGCTGGACAACATTAACTGCCCTTGTAGAAAATAGAATACTTATTCATTTTCTTAGGATAGTTTGTTTTAACTGAAAAAACCCCCAAACTGTTGTATCAATTCCTTTGATTTTGTAAATAAATGACCAAAATTTATGGATGTGCCATACACAGTGTCCCCTGTATGATAATAACAGTTTTATTGAGTACAGTCATGCCAGGTTTAGTACATTTTTTGGCCTAGTATCATTCTGGGTAGCCACATGCAAGATTTAACATTGCTTGTGGACAGAGAGACTTGTAGGTAATAAGTAAGTAAATAAATAAGATAAAAATTAGTAATACACATTTAGCTATAATGTTGATTAAAACTGTCTCCATTTGTACAAGATAGAAAATTTTTCATGTCATGTGAGGTTATCTACTTTAATTTTCTATCCAACACAGAAAGATCAGCTGTCAAGTTCCTGATATTTATATAATCTTTAAAAAAAAAAAACCTTTCCAGTAATAGATATTCTCTTAAGACAAAGGGTAAGATTTTTTTTAAAATTCTTAGCCTTGCAAAGCTTTCTTTGTCTCTAGTCCAATTGCCTGCATTTCATCCCTTCCTGTGTTTCAGATCTTCTAATCCTTAATGTTTCATGCAGAGGAGAAAGGGATTATTCTGTTCCTATTGGCAGCAGTCTTAAGTACATACAAGACTGTAATTGATTATGCCTTTGTCCCAGACAGAGAATGCATCTAGGCTAAAAACCTTCATTTTTATGGAGGGTTTACCTAATATGATGTATCTTCCTAATGGTCTTACACATCTCTCATAAATTGACCTTCAGTGGCAAAGTTGAAAGTACAGATTTGGAAAATAAAAATAAAGCCTTGAAGGGATTCACATTGCATGTTGGATAGTTTCTTCAATGGTAATTGCATTCCTTCTTATTTGTATTTTGATATGATATTTTTTTCCTAATTGATTTTATTAAAAACTTATCTCAGCTTTTCCAAACTCTAGTGTCTGTAGCACTCCAAGTGTTCAACTTTCTTCACATGCACTGAGCCTTTCATTCTTAGACCAAGTGTGCTGTCCAGTATTTCTTTTCTCTACACTGGAAGTGTCAAGGACCCAAAATGTTACTGTATTCCATATCTATCTGTGTCCAAAAATTCTTACTGACACTTTAAGACCTGGCAGGCAGAAAACAGAACCAGAGGTGTGGGGTGTTGCTGTGGTCCCTTTTTGAGTTGGAGCTGGGAAGGACAGAGCTCTCTCTTTTGGCAGCCTTTGTGGAAGGCGGAAGCTCCACTTTGGAGGGGGTTGCTTTGCGTGGTTGGGTTTTTTCTTCTGGGCTTGCATTAGTAGCCACTTGGATAAACTGCACTTCGCAATCAAAAACTGTTTCGGGGGGAACTTCACAAAGCCAGCAGGGCCTGGTCACCTTGTGTCAGTGCTGACAGATTGGTTTCTCCCCCCACAACACACCCACTGTCTGGAGAACATCAGCACCAGCATGTAGTCTGGCGGGCAGCAGTGCTGACCCCACATGCACTGGCACTTCTCATCTGCCACTAGAATGCTCTGTAAGCTCCTGCCTTCCCGAGGGTTTGCCACCGTCCCTTCCCTTTTTCTCCCTCCACACAGTCACCCGTGGTGGGAACCATCTTGGAAAGGGCGTTTCTGCCATTTTGGGTCTCTCAGTGTTCGGGGGGAGTTGTGAGATTTAGCAATTCTGTATCTAGAGATTACTTGCTGTTATTTTTTGCCTGTTGCAGTTTCATTTGTTAGTAAATTTATTTTTTCACTTGTATCTACGTGTGTTTTGTTTCTTCTTATTGGTGCAAAGAGATTGGTTAAAACAAAGGGAGAGAACTCATTTTAGACTGTTTCACTTCAAATTTCCTTAAATGGAGCTAGGAGGGTATCTAATAAATAACATCAATACTGGGGATAGACTTGAGTTGATTTAGAAATTTTGCTAAATTTTAAATCTGGAACCTAAAATTGCTGTTAAGAGATCATGTTAGAAATCTGATATTTTTATATTGCTAAAATCGGGGAGGCGGGACACATTTGAAATACACATCTAAACTGTAGTAGTTAAACAAGTTATTATGCTGTAAAGGTCATATATCCTGCTTCACTTGTAAACTAATGCACCTTTGACTGAACCACACTGAAAGCCATTAAAGTGATTCATTTTACTTCACACTTGGAATAGGCAAACAAGGTGTTTATGGACAGCTGCGATGTCTTAATGGCTACTGATGACTTGTTAAGCAGTCAGAAATACATCCTGTTTCTAAACAGCATGTAAGCAAGTCTTCCCCTTCTAATTCTTATAGACATACTGCCATTTCCTCATTATGGTGACTGTAATGACCATTTAACTCTAAGTGGTAATTCCACTTTAAGTGGCTATTATACCTAAACAAGGCCTTTTATTTGAATTGGGGGATTTAGCTCCAATACCATAGTTTTCCTATTTTGTCTTGTGTTTAGCAAAACTGAATGCTGTTTATGCTGGTGTAGTACCAAGCACTGTGGCTGTTTTTTGTTTACTTTGGTCTGTGCATATTAGCATTATTGTAGGCAGAGGGAATTTTTGTCAGTGTTGCAACAGTTGGTCCTTACGCAATGTTTGAAGAATCGTACCGTCAAAATGACTTTTTTGACATGAGAGTAGTATATCTGGGGAAAACTAATTCAAACAGATAATATTTCTTGTATGTAATTTACCAAAAGATGCTGTGATTGAATTTACTTTTTTCACAGAATATAATAAATTAAACCCCACGATACGCATATTTCAACATACATACATCATAAGTATAATATTGCAAATACTTTTTTTAGGTAGAAAAAGTAGAGCTAATTTGAAAAGAGCAAATGGAACGGGAATATAAAGAGAGAGCAAACAAGTTAAATCATAATGACTTTAGAGGGAGATGCCTGTGGTATCTCTGAAATCCAGTGAAATGAGAAAAATCTTGCCGTTTTTGGAAAGCATCAGCAGTTCCCATTTTGAAGGATAATATTTCACTGCCTCTGTAAAAAATAATTCTTAGGAATGCCACTGTGTTTGTGTAAAACTTCAAAACACACCAGTTTATCTCTCCAGCTATGTTTCTCATTGTTTTTTACACTACATGTTGCTAAGACATGAGGTAGTGCATTGATGTGAAATTGAGTGGATTCTTTTGTAATAGAAAAAGGGTTTCTTGGTTGTGTTTTCAGAACAAAATCTTAGTTCTTTAGGCTGGGATCATGAAAAGAAATGCTGACTTTTGTGCTGAAGAAAACAAAAAAAGAAGGAAAAAGTTACAGGGACTGGCTGAGGGATACACTTCTGTCTCGTTTCCTAGTGGATGCTGTATTGTTCATGGGAAGAGAGAGGCAAATGAGTTTACTTGCTTGGAGGAAAAAACCTTTTCAGAATAAAGTGATAAATATTTTCATAGATGAAAAAATTATATATCCTCTTTGGTACTAGTCTGAGAAGTAGTCAAGCTTGCCTTCAAAATTTCATTATACATTAATTGTGTTTTATGGGTTTGTATTTTACAGTTGTATGTTCTACAGCACAGTAAATTTTCATGGCTTTGTATTTCCAGTTTCCTGAATGTGGTTTCTATGGAATGTACGACAAAATCTTGCTGTTCCGCCATGACCCTACCTCTGAAAACATTCTCCAGTTGGTGAAATCAGCTGCAGATATCCAAGAGGGAGACCTAGTTGAAGTTGTCTTATCAGGTAACTAAAAAACAATGAAAATTAGTGTATTTCTTTTGCAAATAAAAATATCCAGAGTAGTTTTCTCCCCATTAGATTTTGACCCAGCATAGGTCAGAGTCCATACAAACAAAAATTTCCTTTTTATTGATTCCTTTCTCAGGAAATCAACGTGTTATGTCTTTTACTTTTTTTTTCTGTTGCACTGTATATTTTGTAACAACCTCTTTCTTCAATATCACTAGTTAAACAACAGGTTAATGTTAATAAGAATTTTACTTTATGTGGAGAGCCATGAAAATGTCCACTGGAAATAGAGTAACTGCTTTTTCAAAGCCCCGCAGTTATGCTTTCCAAGACTGCCCTGACTCTTTACATGGTTTGTATTTTTAAATTACGAGAGGAAAGGGAGAGCACAATTATGTGACTCAAATGTAAAGGAAGTCTGAGGATGTGATTAAGTGTCAATAGAACTTGTCAAAAACTTAGATATAAGAAGATATGAGGTATGTCACTAGGAATGATAGTAAGTTTACATGGGAGCGCAGAGGAGTGAATGCTGGAACTGTAAAGATATAAAGGTGTTATTTGACAAGTAAAACTTGAAAGATGGCTGAAGGGCTGAATTTTTGCTGATAGAACATGCAGTTAGAGCATCTGGAAAGATGCTTAGAAATACAGCATCGTGTATGCCATATGAATGTAAAAATTGAAACTGTAGAAGAATGTAGGATTAGGGAAGAGAAAGGCTGAGTCCTAATGGATGTAGAAAAGAGTGGAAGTAAGAGTTAGGTCATATAATGTAAGCCAACTTGAGCTTTTAAATACAGTTTTCTTGTATAGGACCCTATTCCATATTCTTTTATTAGTAAAATAAGGAATAACGTATGTTATTCCTGTAAGTCGTCATTCAGCTTTTCCATATCAGGAAACAAGTTTTTCACTTCCAAAAAGATACCAGTAATCTGAACTTAATATTTCCCACAGAAAATAATCACTCCACATCAGTAATCAGGACTTTAGTGCTTTATTTGGTGTATTGTTTATATGCTTTTGAAGTGTAGATCACATGCTTTCTAGTTTGTCAAATTAGGCAAGTAGCTGTTTAAATCTTTGGGAGCAAAGGACAGCAAATGAAACTTCTAATACGTCATGGCCTGACTAAAGGCAAAAATTCAGTCAGGTGTCAAAAATTATACAAGAAATTAAACACATTTCCTCAAAAAACACTGGGGAGCATTAGTGTCCTCTCCCAGATGAGCTTAAACTAAATGCAGCAATTCATTTTCATAGACAATTCCTGTGTCATGTAAAGGAGAGAAATTATTTCCAGTTCTGCAACACTGAAGAAGAGAAAGAAAAGTTTGTAATGTTTAGGGTATTATTAAAACAAATGCAGGCCAGTTTTTATTGAAAAATATTCAGATATAGTTTAAAATTATTAGGGATTTTTGCAGTAGTGCATATCAAGGTAGCTGTTAGATGGGTTATCTCTCCTTTTTAATTAAAGGACAAAGTATATCTAAATACAGGGCCTTAAGGAGTCTTTTTCAGGATGTTTAATAATATGCATTGAAAATTTATTTTGAAGGGATTAAAAAAACCTTCTGAAAACAGAAGAGATTTGCCTTTAGCACTACAGTGTATTTTATTGAGTGCTTGGGTAGTGGAAGGACAAATGAAATACAGTATGTGTTCAGATGCATATGTTGAACTGATTGAAGTGTTCTATTTCTAGCCTTCAGTATAGAGATCTAAGCAGAATATACATCCTAAAGTTCTGTAAATTCAAAGTATATAATGGTAATTGTTTTTGAATGTCATGTCTGAAAGAGGCAGTAGAACAGATTGCTACTGCTATGGCTTTACTGCTAAAAACTCCTTGTGTTTTGGGTCAGCATCCCCTGAGGCACTGATATCTGATGTCAAAAGCTGTACTGATCGACTGCATTCATTTTTTATTGCTCAAGTTAATATTGATCAGAGTAGAGAAAGCTGAACAGTCAGTCCTTGTATTCAGGGTTATACAATCAGTTCATATCCTAGTAGTATACATGTTCTAATTTTCATTGTAGTTTACATAAAACTTTGTTAAAAAGGCTGGACCCCCTGTGATTTTTTTTTCCTTACTGCACTTACGTTCTTGGCAGTTTAAGGATTAGTAAATATGATCGTTTTCTGGTTTAGAGCTTATATTACAAGTTCTTGAAAGAGCTGAAAATTGTCTAGAGAAATGTACAGGTGAGAGGTGTTGCTCAGTGTAGCTGAAGCACCTTAGTCAATTTTAGTACAGAAAATTATACCTGCAGATGTCTTGCAATATAACTGAAACAGTTTGTGCTAGAGGTACAGATTTCTGATAAAACACAAGAAATTTACTCAGCTCAGATTGCAGCACCTGCTGTGCTTTTGTATTCCTAATGAATATTATTACTTGCATTTTGCATTGGTGCAATACACAGCAGTATTTTAAGGGACTGCAAGTATTGTGTAATGTGCTGAGCAAATGTTGTGTGTATGTCTCCTGGCTCATCCGGAGGAGAAAAGCCCAGTCTGTTGCAGTCAGCCAGATGAAGGTGGTTCAGTGCCAATAGAGATTCTGGCATTTTGGAAGTGAAAGGTCATGCGTTATCGTAAGAGTGGAAGCAAAAGTGAATGTTGAGTTACGGATTTGATCAGCTGCACATTAAAAGAGGAAAAGTGAACTTTTATTATGAATGTAGTAGCCCTAATAAATACAGGTTTAGTTTTACTTGTATCATTTTCTTCCTTTTATTTTAGGTATTTTTTAAAATATCTGTTTGAACACTTCATTTATGGGATTCTGATAGTGTTTGAACACTTGAGAGATGTGTTAAAACCCAAATATTTTACGTTGAGCACATTTAGGCTGCACTCCTGGGCATTCATTGAACAGTTTCACTAATAGTCTTCTGCGAGTAGCATTAACTCACCATGTTTCTGTTTTCTTAGCTGTGCATTTTTCATGCTTTCTTCAAAATACTGGAAAGTTCATCTTGTCTTCAGATAACAAAAGAAGAAAATTCTTTTACTACTTCTGTGGAAACTGATGTGTTCATTGAATCCAACATCTGCTTAGTTCTATTACATTTCAGACTGAAAAGGATCTGAATCTTTGGAGAGAGGATTTTATCAAAGTACATTTGTAAGAGGGGTTCCTTTTATTAGAATATTGTCAAAAATTAGGTAGCCCAAAATCAGGAAGCAAGGTACAGAAGTTGCAGTCAAAGTTACAGTCAAAGATGGCTATAAATGAGTAGTCAGTCATTCATAAACACTGAAAAGAAGAGAAAACAGAAGTTACATCTTTTTAGATCTCTCTCTCTCTCTCTCTCTCTAAAGTGTAGTCTTACTGTTTGCCCAAGAAAAAGAAACATATTTATGTAAAGTGGGTTTAAGCTGAAATATAGTCTTCAATCTTGATGAAGTATTTACTGAAATCTTCAACTGGACCTCTGAAAAGTTAACTTTCGTGTTCCACTCATGAAGTGAAGGATGCAAACATGAATTACCAAGATAGAGTAATGTAAAATTCACAATAAATTTGAACAGAATGGTCTATTTTTGTTGTGATAAACTCTCTTCTTTAAGTTAACTCCTGGGTTTTTGAAAATCTTCAGTGTTGTTTTGATTAGATTATAAAAATAATGTATTTCTACTGCAATATGTTGATGCCAGCGAATTGATATTAATGATAGGGGCTGTCCTTCATGCCCTTTCTCTGCAGAGAAGTTAAATAGTTAACAAGTTTTTACTTTAAGTTGTTACATGAGATCTGGAATGTAGATGAGTTAGCCGCTTTCTAAAATAAATGATGTGTTGAAGTTATTATTTTAAGCTGTCTGTAGATGCAATCTCCACCCTTACTCTGTGTATCTGTGACTTTTTTCAGAATAACTGTATTTGCTGTTTTTCCCTTAAATGGAGGCACAGACCCTATAGGACAGTCTGACAGATGAGAATTGCTGTAGTTCGGTACATCTGCACTCTCTTTTTGAGTTCTGTTTTTTGAGGACTTCAAGGAAACAATTACTTCAAATGTCTTTAGACTTGTTTTTTCACCATAGTTGGTCCTCTTCTGTACCTTGTTCATGAAGTTTATTAAAAACTGCTGTGTAAATTTGGCAGGTCTATTAATGATATACAGAAAAAAATTGCGTATTTACAGTTTAATGTGCGTTTGTTTATAAAAATTATATTTTATTTTTACTGGGCAAAGTTACATTGAGATGTAAGAGAGTTTTGTCTGCTGCTGGAAAGCAGGCAATGAAATGGTAGCATCTTGTGCGAATTAGCGGAATGTATTTCATCTGCTTGCTGTGAGCAGTTGTGCTCAACTTGGCAGGATTCCTGAAGCAAGAAAGTCAAATAGCAGCTATTTTACGTTCCCTTGCTGAGCTGATGAGGGCAGGAATTGATCACTGCTTTGGTTAAGAAGCTGTTTCTGTTATAATATCACGTAGATGGTGGATCACTTGGTTGTTAGATGTAGACCTTTTATTTGGACTCTACAGTTTGTACTGCCTATGATAAAATATACTGAGCTGAATAAAAGCTGTGGATAGCTATGCAATTGCAGTAAATGCCATATATCAACACATAACTGGATTGTAGTGTTAGTACAACCAGAGATGAACCACTGTGATGTTATATCTCTGAACATAGTTTTATAGTAGTTATATAGTTGGTCACAGTTTGTGATTTTTTGCTTTGTTGTGATTGAAGAGCATCCTTCTCTGCTGCCTTCATGGCTGTGTTAACACGCTGTACTTTTGTATCTTGAGAAATACAAATATCTTTATTCTGTCTAAGATGATATCTTTAACTATTATTCTTCTTCTTATGTCCTTTCAATTTTCTTTAACTGTCATTTTTCTTCTTTTTGTAGAGGTAAGGCTCATTGGTGATTATGTTAAAGTGGATTGATTTTGTATCCCTCACTGTTCATTAGTCTAACATTATTTTTGGGTCATGAATTTCAGATAGATGACTGTGTTTGAAGTTCTCAGGACTAAAAGATTCTTTCCTTTTTCGTTTATGCTCGCCTGATTGTCTTTTCTTCCATATGTAACTGTGATAATTGTTACCTTTACCTTCTGGACAGTGCCTCTATGTGAGAGGTCACTGTTCCACTGCAACCTAATAGATGAAACGTCCAACCTTATACATCTTCATTGTCTGATTTTTTTTAAGAATCAATTTTTGGCCTGTGTGATGTTCAATCAAATTGTTGGTTCATTTGAGATATTTTACTTAGTTTTCAAGATTTAATACAAACACCTTAGTCCAAATGCTCATAAAGAAACTATGCTTTCCTGATGAGAACAGGGTAGATGCTCAAATGGATAAATAACTGTTTATGACCTAGGAAACAAAGGCTAGAAGTGCGTGCTCTTTTCACAGTGGAGGCAGGTTACCAGCAAGTTACTTAAGTCTGTGCTGATAAATACATTCATGAATGATCTGGAAAGCATTACTAATAAAGTGTCAGTGTCAGGTGTAGCAACAAAAGAGAAAATTACTTGTAATTGATGATCACACAAGTGATCAATGCCCTTGTGTCATCTACTTTTGTCACCTTCTCTGCTTCAGAATATGCTGATGTTGCTTTGAGAACTCCTCTTTCAAAGACAGGATTCCAGGCTTAGCAGATTTTTGTCTGATCCAGTAATTCTTATGCTTTTGTATTCCTATCACATGATTTCACTGAAAAGAGACATATTTCATGTCACACCAGTTTAACGGGCCTCACCTCAGTAAATGGTACAGCCTATTTTCCAAGAAACGTAGAATTGAAGCTGATTAGCTACATTGATTGAAGTTAATGCATTAAAAAATGCCTATCAGCTTCTAAAGGGGACCAAATTAAATCTTGAAGTTATTTGCATATTGTATTTATTTTAAAGCCTCTGGAGTTAAAAAAAGCCCTTATTCTCCTTAAAATATCTTGTTCCTAGTTCAGTGAGGCAATTTTTTTACTTTTGTTATTCATTTTTACTAAGTTTTCTTAATATGATACATATCACATTTACCCTTTTAAAAATTATTTTAGGTGCTATCATTTTGATCTAGTTTAACACAATCCACTTAGTAACAATAACTCAATATGTAATTCAAGTATTATACTTCAGCAGTCCCCATGTCAGCTGATCCTTTCTCAAAAGATTTGAGGTGATGAATGAAATTTGAAGTCTGTGATATGTTGTCCGATATTTTAATGGCTGTTTGTGTGCTCATTTAGACTTAAAATGCAATGCTATAATCTGATTTGCATTCAGAATCTGTAAGAAAGACATATAATTAAAAAGTCATGGATGGAAAAAGTGTATGATAATAAAAAATATATTTTCATCAAAGGATATATCAACCCTGTTTACTGTTTTACAAATTTATTTACTATATAATCTTTCTTTACATCTATGGTGTGTGAAACTTTGGTATAGCTATAAATTATTTTACAGGATGTGTCTTTAAAAGCACTTAAGCTTTTCTTAAGGATATAGTGCCAAAGTCCAAATTTTTTATTGTGCACCTCCTCACTAAGAATCTTCAAGCATACACCCTCAATATGTGTATTTATTTATTTATAATTAATATATGTAGCTGAAGTTCTGATATTTCCTTTCTGCACCTCAATGGATTATCTTGTGCAGAAATAAGGGTGTGTGCATCTCACTTTGGAGACCACAGCTATAGGTTCACTTGAAGTTGTATATTAGGAAAAGAAATTCAACTCTTTATGAAGTTTTTTTTTTAATGTTTGAGTAAGAAAATGTCAATTAAATTTGTTCTCCTTTTTAGAGTTCTTCATATTCTGTCAGTTGTTTTTGCTACTAAAACAGATTTTAATAATAAAACTGCCACCATTTGAAGAATTCTCTTTTCCTCACCAGACCATTCCTTTTCATCAAATAATTACCTCCCCAGTTCATTCTCACTTGCTGCAAATTATTGGGCAGCAAACCTTGCTTCAGCTAACCAGAAAACTCTTTGATTCATCATACAGGGTTTTGTTTGATAGATTTAATAGTTTCTTTGACCAGTAAATGCTTAATGAAACATTTGTATCACTATGTTTGTTAAATGATAGTAGTGAGTCTTAAATAGAGAGTAGCTATAAATTATTCAGCACATCGAAAAATAAAGGGTAACAGACTTGGAATAATTCACCCATCAGACAACTTATCTCCACGGTTAGCAGTGTGTTCTACACTGCTCAAATGTATGCCAGGGAAAAAAATCTACTGTTTGGAGAATCTCTCTGCTTTTTTAGTCTTTCTGAAGTTATGTTCTCAATAACTCAGTGTTTTAGTAGGCTTCAAATTAAATATGGCTTATGTAAAAAAGATCTTTCAATATCACTGTTGAACTCATTGAATTTACTTCCATTGGCTGACTGCTGGCTTTCATTTTGAAAGAGCAAATAGCAATACACAGTCTCATGGTAATTTCCAATAAATGATATTTGCAACCCTTTGTGGTAAGATACACGTCTTCTTTTAGGAAGTTCTTGAGGTTTGCAGCTAAAAGAGGTCTGAGCACAAACAAGCGAGCCTCCTCCCTTGGGGAATATAACAATTTGGAATGGCAGCTAAGGAGGAAGAAACTCAGGAACTGCCACAGGTTGCAGTCTGCTGGTTTTTATATCTCGATGGTAGTGTGGCTCAAGCCTGTCATTCCAGCTGAAATCTGGCTCACTCTGGCTTTTAAAGTGGTCCCAAGAATGTTTCTGTTAACATAGTTATGACTTGTTGCCAAAAAGAAGTTTGTAGAGCTTTCCTGCTTCTTAGGACATGGGACTCCTATCATTGTAGTTTATTCTGCAGGTTGTTCTGCAGCAGTTATGTTTGTTTCCTGGTTTTTGGGGTTTTTTTTTGTTTTTTTTTTTTTTTGCTTCCTCCTCTCCTTGAGTCCAGTAAACTCTTACTCATTTCCTTTCCAAACAAAACAATTCCAGTCTTTTAATCTCTCTATGTAAGTCTCTTCCATGCCTCTAGTGGTTTTCCTCATCTGTCACAGCTGTTCACAGCAACTGAACACAGAACATCATGTGGGTAACATTAGTATCACCATTTCTTAGTGTTAATTTCTAGTTATTTATATGCATAGATGAAATACTGGGTAAAAATATTGTGAGTAGAACACTTTTGTTGTCTTTAGGGAGCAACTAAACATTGTGCTTGTATAATTTTGACCTTCTGATCTCCCTGGCTAGGCAATAGAGGTGTTTCCATGATAAGTCATTATTGAACTTTTTGTAAACAATTTTAAAAAATCAACCACGATTCAGAGCAATAGTTAATTTATTTCTTCCAGATTATGTCATCTGGTGCATTTCTTCACCCTTTTTAATTTCCCTTCTCCCTTTTCTAGTGTTGTCCTAGAAAGATTCAAGTGGAGCTGAGAAAATGGAATGGTTGTATACAGTCATGCTTCTGTTCCATATCTCTGATGGTCTCATCAAAGATCTGAGACCTAAAGAAAGAGCATTATTAATCAGACAGACACTAAAGCATATTCCAGAAAGGTCATGTATTTCCAGGATAAGTTGTTTCTTCACCTTCCAGAGGCTTCAGGTGAGGCTGTCTGGCATTTAGTTCCCTTGGGTCCTCTTTCTCACTCTTCTTGAAGGTAGAAATAACATTTACTTTCCTTCAGAATTCAGTCATTTCTCCCAATCATCATGATCATTCAAAGATTATTGAGAGTGGGCTCACGAGGACAGCAGCCAGCTCCCTCATTACTGCTGGGTGCATCCCATCAGGGCCTGTGGACATCTGATAATACTATGCAAAAACCCCCCCAAAAATCCACCTGTATTTATTCTGTAATGGTATACATTTATGAATTCTTAGGGTAATTCTAAAAGATATCTATACTTTTGCAGATAGTTATCATTATAGTTTGTTAAAGATAATTTAGTGTGTGCAGAGGTTCCTTTGTTCCTTACTGAATTCAGTGTAAGACTGTACTTTTAATTCCATTATACTTTTAGCCAGTAGCATTTATTCACCATGTAACAAAAAAATCTCAACCTTTTGTGAAAGAAACTTGTGGGAATTAAGTAAGTTTTACAAGTGCTACTAATTCTTTTTGTGCACCTCTTATTTTTGATGTTTTTTTTAAGAATCCTTGGAAAAGAACTGTGAAGAACTTAGAAAAAACGTCATAGGAAATAAAGATGTAAAGCACTCATAACATTTACTTTAAGATACTGATTGAGATCAGTCAGAGGATAGAAAAGGAGCACGAGACTTTATTTTTCATTTGGAGTTGCTCCTTACTGCCAGTAGTCAGAATCAATTTTGAACCATGCATCAATAGCTCCAGTAAACCTGCAGAGTATTTAATTTTTTTCCAGTGCTAAATTAGTACCTTTGCAGTGTTTTATGATTAACTGGGCCGGAAGCTGTGAACTAAGGTATTGTTGTTTTTACCACTTGGGTGAAAAATGGGTCAAGTCATAATGAAAGAATTGTGTGATGGGATTTCAAATGAACTTAAACCTACTGAGCTGTATAGTTTGTAGGTTTGAAACTGTGGAGTCATTCACAAATGAATAGAAGAATAGAAGTACATCAAAACAACTTTAAAAATTTAGAATGTAGAGATGAATCAAGCATGTTGACTCATAAATGTTAATCTTTTATTAACACTCTCCTTAAAATTCTGAGCTAGCCCTGGACAAATGATTGCAGGTGGTTTATTGTATCCTTCAGTTCATTATTAAATCTCACGTCACTGATGAGACAGTGTGAACAATAGCCTGTAGTGAAACTGGATACTGGGATTTAAGGAGGAGGGAGATGAGAGCCTTACTTGGATGCCTCTCATGCTGACTCATTTGCTCCCTTCCCAGCCTTATGTTTCCCAGCTTCCCACTGCCCCTCTCAGTAAGGAGGCAGCTGCTGGCCGTGGAAGGCTGGACACAAAGTCTTGTTTGTTTGTGCTGTGCTGCCATTTGCAGCTACCAATCCTGGGTATCATTGATCAAAATGCATGGAAGGTTCTCTGGCCTCCATCTCTCTGATCTCTGGGATCTTCTCCTATTTCCAGAATCTTACCTCTGTGCAGGATTTTCACCTTCACCTTTCCAGCCCACCTTCTTTCTGAGATGACTTTTTATTTTTGGGGACATTTCTTTTCCCCCTCATTGGCTTTCTGGACATCCAAGCTCATGTTTCCAGACTAAATAGTCCAGGTGCAGAAGCACAACATTTAATCAGCCTTGTAGCAGGGGGTTCAGTTTCCTGTATCTCTGTCACTGGAGGATTGAGGACATGCAGCTTTTGATTAGTCTGGTTATTATAAAAAAATTGCAACTAGCCTGTACCAGTTGCAGTTAAGCAAGTAGCAGGCTTCTGCTCAAGAGTTCAGAATTCAATCTGGAAAACGTATTTCTCCTTCTAAAGCAATAATAGGTAAAGAAAACAAAATGAAATTTATTGTATTAGAAGGATTTTCCTGCGTGCAAAATATAGAGTGCTAAAATACTCACATACACATCCAAAGTATTAGATCCAAATTTTCCCTATCTGAGTTTCCCTACTTGAGAGCAGAATAAATAAAGTAACACAATGATTATAAATGTGTACGTGTATAGATATTAGGCAGTGATTATTTCTAGTCAGTATTGAGGTTCTGATAATTCTAGTTTTGTTTTTAATTCAGATTTAAGGATGGAAATGAGAGATGGAGTCTTTGGCGTGTATGAAGTGCCAGAACTCTGCTAAAATGAAAACTTAAATGAAACTGGAAACTCAAACTGTATTTGATTGCCAGGATTGGAACATTGAAAATAATAAAATGGTTTCCTTTCTCTTAGTCTAATTGAGCTGTATACACAGTCATTAATTGTTATGGTTTAATCAGTGCTTGAAGTTTAGTAGTGTATAGTTGTAAGTTATATTTATATTTTAAGTGATGGATGCCATCACTTCTTGTAAGTGAGGACTCAAGTTACAAACCCTAAGGGAATTCAACAGGATACATTACTCTTAAATACATTCCTAATGGGAGCAGGCAGCAGGAGAATGCCTGCTTTTCGTAGCTGCAAGGTATGGCTAGTCTTGTAGTTGATGGCTGCTTCTGCCGTGAGAGGCGTGGATGCAAGATGACAGTGCCCATTATGTGAAACTCTGTTACAATAGCAGGATCTCACTTCTGCTTACAGTTCAAAGCCCTTTTGGACTTGGAACACAAAATGATGAACACTTGCCTCTTTCTGAAAGCAAGACCTTGCCTCTCTGATTTGCAACATCTTGTTCTCCTTTCCAGCTGTGCTGACTGATAGATCTGCTCCTGAGCCCAGAACAAGGAGTACTAGCCATTAAGAGCCAAGTCATTAATAGACCTGATGAAATAGTCTTGTCAAAATTGTTGTAGTTTCAATGGCTGTGTTTTGGTGATACTGGGAAAGCTTCAATAGATGATGACAAGGTAGCCTGAGAGTTAACAGTGTAGCAGTGTCATATTCAGAACACAATATTGCAGACTTTCCTGCAGAATAATTAAGCTTTTCAAGATGTGCTTATAGCCATATTTGGATATTTTTAAGCTTTTTTACAGCACGGTTTTTACATACAGCAAGGAAATTGCCTTCACCCCATCAGTGAAGGGGGTGCTCTCTCAAAGCAAAAGCCTGATTACAGGATTACAAGAAAGGCCTCAATTTAATTTGGAAAAAATATACATATCTTAATCAGCAGGGCTTTGACTTTTTTTTTTTTTTCAGTGAATAACACAGGAATATTCTGAAAGTTAAATCTTGGAATGTTAGGGGCTGTATGAAAGGTTTCCTAGACATGTAATTTTAAAAAGTTATGACTGACTAGATGGTAGGAAGAAGTTAAGTAAAAGGACCAAATTCATAAATCACTGCTACTGAAATGGCATGCTCTGAAAATTTAAGCCCTGCTACTTCTAGGCACAGAGAGTCAACTACACTACACAGGCAGCAGAACAAGAAAAACTAATTACACATGTTTATACAAATTGAAGATCTGTGTAACTTGCTAGTTAACCTACTTCCAGATCAAGCCCTCATGACACACTAGTTTCAGTGAATAGTGATTTGAAATAACATCATTTCATGGGAAGAGGAAACCGAATGCTGTCTGTACACTATACAGCTTGATGAGAACAAATAAATCTGAGGCCTGGAAAATCACCGTTTTTACCTTGGAAATTAAAACCCAAAACACTTCAATGCCTTTCAACAGAGTGGAACATTGCCAAACCAGTTTCAAAAGAAGGAGAAAGAATGATATTTTGTATTGTTCATGTTGCTTTATTCTGAAGTACTTGCCAAATTTGAATCTTACTTAAAATCAAATGCATTTTTCCTCCCTGCCTTTTGAATTTTTATCATGTCAGTATAAAATTATATGGCTTTTTTCATATATCATTATATAAAATGATATCATAAGTTTCTGTTATTTAACCAGGAGGGTTGAAATGTAGAATAAGAATGGTATTTGTCACTGCTTGATATCTTTTTATGAGAATGCCTAGAACTTGCCTCAGATACCATTTCAACCAACAGGCTGGTTTTCATCATCTTCTAGTTTGTTGAGTTCAGTTTCTTGCTATGGGTGGCACCTAAGAATATCTGTCTGTGGAGTAAATAATTTTTGGGGTAATTTGTTGGGATGCTGATCTGCAGACCTTTGTATTCCAGCACCAAAATCCCATACAAAGGTAGGATATAACAATCCTCTGCTATTCCCTGAAACTGTTTTGGGCCTTTCTGTGCTTTGTGTTTGGTTTCTGGAGCTTCTAGGCATAACTTTCAGGACCTTTCATTTCAGGTGGACCTTTTGTTACTGTTTCTTGCTTGATGATTGTCACAGAAATAATGTTAGGTCACAGCAGGTGAACATTTTGGCCAGTCAGCCTCATCCCTGCTGAGTAAGTACTTTGTGTTATGGCAGCTGTGGCAGATACAGGAGGGTGCATTCACTGTGAAAACTGCAGCCTAACCTGCTGCAGAGCTACTTAAATCAAGCTCTAATCCAGCACAGACAATTTACTTTTCTATCTGGGAAAAAAGTCAAAATGTTAATTTAGTGATCAATTAAGCTGTTCTTTACTGGATATATTCAGTTTATTTTATGTACATATACCTTCAGGTGTAGTGAGTCAAGCCTATAAAAGAGTATTTTGAAAAATTTCTGACATTCTATTGAAGTCTGACAATTTGGTAATTGTTGATACACTATCATACTACCGTGTTTAATTGGGAAAATACTGTCAGAGACATCATTGCTCTAGGTTTGTAAATGCAGCTTTATCTATTTTCCAGTGGTCATTGTAGTATGAGGCTGTATCATCAATCTTTTAATCTTCAAAACATTGTACAGTGAACAGTACCAAACTGAAGGTTCAGCATCATGGTGACCAGAAGGGGTTTTGCTTTGTTCTGTGATGAAGTATCACAGAAGTGAAAAATATTAATTATGTTCCTAATTCTGTTAATTTTTTGTATGATCTTACTGTTATAGCTTCTGCTACATTTGAAGACTTTCAAATCCGGCCCCACGCTCTGTTTGTTCATTCATATCGAGCTCCAGCCTTCTGTGACCATTGTGGAGAGATGCTGTGGGGGCTGGTGCGTCAGGGACTCAAATGTGAAGGTAAGCTGCAGTGAAATGCAGTTTTGCAGTCTCAGAAAGAGACTTTTCCATTCCACTTCTGTGTGTTGTGTCTAATGCTGCTTTTAAATTGGTTAGAGAAAGTAATTAACTGATTAAAGAACTGATCTTTTTGGCTGCTCCAAGGCCTCTTAGACATAGCTCTGTAACCTTTAGTGTAAAACAATTTGATCAATATGCATTTTAAAGAAAAGACTGGGTGTCTTACTCTTCCCTTATGATTCTTAATGAGCCTGTGTCTCATTCTGTATCACAGTAATTCAGATTATTTAACTGAAGCCACTGTCAATCTATATAAGGTTGTAATAGCTAAATTTTCTCATTTTGCCACACCTCTTTGACTTCTGGTAGACTGAATCAAACAGAATATACCATTTTCAGTGAAAGACTTCCTTGCCTCCCAAATGCAGGTCATAGAAATTTCCTGCACTTTGAGACCATAGATTTTGAAAAATCAAAGAAAAGACACTGGTTTTAGATATGTCTATTTGGACCTGATTACATTATCTCTCTAAAAATTTTGTAGAATATAAGAGCAGAGTAGAGGGAAAAAGTTTAATCAAAAATGAGGCCAGTGTTTTTGAATTTATGTTGTTTTTGAAAAAATCCAAAATTATTTGCTTTTTTGAGTAAAGAACCATAATCATATGGTTTAAAATTTCTCTTTTCAGGCTGTGGTCTAAACTACCATAAGAGATGTGCATTTAAAATTCCTAACAACTGCAGTGGTGTACGGAAGAGACGCCTGTCAAATGTGTCCCTAACAGGACTGAGCACCATCCGTACAGTTTCTGCAGAGCCCTCACCCAGCGTGACGGATGAAGCCCTTCTGGTATGGGATTTCTTAGCTGTAGAGGCCATGGGAGGAGCTAAGAAACAATGACATTTAGTGCTATAGAATCTGGTTTTGCCTGTTGCAGACTACAGAGGAGGGTGGTGTGTAAATTATAAAGTAAGAGAAGGCATCTTGACGTAACAGGGAGGTCACCAGCTTAAGGTATGTGGGTTTAAGGTATGTGCCACTTCAGATACTCCCAGCAGTCTCCTCCTTTTTCAAGAATTAGGTTATTTTTAAGATCTAAAACTGCCACCCACTATAATATAATTAGTTGGGTCTTGGAGAATCCCAGTTGCTGGAACTAGAAGTTTAATTTCTTCTGTATCGGACCATTATTTCCTTTGGCTTGTTAAATAGCAAAGGTTTGCCTCATTAGAACACTGTGACCCAGACACCACAGTATTAAACTGAGTATCTGTCACAGTCAAGGCTGTAGTTAATTATTTGGAGCCTGCATATTTAGCATATTTCTGAGTGTTCAGAAAAAAGTAGGAGAAATCTCTGTTAGATCCTTAAATGGCTCTTTGTAGTGAATGTATGCATATGTATGTATATACATATGTGCAGATGTATATATAGATGTACAGGATACACAAAAGCACGTAAATACGTGGCGTACTTGTATATGCGTTAATATATTCATTTTTCAAAATGAAAGCAACTCTTCTGAGAATAAAATGTTGATTGGAGTAAACGACAATGATACCTATTTTTTCTTTTTGAAGTGTTTGTTCTTTTTAGCATTCATGGTCATAATATACTTGAATAGTTAAGATTTTGCACAGTGTGTAAATGAATCCACTCCTAAGTGAAAGTTTTGAAAACCTTAAGGTTTAAAAGAGAGGAAAGAATTTTATAAGTACACACAACAATTATCATGTTTTCCTCTCAATTAGAATATTAAACTTATTAAGCTTGACATACTAAAAGGACACTATTGCAAATTATGTAGACCTGGTGTTAGATGCAGTACCATCGACGAACCATAATTATGTACTTATGCTACTGATTATCATTAGTCTAAAGCTACTTGGAAATTAAGGTTAACATTATGAATCTGTATTTTTAATTGAAAAGCTGCATAAATGAGTAAGGTGCTTAAGTTCTGCAGACTACAGCAACAAATGTTTACAGATTAATCATAATTCTCAACGGGTTGTTTCAGAAATTACTTAGGCCAAGAGAGAAAATTTTGGGGAAGGCTGGCCCTAATTCTGATATTTTTTTTTTAAATTTCAGTTTAGAAAAAGAAGTATGAGTGAGCATCGTGGTATACCCTCTATAAATATTTACTGCATTGTACAGTTAAAATGTAGCAAAAAAATTTCGATTTGAAAACAATTTAAATTCTATGACTGTGTTGTTTGCTTACATACATCCTTATATGAAATATCTGTTTTGCAAAGCTATGTGTTTCAAAATGGTTAAAGTATTAAAATTGCCAGTGAAGAAATGCAGTAAGTGTCATCCATACAGCAGGCTATACTTGTCTAAGAACTAGTAAACCTTGTTGTCCCTGTGTTGGATGAGTCAGGACATCACACATGTGCACACACATGTATGCACAAAGAAAATATATTTACAATAGGTAAAGGGATGGGCATTAGCCTAGAGAAGTGAAATAGTTTTCTTACTTCATGAAATTATGGTATCATTTACCAGATTTTCACAAATGCTCTCACATAAGGCTTCTATATGTCTTTTGGTCTGTTTAGTTGTTTTTTTTTCCATTGAATGTATTTCCATTCCCGCCCCCACCCCACCTTTTTTAAGTGGCATAAGCTTTGTCAGTTTCTATGTATCAGATCTGTCCTTTGGACTCAATTCTTCTGCAGTGCTTCTGAGATAAGTTTTATGACAGTTTATATGGTGATGCCAATCAAACCATGCACTTTGGAATGGCTTTCATTTTTCTACAGTCTGTGTGAATATACTGTAAAACATCATCCTCATTCATAAAAATGTATAATTCATTACTAATATTGATGTGTCACTTGAATCACTGCTAACAAAATATAAGTTCTGTTTGGGAGCACTGAATTCAATCAATCTATCAGTTCTTTAAATAGGACTAAAATAAATACATTTTTACCCCCTATTACCATATAGAGTCAGAGCAGTTGAGAGAGAATAATTCCTGAAGATCTCTGATAGATGTAATTATCAAACTGAGTTGTTTCTTTTCTTTTGTTGATGCCGTGTGCACCTAAAGGGAGACACAGCACATAAGCCTGCTTTCTGGAAAAATGACACTTATAAAGTGAATAAGTTATGCCCTGTCTTATGAAATTGTGTCATTTAAAAATCTTTGAGACAGAATAATGTGGAATCATGCAAAATGTACCTTTAATTTAATTATTCTTGCGTAGGGAACCACCATGCACAGAAATGGTTTCACTTTGGGTGTAAATGTTTTCATTAGACAATAAAGCATTTAATTGAGCTGAAAATTGAATGGGAGCTATATTTGAGTACAGCTTTAAATATCTACCTCTAAAGAATAAAATCTCTTTTTGATTTTTAGCTTAGTAGCATAAAACTCATCAACAGAAATGCTAAAAAAAAGTAGAACTAAAAGGATACAATGCAACCCAGATTTTTACATCACAGCTCAAATACAGTTCTTCTGCATTTATTCTATTACAAAGAATGAGAGTATAATATCCGACATTCATGCTTGCTTCTAAAATAACGTTATTTTCTGTCTTTTTCTCCCCCTTATTTCTTTGTTCTGTTTTTTCTTCTTTCCAACTTCCTGTCAGTCTCCTGTCAGCCCTGGCTATGAGGTATGTACTGAATTTACTCCCTACCATGCTATCAGCATCATCCTCTTTTATGATTATCAGTATGAATATGAAGACATGCAGGAATTAAGTCAGATTTGTAAAGTACATATTCCAGATTGAGGGTTGTTATTCCTATACTAAATAGTAAAATTAGTGAACATTAAAATATACAAAGTATACATTAAAATATACAAAAGTGACTTTTTAATCGCTTAGGCATGGTAGAGGTCATTAGTTAGACAGAAGCCCTATTTTATACTGGTAGTAATGTATGGGGAAAAATTTAACTTCACTTTCGGGACTTGAGAATTTGCTAGAGTAATGTAGAAAAGAAATATTTTATCTTTAATGTTTACAAGCCTCACATTCAAGTGCTCACCAGCAATAAACTTCTAATTCCGTACTACCATTGTGGTAGCTCTTGCTTTCAGACTGTGGTTAAACTAAAAAAACCCAAAACAGTCTAGGATTCTGTATTTCTGTGGAAATAGCCATGAACAGTGTAAAATAAGTTACAGCTATACATTAAAAGAGTATCAAGTCTAAATGAGAAAACAATATTATTTTTTAAGTGGATGATTCATGTCAAAGATTTTTCTCTTTGACTTTCAGTACAGATTTTCCAAAGAAGTTTTGTTGGTGTTTAAACTTTCAAAAGCTTTTGAAACTAAGAAATATTGGCATCTGTCCCTTGCAGTATGTATTTGGGATGTAGCCAGAAAAGAGCAGGCTTTGCAAATGTTCTCCATTTTAGAAATACTATGTAGTTAGTCTGAGGAATATTTTGTTATGCTAAAATAAAGATTTCCATGGTCAAACATCTATCTCTTTGAAAGAAGTATCTTTATTTCCTATAATCATAGAATTGTTTGGGTTGGAAGGCACCTTAAAGATTGTCTGGTTCCAACTCCCTGCCATGGTCAGGGTCATCTTCCACTAGACCAGTTGCTCAAAGCCACACTGAACACTTCCAGGGATGAGGTTTGTATTTCTTCCTAAAACACGTACATCCCTACGGTGTGCCTCGACATTCCAGCTCACAGGATATCCATAAAGCATATATACATATATACAGGCATATATAAAGCACAATTTTTATAATATCTAAGATAATTTTATTCCAAGTACAGTGCTGAAAAATGATGAATCCACCAATCTGGAACATTGTGGATTACCCTAAAGTAGCAATAATTAAAGGTAGTCATGAAACAAAAAGGTATATGGAGGAAAAACAAAATTGTATTTCTCTTGTGAAAAGAGAAATTTCTCTTGTGTTAGGTGTCTATGTTTTTGCTTCAAAATACATTTATATGACACACTAGAATTTTATTTTTATGTTTACATTATTTTGGTAAGTTTTATTTGTTTTCTAGAAGCAATGAATGTTGATATAGTAAGGTCATTTTACAGACATATTTGAAGTGATTTCTCAGAAAAAGCCTAGCTGAGCTTTGTGTTTAAAATAGGAATGATGAGTATCATGGGGTATAGGTAAGTGGAATGTTACATACTGTCTTTACTTTTTGATGAAGAATCAGGAATTAGTTATTTTTTGCTAAATGCTTTAAAATTTAAAATATAAATAGTCTTAGTTAAAAAGTTTATTTATATATTGCTGACAGAATACAAAGCACCAGGTGTTGCTTGCCTGTGTAGATTTGTTATAAGCAGACCTGGCTTGAGGCTTTTTAGCTATATATAGAAGAGTGATTCTGCAGAACTAGGACAGTAGACTCTGGGAAGGAATTGTCTTGAGTCGTAGGTGGCCATTTTCTCTTTCTTCCCTCACACCCAACAATTAATATAGATGCCCTTTTGTCTTACCCCAATGAAATAAGGAGTCCTTTTTTCCAGTGACTCAGAAATACCCACTCTAAGAAGCCTTTATTTTCCACACTCCTACAGAAGATACATCTCCTTTTTCTCCCTTCAGTCCCTATAGAGTCTTGTATGCCTCCCCAGCTCACTGAACTGGAAAAAAGGGCCCTTGAGGAAAGGATTAAAGAAGAGCTGGGGTGCTGCAGCTGAGAGCATCTTGGTGCCTTAAACCACTTGAAATTAGAAGTCCTTTTCTAATGGCTGAAGTAGAGTTCATTAGACGGAAGATCCTCAGAGGCAAAATTAGTATTTTCTTTTGAAGGCACTTGAGTTAACTGTGAATTAATACTGTTCTGTTATGTTTTATTCTTGTCACCCTCAAGTTATCTTGATACACACTGCATATTCCTCTCTTGTAATGGGAACTTACTTCCAGTGTTGTCATATGTTTAATAAAAGCCTCTATGCTGGTTTACGTAGTGCTCCTGGAATTTGCTCCAAAATATAGAATTTATTTAAAAATAGTAGAAGGTGAAATAGAGGCTTTGAGTAATTAAACCAATCTAAGTAGTTTTCACATTGCTTTAGTGCCAGATCCAGAGGGTGAATATAGGGTCATGCGCTAAACAGAACTGAGAACTCAGAGAATCTGGCCCTGAAAGTTGAATATTTAAATAGGAATTTAAGTTAATTACAAAATCTTTTATGTATTTTTTTAGTTTGCTTGCTTTTTTACTATAACTTAAAATAGTAAAAAATACTAAAGGTCAAAATCGAAAAGTATTTCCAATGTTTCCTCTTATTTCTTAGAAGTGTTGCATTGATATTGATATATCAGTGTCTATGATATTCAAAGTTCAGCTGCGCCCTGAATTAAATCATTTTAGGACACAGAAGGAAAATTTGGACCAGCTTACGTTACACACTGCTGTGCCATAAAATAATAGTAGTTCTAGTACTATTTGCCATGCACTAAATGCTGTAGAAGTGAATTTGTGGTAGCTAATGCAAATTACATTGGTGCTTTTCTGACCTAGTTTGCCCCAATATGATTGTGTCAGAGGTTCATTGCAACTAGATAAGATATAAAAGATGATCAAGCCAATAATTTCAAGTTACAAGGTGTATAGTTAGGAAACCATGAAATATTGCATCAGTTGTGCACCTAATATTTTCTAAATATGTAGGAAGATAGAAGAGAAAATGATAAAGAGCTTAAGATATACATGTTGTGAAATTTCATATGTGCTGTGTCTGCTGATGTTTTTGAATTCAATTGTTAGTGATCCCAGAGGTTTTATGGGCATTTCTCTCTTCAGCTTGGAAGAGGAGAAAGGTTCAGGCTGGTTTTGTTATCAGGTAATTGCCACTTGCTCTTAAATCACCTATTTTGTTGTCTGCTTATGACCCTACATCTAAGTCACCACGGCTTAAACTGGGGATTCCTAGACGCTCTGTGGCTGTAACAGTAGGAAGTCTTTAGGAGTGTGTGGTACACCTAAGGAAACTTAGTAGCCAAGCTCTTGTAGTTTCTAAGTGCTAGCAAAAGTACTGCCCCCAAACGTAATTCAAGCCTCACCCAGCAGGTTTGTCTAGATCTCTTCTGTCCAGTGCGAAAACCTTCCTAACCAGTGATTGTGGTTAAGCCTAAAGAGCTGCTGGTTATCCCTGATTTGGTAAGGATAGTATGTAGACAGTGTCAGATGGGACATGATTATACAGACACTAGAGGGGAAAAAAAAGGCAATATTTGTATATGACAGTCTGACAGTCTTTGCACAATTCTGATTCATCCTATCTGAAACGCTTTGTATTGAATTATAATTTGGCTATGATACTTTTGTGTCATCATGTGTGCTTCCCCCCTCCCCCNAGCAGGTGTAATGAAGCTGCCGAATCTGACTTCTGATGCAGGCATTCTAATACTGGAAGGTACTTCCATGAAAATAACTTACTAATTACCGTACTTAAAATTTTGAAGTACATGATACAAGATCAAACTAAACCTAATATTTTTTAAGGAATTTATGTCTGTAAGATGCTGGAAAAAGAAGCTTTGTGCTATGTAAGTCCTACCATGCCTGCTGGTACTAGCAAATCCTTTGTGTAGAGAGGGCTTTTGTTTTGGGAATTCCCTGGTTCTGAGAAGTCAGCATAGTCCCACAATGCCTGCTGAAACCCAGTAATCTTCTCTTGCTACTTTCCAAAATAAGGCAGGTTACAGACAGAGCATTCAAACCACTGTCTGCTGCTATTGATGTCTGAGTAGAACAACGGCATACATAATAATTTCCATCTGTGGGTAGTTTAATATTAACAGCTTGTACTGAAGTCAGTTCTTTGATATGTTTACACATGTGAAAGCGAAATGTTTTTCAGACCATAGCTATCTAGCTGTGGTGCTTATAGGATTAAATCATACACTTGACTTAAAGAGAAGAGTGCAAGAAGCCTTGAAAGACAACACAGTTGATTGCAGTCTAAGTGTGGTATTTCAGTATATATTACTGAAGATTTGTTTCTTTGAATTCACTTAATTACAGTCACATAGTTTAATTTGTAAAAGAAAGTCAACATTTGCATTGCATTAAAAACAGAGTTCCTGTGGTTACATAGATATCTAGCAACTCAGTTGACAGTAGTTTCCTGTGAAGAAATTGTGTATGAACATATTAAGGCGTTATCTTCTGCCTTTAGTATAGGAAGGAAATGCATGTTTCAACAAGTCTAAAAATGAAACTTCACACTAAAACACTAAAACACACTAAAACACACTAAAAACTTCCACACTAAAAATAAAACTTCATGAAGTTTAACTCCTGTTTGCTTTTTTAAAATGCACATCACTTTTCTCTGTTGTCCGAGTAAATAGAAAACCCTAGCTCATAATTGTTTATTATTTTGTTAAGGCAAACATTTCAAAATTGTAGGGAATATTTTTGTTATTTCTGATTGAATATCTCAGTGTAAAGCACAGGAATAATGTTGCAACTCTTCTTAGATATAACTGCAAAAAGTTACACTTCTTTGTGTAAGTTTTGAAAATAATCTATGTTTAGGAGATTATGGGTTGTGTAGCTTGTTCTCTTCTGAGTGAAGGTTACTGACTTGAGTGTGTTTCCACAAGCAGGATTGCCAAAATGGGAGTAATTGCTCTCTGACCCTTACAGACCGTGAAGCTTTTTGGTAAAGTTTTGTCAGAAACCCTGGGACTTTTTTAGTGGGACTGTCAAAACCTTTTAAAAGAAATAAGGCAAACAGCAGTCTCTTTTATGTTTTAGGCTAGCTCATGCAGCTGGATTACAGAGCTGGTCCTTGTCTTTGTTCCCAAGAGGCCATCTCTGTGTCCAAGCAGTCAGCTTTTATTGCTTCTCATTAGTCCCTCCAGCATCTCCCTACAGTTTCTTTGATTTCTGTGCCTGGGAGGAATAGATGTGAATGCTGCAAGACAGTCAAACTCATCCAGGTAATAAGAGCAGCTGAATCCATTGGTGGGGAATTGGTATTTATTTCAGTCTCTTAATTGCATTTTCCAGTGTATTTGGACAAGGTAGAAAAGACAGGAAAGATCTGCTGACCTGTTTTTAACTTTGGGGGACTGTCTTCTTCCTGCAATGGCTGTGCAATGATTTTATGCTTCAGGCTAATGTACACAAATTGTGTCTTCTAATAGCTTTCAACAAAGCTCGGCAGAAGTCCCATGAGGGGCTTCAGTATATTCCAAAAATTCAAAGAAATTGAATAAGAAAGAGAAGCAAGGCATCAGCTAAATAAAAATCACAACGAATGCCCTGGGTTGAGGAAAAGATTGGTACATCTTCCTTCTTGGAATTAAAAAACAAAACTCTTTTTTCAAAATAAGAGTCAGAAAACTGGATTCTATTAGATATTCTCATAGTTAAAGCATAATTGAAGTATCTGGATATGATCAGTGTCACTGGCTTGGTTGGACAGTTAAGTATCTGCACATGTTTCTTGGTGTTTGTTGTCACTTGGAAAATCATACTCTTGAGCTGTTAAAGTATAGATTACCTTCCTGGGATGATTGTTCTGAAGGACTGTTTAGTATTTGGAGCTGTGCAGGCTGTTAGTTTCCATGGTGTAATCTGGCTAAGCAATCATTTCCTGGGAAGTTTCCAGACTTGCTGAGTCAGTAGTCTGGCTGACTACCAGGAAAAACTAATTTATCTTTCTAACAAACCAGGCACGCCAGCCAAGGGAGAAGGTGCTTTGTGGAGGAGATTCTTGTTTTTCCTGTGAAAATAGGATAGTTCCTGGTTTCCTTTGCTTTCAGGGGCTTAAAATTGTGGCATATATCAGATGCTGGGAATGCTGGAAATTAGAGTTGCGGGATCTTGACAGGAGTTTTGGACAATCCTGGGAAGAGAAGCTTATCTGACAAGGGGGAGGAGGTACTCTTTCTTATCAGTCAGTCATCAGAGGGATGTGGAAGATGCTACAGCTCCTTCTGCCGTGAATTATCTGTCACTAGCTTCCCTTCCCCTGCTACATTTGAGTAGGACTCAGGGGGCACGTTGACTCTGGCTGGAAGACAGAGGGAGTGGAGTCAGGCATATCAGATCTGGGCATGAAGGAGTGAGACCAGATCCATGAATTCTGATGTCTTTTCTAGCATGGGAGAAGGTGAAACTCAGCTTTACCTCTTGACCTGAAGGCACTGTAAGTTGAGAATTGCTGGTGAATTATACGGTGTGCTGCGCTCCTGGCACGTAGCAGCCCAGCAGTTGTAGAATGGCAAAGAAAAGATGAAATACTTTTCTCTGTTAAAGGGACTTGAAGACTGACATCTTACAATACGTTTTCCACTGTTTTATCTTTTGTTTAGTGTCCATTACATCATGAGCTGTATACAGCGAGCACTTATGAATTACTAACACAAACTCAGTTAATTGTCTGTTCAGGAACACAACTTGGCAGGCATGTGAAATGAGACTTGAAGTCAGTATTTCAGAAATTAAAACTGTGCATTGACCAATATGAATTTTGAGGGAAAAAAACCCTCCCAAACAATAGGACAAAAGCTTTATTAGTGGTAGCTCTATTTGACCACTGTATTTGATGGTATGATGAGTAACTGTATCAGAGTTATCTCAGAAAGAATAGAGTCAATGTAGAGCATCTAGAATTCACTTTTTCTTCAACCTGACATTTTCTCAGAAACATATACTAGCACATTAAAACTAAAAAATTTGCCATCAAACTGAGTAAAAAATAGAGCAAATAATTTGTCCCATGCTTGTAGCACTGTACCACACCTGAGATTTGATCAGACATCTAGGTCAGAATCAAAGCTGTAGGGAAGACTGTCTCTCTCTGTTAATCGTAACTGCCCAAGATTAGTCTCAGTACATTTCAGCAACACTACTTAAGTTTCTAAGACCTGCAAGGCATTTGGTGACAAAAACTGGGCCAAACCAGCTTTCTAAAATCCTTTAAGCATGAAGTCACCTAGATACGAGTAATTTGGACATTGTTTTTAGCATGATTTGGTTGCCAAAATAATTTTTGATTAGGCAGTAATTTGGAAAATGAAGCTAAAGAATGATCATAGAAAACAGGTTTATTTCAGATGATATTAGTCAGGATTCTGAGAGAGATGACAGCGTTAGGAGATATTTGGATCACTTGTACTGCAGACAAAAGTAAGATTGTCAAGAAATAGCTCTAGTGGTAAGAACGGTAAACTGAAGTATTACATAGAGTAATGAAAGTAAGCGATAGAACTCTTCCCCTACATATTCTCACTCCTTTTCAGTTAAACTTTAAGAGACTAGTGTCACTCCATGTGAAAAGTCTACCTAATGTCCAGATTCAAGAGAGAGCAGTGTTGTGACTAATGCATTGCAAGTAGTGATTAGAATTACAGCAAACTCTTTATGAATTCTTTTATTAATAAAGAAAATATTTACATTAAAATGTAGTGTGCCACAAGTAAAACTCTTGTGGGCACTGAAGAGCAAACTCAGTGGTCTAGGTATCAGATCATAGGGTAGGGTTGAGGCTGTAACTTGTAAGGCACTGAACTAGGACTATAAAGTAGCATCAGTCTGGACTAAAATTGTTCCTATTTTACATAAGCATAAAACTGAGAGGACTTCATCTCTATTTCTCACTGCTCCTTGTGAGCTTTGCCCTGTCCACAAACACTGAGGGCCGTAATTTCCAGGTGGCTTGCACTAGCTGAGCAATGCAGTTTGTGCAGAATATATGGCTTATTCTTCTGTCCTGATGGTCTTCTGCCTTCTCTTTTACAGGCCTGTTCATGTTAGCTTCATAAGACTTAGTGCAATCTGCTTTAGAAATATTAGGCAAATTTTATTGCTAGCTAACAAATGTTAAATAAATTTAATCTTAAATTGAGACTCATTAGTTGTTTAAATTTTTTATATGCATAAGTGCTTTGCAGAGCATGAAGATTTAAACCTCAAGAAGTAAACCCATAATATCAGAGTATGTTCTCAGACTTCTTCCAGTATTATTTGTGATAAAGAGGAGACAGATGCTGTCTTATACTTCTTTCAGCCTAGCTTCTTTTTGGTGACCCTATGTACCTGGCTCATACAATGTATTTTGCATGGTTTTGCTTTATTTAAAAGGACTGCATTAGTACAGTGGATCTTTATGATTCTTGAAAAAGACACCTAATTCTACAGCATAACCAAAAGAATTTATCTTCATGGCAAGAAATCTATCTGAACTTCATGTCGAAGACATTTTTTTTTCCCCATTGCAAATACAATGTGAAGGAAAAACCTGGGAAGAACTCCGTAGGTTCTTCTGCCATTAAAATGACTTTTCAATTCATCTTTATTCCAAAAGTCTCAGACAGAAGCACACAAAAATGTATTTTTCTATATTTTGGTGACTGGGAAATAATAATCAATCAACCTTCTCAGATGTAGGATTTCCTATAACATTATGTGTTTGAATCTAAGCAGTTTTTTAAGTTAATGTCAATCTGAAGCTGCAGCTGTTGCAGTTTTTGAACAGTGCAGGCTCACTGTGAATGATTTGTTTTCTAGCCTTCAGTTATCAGATTATTTGCAGATGATGTTGAGAAGGTGCTGAGTTCTAAATAATCAAGCTGCATTTTCTCACTTTTTTTTCTCCTTTCAATGTTAATTGTGGGTGTAGTTTGGTTGTTTCTCAAGGGCAGGTATTAGGAGAAAGCACCTTTTCTGGGTGAGTTGTTTTCTGGAGTAATTATCCCATGTACATCTAAATAAATTTAGTAGAGAAAAAAAGGTAAGTCTTATCTTCCAGGATTTCTTAGGATTTCATACCTTAAACTGTGTGTCTCACTTCATATATATATATATTCATATATATGTATGTATATAAAATGGGCATTTAAATGTGCGTGTGTATATACACACACACACACACATACACACACACACACACACACACTTGAATATCTGTTGTGATCTATTGTGCATGATCTAAATGTGGTAAGGTTAATGATAGCAAAAATTATAAATAACGGGGATAGAAAATACTAATCCTTTTCCTGTCATTAACCTGCATGCACATAGAATAAGGCAATAATTTTCTTAATGTTTGTATAAAAAATACAGCCTTTCAAAGCTGCCTTTGATGTAAAAGAGAAAATTAGAGAGGTAAAAATGGTGTGTTTTTATAAGAATGTAAAAATGCTTTACTGAGAAATTTTGATGAGCATTTAAATTTTGATTTATATATTTTAAAATAAAAACTTGTTTCAGTAACAATGTGGAATGTATGGTAGTTGTATTGGCAAAGGTGTTGTTCAGTACCATTCAAATTTTTCAAAAGCAGTCTGAAAAGGGCCTGATGTATGTTCTATTATTGTTTAAAGGCACTTACATGACAGTGTTCTTGAAGTGAGGGAATATATGAATATGATAGTCTTTTAAAAATGAATACAAAACTTCATTTTATGTATTTTACAGCAAAAGACACCATCAGAATCATACACTGGGCGAGAGAAGAGGTCGAATTCACAGTCCTACATTGGACGACCTATTCAACTAGACAAGATTTTACTGTCCAAAGTTAAAGTGCCTCACACTTTTGTCATCCACTCCTACACACGTCCCACAGTTTGCCAGTACTGCAAGAAGCTTCTGAAAGGGCTTTTTAGACAGGGTTTGCAGTGCAAAGGTAAGTAAATGTCCTTTTGGAACATAAAAGCTGCTCATAATAAAGGTAATAAATTAGTGTTTGAGTGGTTACTATGTAGCCTTATTCATGATTTCCTCAGTGAACTGTCTAGGTGTAGGCACATGTACAATTACATTGGATTAAGCTGCAGTCCAAATGACAGTAATTGGTGTTCTGTAGGAGCTGGCTTTATGGTTGTTCATTCCTGCCCTTTGGTGTATGTGCAGTAGCTCACATTTTTCATTCAGGTGTAAATGATCTTGTATTTGGCATAGGTGAACCTGTGCTTACAGCAGAATAGTTAACATAATGAGCTATATTTTTATCTTCATTGTTGTCAATCTACAACATCTTATGTGTGAATTGAAGCATGTGCCTGAGCCTCAGCAGTTCAGGGTTTTGGGGAAGTTGTAATGGAAGTAAAATAAGATGGGCTTATATGAGAATTTAAGCCCACATTTTTTCAATGTGACTAATGTGCTCTCAAGTCTCATGGCATTTTATACCTTAGTAGGTGCTGAAGTGAATCAGGCGTCTTGGATCAGAGCCTGGATTGCTGGCTCACCTTATCCAACCTCAGCCTGTAAATACAAAGCATTGTGCTTGCTGTGGGGATGGAATGTTGGCTAATGGATGCTTAAAATGACCTTCCTTCTCTTACAGTAAATAATAACTGTCATAAAATTAATCAATATACTTTTTGTTGCTTCTTTGAACCCTTTAAGTTAAAGTGTGATTCTGGTACAATTTAACTAAAACTAAATACTTATGAAGGCATCACCTGTTTCAGTTCATTTGGAATCCTGGTAACCTAAGCAAATATTAACCTGATTTAAAAAAATTAAAAATTATCTGTAGTTTTGCACTGCTGTAATTAGTTTTTGGATCAGTCTTAAATAATTACTAGGCTACAGGCAACTGTTGTATATTTTTTCCTTCCTGACTCTTTGCTTTTTCTGGTGTGTTAGTAAGTTACAGCTCTTAGTTTAAGTAAAATGTGTTCATAAGCCAAAAGAAAACATTTCACATGACATCTAATCAAGTGCTACTTACACATATGAAAGGAGTAAAGAAAAAAAATTTGAAAAATAGGGAAAGGACTGAAGGAAGGAAGCTGTCTAGAAGTTTCCTGGGATGTAAAGAACAAATATTTTCTCACTTAAAATTGTTGGCTGGGGTTCTCCTGTTTCAATTTTCAATCATCAGTGTTGGATATGTAGTCAGTCTCTTAAGCTGCAGCTCATACACTGCAGCCCAGTCTGCTTCATTCACTGGAAAAGCAGCTCTGGCTTTGCAGCAGAGCACTTGTGTCTCCTCATCACTCCCCTAGATGAGTTGAGCACCACTTTGGCTGCAGTAGTGCCACTCTGCCAGCTACCCTTGGAAGTGCATTTTTTCCCCTCAGAAACGTGCTTCTAGCATCTTCATCCTGTCCCTTCCACTAACAGACAGCGTGCAGCCAGGCTAGCACCCTCTCTGGACTTATGACTGGTATTAATGAAATGGAAGGGCTTGACATCTATAGGCTGGATAGAAGGAAAAAATATCACAGAAAAAGAAATAATTTGGCTGTATCCCTTTTTTTGCTTAACAGACTGTAGATTCAATTGTCACAAACGCTGTGCTCCTAAAGTGCCAAATAATTGCCTGGGGGAAGTTGCCATTAATGGAGGTAAGTTGCATTAGCAATCGTTCCTGTCATTGTTTAAACCATCAGTTAAATAAAATAGAAACGTAAAACGTATAAAATGTGACGTATACAAACACACGTTTTTCCATTGCTTGGGAGTGGCCTTTCCTCTGCAATATTTCTGTTGTATGTCGAAGATGAAATGTGGGAGGAATGCTACAAGTGGCTCCTACGCCATCAGTTTGGAGTGTTTCTTCCAAATAGGTAGCACTGGCAAACAGGCTGAGCTCTGCCACAGAGGTGACGTCAGCAGCAGAACGGCTCTGTCATAAAGCCTAGTAAATGCAGAATGCCAGAGGAAAGCTGAAAACCACACATGTGAGAAGTTGGTACTCACCTGTCAGATAGAAGCACAAAATAATCTTTTAACGTGCGGGGAGAAAAAACTGGTTATGGATAACCTGCCTGAGAAGGAAAAGCATATTAGAAGATCTAGGAATGCCCTTTAGGAAAAAACTCCATCACTTACTGATGGCATAAAACTAATCATACCAGTTGCCAGAAATCAAGGCTTGACTATCTGCTTATTTGCCCATGCATGTACTGCTGGTTTTAAGTATAAGGGTGTATGGGTAGGCTTGACAGACGGTACTGGAAGAAAAAGGAGTGGTTGTAGATGAGTTGTTGATTGCCTTGAAAATGTCACTTCCCTATGTGATAAGGGAATGAGAAGTGTGGTGAAGTGCTCTGTTTCTAATGCATATTAGCATGTTAAGTTGTCAGCCTAAACTTCTGAGGTTAACCTTATGATGCATTCTTTTTCATTTAATTCAGTGGTCTACTTTATTGAAGACATATCAAGAATTTCCAAAATTAGGAATGCTAACTAATATTTTTCATAATATTTCTCACAGTAGTGTTATTGTATCACTATGAAGTTTTTATGCTTAATAGGAAAATTACTACTGATACTGAGTAACCCACTTGAAATGTGATAAGGTGCATGATTTTCTGGAAAGTAGATGTCTTCCTACTGAATGTCCTTTCTGATGCACCTCTCACTGGACTTCTGAAGTCACCATTACTTTTTGTTTTTTTAAATCTTCCACCATTCATACATCATTTAACCATTAACTGTCCCACAACACAACTATTTCTTCAGCAGTGCAAGTAATGTTGCCTATGGAAATTTGGGGTTTGGTTTTCAAAAACTAAAATATTCATAATGATATGTTAATTCCATTGACAGCAGAGTAATGTTTTCCCTGAGATTTGTAGTCAGAGAAAGTAACTAAACCTGCTTATAAACAATAAACTTTTTCCTGCATAGATACAGTTTTAGAGAGGAGCGATCGATCTAAAATGCTTTGAGAAGACAGGAAGGAAGGTAAACTTTGTTTCTGCACAGCTGAACTAAATGAACAAAATTTAGATTTTTTTTCTGAATTACACCTCCAAATTCCCTCTTTGCATCTGAGGCAGCTGTGTTTCATGCCTCCAACACATCACCTCTGCCTTCTCCCCACCTTTGGTTCACAAGCAGCACACAACATTTGTCTGGACTTCCCTCGTTACACGTGAATCTGATGCTGGGCTAATGGGAAGTGATAGTTTGTCTCAGGAAAGGTTATGCAAAGTCACTTGGGGTGAGAACACGTATTCTGGGCTTGCTCCAAGTATGTTCCTTGAAGATCAAAATCTTAAAATTTATCAAATTTGGCTTTCATACAGCAAATAATATTCATAATGCGGTATACATAGTATCCTCATAGAACTCTGAATTGTGTGCACTAAATGATTGCTAGAAGGTCATTGGTATTATCAAAGACAATTTCATCCTGTATCCTATTTGTATTTTCACAGTAATTTGGCTCACGTTATTTTCAAACTTAATAAACAAAATACAGTATCTGTAATTTTGTCCATCTGCTGTGTGATACAACTTCCCTAAAATAGTAAGTGAAAGAAGAGCTGAAGCAATGAAATTCCAAGTATGGTGTCATTTGTAAATGAATTATATACTAAATGTAAGGAGTTATTTTTAACTGATTGTACGTTTATCAAAAATAGAAGTTTTAAAAATGTTGTAGGAATAGCAAAGAGAAAGCCTTGCACTGTGAAGTATAATTCATGACTGAATGAATGGTTCTGTTGTGTGTGTCTCTTAATCACACGTCAGTAGTTTATATCCAAATATCTTAAGACTACTGTGCGTGAAAACAAACTTTTCAGCTTTGTACTTCTAATTTCAGTGAAATGCCATCAATTCCAAACATTTTGCGGTTAGACAACTCAATGTTCTTTTTTTTGTGGTTTGTTGCCTACATAGACTGTCAAGAACCTTCTTCCACACAGTTAGGCAGAAGTTGCTAGGAGAAACGATTTGATGTTTTCCATGTGATTTTAGCCTTACTTCAAATTTCTGAAACACTGCAACATACCAAAAAAATCAGTGTTGTCTTTACCCTCTGACTGCACTGATGATTTTGTATTCCAGATAAATCCATTCCCAAGCAACAATGCAACAAAAAGTTGTTTCTTACTCTGATCTTGCTTAGGTATATTTAATTTGAAAACTGGAAAGTTTAATATAATTTAAATATTAGCTGGATGATACTATTAATGCTGTCCCATAGTCAATAAGTTAAATCCTAAGTGTTTGGTTTTGGTGGTTACTTAAAATTCATTTGCTAATGGCAGGGAACATTATTTCAGTGGTATTATTATGCTGTTTGGTGCAGGCTTCACAGAAAACACCGTTCCTGTGCAAAGGAGCTTGTAGTTCACATTATAGGTAATTGTCTACTTATTTGGTCTAGATGCAGGGAATAGACTTCCAAAGAGAACTTGAGCTTTTTGAAAATCTAAAATGTGCCAGGTTGTTGTAGTTGGGAGTATTGTATGTTTTCAGATAATAACTTGAGAAATGATATTTCAGACCTTCTTAGTCCTGGGGCTGAGTCTGATGTGGTCATGGAAGAAGGGAGTGATGACAACGACAGTGAAAGAAACAGTGGCTTTATAGATGACATGGAAGAATCTATGGCTCATGATTCAGAGATGTCAATGACAGGATGCCATAGTGACAATGGAGAAATGCAGGATGCTGATCTGGATCACGATGAGTCTAACAGGATGATCAGGTGAGCTGGGGAGTGAAGGCACCTTCCATCTTCCTTTTTATGATTTGTCTAGGGCTCAAGGGGGAATCTACCACATCTAGGGCTCAAGGAGGAATCTACATGGGCACTATTCTCAGTCATTTAGAATGGAGAATGCTGGTGAAATGTGGTTTTGAAATTTCAGTGAGAATACTTCACTGATTACATGCATTGGTAATTTAGGAGAAGCATGAAAATTATTGTCAAGTAGAAGTAGCAATTGAAAGCCTATGTGCAAGTGGTTCCTACAGGTCTGTTCTCTTATGACAAATGATCTGAAACTATTTGTGCATAAGCAATAGTAAACTATTTTTTTATTAATTTCCTTGTTGCTTACTTATTTTCCAAGGCGTTTCTTCCCTGGCTTAACAGTGCAATGCCTGGTCACTTACATAAATAAATAAAATCTGTAAGTGGCTATAGTATAATCAGATCTAGATTAATGGTTTGTACTTTTAGTTGCCTTTAGAAAAAAGGAGAGTTTGGCAAACTTGAAGTAGTAAAACAAGTTACAAAATAGATAAGTACTTTGAAATGACTGCCCAGGAAGGAAAATAGGAACTGAGTTTTGCAACGTAGCTCAGAAGTGTATTGAGAGAAGAAACACTTATTGGAACTATCTGAATAATACGGAAAAAGTAGGGATTATTCATTGTCAGGGAACCTAAAATGAATTAAGGTAATTTCAGTTGTAATTTCCTTGATGCAAGGACTCTATACCTTTAAGAATTACAGAACATTTTTCTTTTACAGGTCTGCTTGACCGGCAATTTCCTCTTTTATTTTGCTTGTTGAGAGACTTTCAGTAATATGTTCTCCTTATTTTTGTGTTACTGTTGTACTAATGGAAAGCAATCAATTTAAAAAATAAGCAGTTTTACTTCATGCAGTGGTGAACTACTGTCATATTTATCTGCATAAACATAATGATGTATAGATACCTTGTATCATTGGAATATGAGCCTGTTCTTAGATCATTAAATCATTGTCACAGAAAATTTTAAATTTGTAAGTTTTATTAAGCGGACAGCATAGCAAATTTTCAAAATAAAAATACCCAATTGTACTAACAAAAACATTTATAACTAAGGTACATGTTTTACTTATTTAAGGGACATTCCTGCATTTCTGGTAGTACCTTCTCTCAGTTATTTCTAACAGTAGTTTCTGTATCCATAGATATTTTTTAAGGGGTCTGTAAAAGGCAAATAAAAAGTAAACCTTTTGTCAGTGCAGACAGGAATAGCTAAATAGGAACTGCACATTGTTTGATCATTTTTAGGCAGAAAAGAGATGTTAACTATGTTACATAATTAGTTAAACTTTCAGACAGCCCTTTTTGCATTTTGATGGGGAGGTACCAATTCATAAAACTTATTTCCCGAATGCATTACAGTGAAGTAGGGCCATCTGCAGACATCTACAGTCACAACAACTTCAGGAACTTTTCTTAAATAGTATCAGCCCTTTTTTGTTGGAGTTGTTGCACCAATGGCTTTGATAACAGGGCAGAATTCACGAGCTGTGTTGTGCTCTGTTTTCACATAAAATGCAGCATCACTGTTTGAAGTTCCGCCAGAAATAACTAAGCATTCATGTTCAGAATTGAAGTGGATTGACTTCATATTCCATTACAAAGAATGTGCTTTAGGGATTGTTAACTCTAACAGGAAAAAAGATGGGCTAGGTTGCTTCTGGTTACTACCAGGTTTTACCTGATTGTGCTGTCAGGCATGCTGTCATGTTCCGACACTTTCCCAACTTACTATGTGTCAGCTGAGTGATAGAAAGTTGTTGCATGCACACCCCACAAGGCAATAGTGTTTCACCTTAAGTCTTTGAAGATAAAGTAGCTTAAACCTCCTTTTCAGAGAGGTTCCAGCAGATTATCTGCTGTGCCTGGCCAGGGTGTGTGCAGCTGGCCAGCCGACATGTTTTGTAATCTGTTAAGTGTCATCACTCCATTGTGTGTTTGAACCCAAGCAAGATCACAGGACAGTAATCTGATGGACAGTGTTTACTTAGGTCATGAGAGATTCAAGATCAAGTACTCGTCTGAATCATGCATTGCACAAACTTGAGCAATGGCTCCCACAGCCTTGCTGAGGCCTTAGTCATTTGCTCATTTTCTTAGCTCATCTTTAGAAATATTTTTGAACGAGTGTGTGTAAGGCTTCAGATGGTCTCTAATATTCTCATGGAAAAAAGATATTACAGTCTTTTTTCTTTTTAATCTCAAGATACTTGGAATGACAAAACAACATAGTGTGCAAACAAGGTCTGCTAGCAATGATAAAAATAAATGTGGACATTTTGTGTGTGTGTGTATATACATATATTTTGATTTTAAAGATTTTTTTTTCTTTTTGTCCAAAGTTATCTTCTTTTTAAAAGCCTTTAATGATTTATTCTTAAGCCCTTCAACCAGCAACAATATTCCATTAATGAGAGTGGTACAATCTGTGAAGCACACGAAAAGGAGAAGTAGCACAGTAGTGAAGGAGGGTTGGATGGTTCACTATACAAGCAAGGACACACTGGTAAGAATTGTAATGGAAGACCTGTCTTCCAGTACTAACTATATTATAGTTTAGAATCAAATTCTAACAGTGCTCTGATAATTTACAGTCACTCGTTCAAGGCATTTTTTGGGATTTTTGCGGTTCCTAAAGTCCCAGTTCTTATCATAATTAAGACTGGCACTGCTTGTAAGAACAGGAGACAGTTAAAACACACAAAACCCATCTGATTATATCTATTGCTTTATCATAGGCAGCCAAATGTAAAGTCATTCTGAAGGAAGTGAAGCATAATGTTAAGGGGTTCTGTAACGTAGCTTTACCTTCCAGCTGCACTGTCCCTGATACCTTACTGCCAGTTGAATTGAGACTTTTGTAAAGTAGGTTTAGTGTAGAAAAAGGTTATTTTCATTCCAGCCTTCATACAGGAATGAAAGTACTGGAATACAGATCACATACTGAATAAAGCCTTCAGTATGTGATCTTCAAAAGTGAACTGGAGTGTTCTAAGGGATACAAGAAATTTAAATTGCTTTAGGAACATATATATCAACAAATAGTGCTGAATGTAATGCAGACATTGAAATGACATTTGAAAATTTTTTAACTTTTACAATTTTAACGAAGCTATTACTGAATCAGCACAGTGTAATAAGAGCTCTATAAAACCTAAATTCAATTATTAAGTCTTCATTAAAATCTTGTAATAGTGAATGGATCTTTATTATTCACAGTACATCTTTTGAAACTAAAGAAACATTTTGGGAGTGGTACTTTTGAGAAATGAAAATTTCATTAATTTACTTGGAAAGTGCTAGAACTATTTTTCACTTTTTTTCATTGCAGAGAAAGAGACACTACTGGAGGCTGGACAGCAAATGCATTACTCTTTTTCAAAATGATACTGGAAGTAAATATTACAAAGTAAGGAATATTTTTCAGTCTCCTTTTATACCAACAGAATATAAGGATTAAATTACTAGATTGATGCTTACTAAAATACAATAATAGTATAATTTCTATCTAGGTTTTGGGTTTTTTAAAATTTTTTCATTATTTAAGCTGCATATGTATGTTCTGCTTTTCACAAACAAGTTTCTGTTCAGAAAGGTGTCAGCTAACAAGGACCTATAAAATGTGTGTTGTGGAAATGAAAAGTTTTTATATAAGAAGTCAACAGGGTTTTATTTTCTAATGGAGTTCTCTTGATATATGGATGGCCCTGCTTTTTTTCTGAAGGAACCTCGCTACTCTCCTTGATAAGTTCAGTTAAATAATTCAAGTTCTCTTTAGTCTTGGACAGAAACATTTAGTATTTTATCATCAACAGTCCTCTGTGTCGCGGAGTTTCAGGTTACAAGAGCCTTTTTGTTTGTACAAAAGCATGTGGTAAAAAGCAACAGCTGATATCATAAACCAGTTAAATAAAGTTCATGCTTAAGCTTTACATGCTAATAATCTTCATACAGAAAGTAAAATATTTTTTTCATTTTAGGAAATCCCATTGTCTGAAATTTTGTCTCTGGAACCTGCAAAAACTTTCACTTTGCTTCCTCAAGGAGCCAATCCTCATTGTTTTGAAATAAGCACAGCAAATATAGTCTATTATGTTGGAGAAAACATAGACACCCTCTCAAGTGTTCCACTGAATAACAGTGTTATCAGTAGTGGTATTGGCATCGATGTGGCACGGATGTGGGAGATGGCAATACAGCACGCCCTGATGCCTGTCATCCCTAAAGGAGCATCCACTGGGTCAGGACCCAGCCTGCACAGTAAGTCTTTTCATTTCCTCCATTTCACAGAAGTAGAATCACATCACAAATGACATTGCTCAGTCTTCTGCGCACATCAAAAGGATGTATTGCACAGCTGGTAAAGGCTATCCTGTCATGGCTAATCACTTGTCTTCCGTATTATTTTAAACACCGCAGTTTCTCATCCATGTGTTTTCAGTTTATGGTAGGGCATCCGTATTAACGTACAAGATGCAGATTTTTTAGTGAGCAAATAGTTAGGAAATTAGTAAGGCTTCTAATTCAAATTTGTGTTGTTGGTGTGAGGAATAGCCTTCTTGTGCAGAAGGGATGGTTTTCTGAGCTCCAATTTGGAACTGATAGGTTTTTTTTTCCCATCCCGACTGTAATTTATATTTCTAGCTGTCTACAGAAGCAGCTTTTCATTCTTTGGGTCACTGCAGTATAGATGATATGCTCCCTTTCATCATATTTGGACGTACAGCTGCCTCAAACATTGTCCCATGCTGAGATGAAAAGAGCTCAAGTGTGAAGAACAGCTATTCTGAGCACAACAAGGCGTGTGTGTTATCCAGGACCAAAAGGACTGAATATATCTTTGCTTCCAATTTACATACCTTTGTGTAATTCTCTAACAAAGGTGACAGTTTATGTAAACCAAATATGAGAGCTGTTTAAATCTAGCCTGGGTACTGACAATAAAGTAGCATGGAGCTAACAATTCCCGATTACTAGGTGTGTGCTGCTATTCAGCCTAGTCAGTGTAAAGAGAATTTGGATATGTCTACACAATTTGGATTAGACCTTTTCTTGCAATATACACCCACTTTAGCACTTGACATCTGGATACTATTAATGCAGCACAAAATGCTAATGAGACCACAAGCCCTTCAGGAACCAAGTAATACAACAGGCTGTGGCATTGCATCTCCAGGCACAACAGCTCACATATCAGATTAGATCAGCAACGTCCTTTGCTTTCTCAGCTGGGATCCTGTGTAAAATAATGTCAAATTCTGGACGTCATTTCCATCAGACTAGTTTCCTAGTGCCCCTAGTTTGAGTCCAGTGTAGCTAAACAAATCACCTAAAGGGCTGGTCTGGGCCTGACAGCTGTCTTCTTTCCCTCTTGGGAAGTTTGAAAAATTTCTTTACAAGTTAATAGTTATCTTTGGGTTTTATGTGCAAAAATTAAGGTCGTCTGAGACCTTTAGAACAATTTCCTGTGGAGGGTGAGATGATAGCAACCTTCTTTCTTTTGCTCAAAATCTGAGACTTGTCCATGTCTTTGTCCATGCTTTTTTTCATGTAAACACAGCAGTACATATATTTGAAAACAAATTGGCAATGATAAAAAGCTTCTCCATAATGGAAACATTCTACACCAAAAGCAGTCTTCCTAAGGAAAGGGAATAAACCATGTGAGGCAGAAGTTACTCGTGCCACTTACAGCAAGTAGGATGTGCTGATGGGTAGTAGCAAGTGTCTTCAGTGTGTAATACAGGCCTTATAGTAGGGTGAGGTTTTCTCGCTCTGGGGAGGCAGAGAAATCTCTAAAACCCCACAAAAAGGAGATTCCCCCGTGTGCCCACCACGCTGCCATGGGCGGAGTGGATCCAGGACCGGAGAGCTTGTGCTCGAGCTGGCTTCTCGAAGACAGGATAATAGGAGCCTCGGCGAATGAAGGAAATGCAGTCTCTCAGCTTTTAGAATCCAGGGTTTATTGGTGGGACAGCAGGGAGGAGAAGGTGGCTGGGTCCGGGACGGAACGCGGGGGAGGATAGAGCTGGGTTCCAAGGAGCAGAGAGCTGCGAACGGAAGCGAACATCGGGTTAAGAGGGATGGAGAAGTGGGAGGGGTTTACACAGGAGGGCAAATAGGGGCAAGAGGGATACAGAACTGGCAGAATAGGAGTGGAAGAGGGGCACATACAGATCTTTAAAATCCAATAATAACACTGTGGGTAAAGAAATTTCTAGTTATTAACTAAATATGGGGTAAGGGAAGGCAGATATGCAATGCCAATCAGACACACTGCTGCATCAGGGGACACTGGTTTCAAAATTTTTACTTAAACAAATGGAAAGTCAGCATGAATGGGATTCTGTGCAGAAGTAGGAAACAGAAGTGGCAATGTTCCAAAGTGCATTCTTTCCTTCCCAAAGTATTGTCTTTGTGTAATGCAGTTAGCAGTAGGCATAGTCTGAATTTTTACTGAACCCCTCAGTAAGTTTGCAATTCAAAATGCTTATGACATCCTAAGCTCTGAATTGATAGAAGTTGGATCTGGTGTTTTTTGTATTAAAACATAAGTGCAAGATTTTGTTTCCATTATGTCTGTTCTAATTTTTAAATTTTAATTATGTCTGTTAAACCAGTTGAAGTGTGTATTCCCTGTAACAGTATGCAGTCTAATATAAATATGTATTTGCCTTCATTTGAATAGCATCAAATATGTTGTAGGTGACTAAACAAATCAAAATTACTATGAAATACTCTAAATAAAACTAGTTTAGTTGCAGTTGTTACTTGCATGAGGTACAAAGCCTCAAAACAGAATGGAAAAAAGCAGTAAGAAGCTTGTAAATGGGAATTATGAGACCTCACTATTAAAAAATTAATAATGAATAGTATAATTCAGTTTTTTCCATACACTGCAAAACTGTTGTTCAATTCATATGTTTGTGGGCTGGTATAATTTTGTATTAGCTGTTAGACAAACAAGCTGACCTAATTGGTCCAATTTCTAGAGCTGGCAGTAGATACTGATGTAATGTGACTGTCATTTCCTATTAGTACATGTTTGAACTAAAAGCACAGCAATCTAAAGTATATTTTGCTTTCTTCCCCAGGGGATATATCCATCAGTATTTCTGTGTCAAACTGCCAAGTCCAAGAAAATGTGGTGAGTGTTGTCTGGATGCTGGTGCTAGACATGCTATGATTAGGCTTGCAAAGTCATTGATCTGTTTTTCAAGGGGAGTGTTAGAGGAGTTCCCATCAGCCATTTTTCACTTACTCCCTAGAAATTAACAGACAATTAACTTTTTTAACTTTTGACAAAAGCCATATTCATGACACCTTTTCTTGAGATGCAGGAATTATATATGGGTAATTTCACAGACATCAGCTGTGGATCTGTGTAGGGTGTTAATTACCAAATGGAAAGGCGAGGTGTAGAAATTACTAGTTCTTGGAATTTGTCAGCTGAACTTTGTAAAACTGACCACAAGCCTTGATAAATGTACCACTTCCTGTCATCTCTGAGAGATCAGATATTCTCTGTTGTCTGGAGGTGAAAGTCTATCCAAAGGAAGACTTGAATGTATCATTGCACACACCCAGAGAATTCTGAGTTTCTTTTACTCTAGGACAGTTAGACACAGGTCATGTGGTCAAGTTAAACAGTCACACTGCTTGCTTTCAGTCTCATGGCAGAGGGAAAAAATAGATACTCCCTGCAGCCAGCTAAAGCTTTGGGACAGCTCTGGTAGCTGTCAGAAAAAGATTGCCTGCTAGGGGTGTGTCCATTTGTTTCCTAACAAAAAGTAAGACAGCCTTTTATTACGAATGAGGCATTCTTATTATGAATTAGGCTGGTTAAATATCAAAATAAAACTGAGCTGCAAGACTTGATGTTTGTTTGAATCTCCCAAGTGAATCTGCTGACAGCTTGTGCTTTAGCCTGTGTTAAGCACTGAGAAATAGTGAGACATGAGACTGCCTCTCTGGCACAAATGGAATATTTTACCCTTCTCAGTGAACTTGTTGAAGATTCATCAGCTTTTACAGCAATTACAGTTAATATGGCTTGTAAGAAAACACACCTGAATTTTTTGGCAGATAATATATTTTTAAATGTATTATTATGTACTGTACTAAAAGTATGCTACTTCCCACTAGAAAAAGCAAATGAAATAAAAATTTTCTTTCCATGTCCTTAGGGCTTAATGTCTGTTATGTTTATATAAACAGGATATTAGCACTGTATACCAAATCTTCCCAGATGAAGTATTGGGATCAGGACAGTTTGGAATTGTTTATGGAGGTAAGGCTTTGGCGTGTTGTACAATTATGCTTAAGATAAAAATTTTCTTGAATGCAAAAAGTGTTTGGACTCTAAAACGTTTTGTTGTAGAAATTAGCTGTCTGTTGTTTTATCTAACCACTATAATTTCACCAAAATATATGTTTATGTTTTGTGTTGATGAAGTAATTTTGTAGATTGAAATTTTCTGCCCAGTAGTGGGTCAGTGTATATCAATAGCTTCATATTCTCCCTTAGTTCTAATAAAGCAAGCCCTGAAGTGGAGAAAGCTGTTCTTTTTGAGAACTGCAATGAATGAAACAAAAATTATTCTTCCGTTTTTCTTTACATATTCCAGTGAGGCTTTTTTAATTGTTTTTTTCAGTAGCTTATTAGAATTGTTTCTCTTTTAATTTTCTTACTAATTTTTCCTCTCCCTTTTCTCCTTTTTTCAGCAGTTTTTTGGGGGTGTATTTAGATAAAGCTGTTGTCTGAGACAGTGTGAAGTGAGAACTAACAACAAATTTCTCACTGAGGTATCCCTGATTCTCTGATAAACCTGGGACATGCACTTACATGCCTAAAGGCAATCACATATTCCATTATTTGCTAGTCTGGAGCTACCAGTGAAGGACTAAGCCTACAACCAGCCACTTGCAGAGAATGCAGCTGCAGCTTATATATATATGAGAAAATTAACTTTGCATCTATGTTGTTGAAATGTGGAGCTGATTTTCTCATATCTATGTTTGTTACATGTTTAAACGTTTTTGTCAGGCGAGAGTAAGAAAAGTTCTGTTGTTAAAGGGTAGAAAGAAGAGAAATGGCAGAAAACTTTTAATGTCTTAGCTGCAAACCGGGTCTGGGAATTACTTGGTTATGGCCATTTGTACAACCCATGAAAGGGGAACACTTTTCAAAATTAATTGTGTTAGTTGATAGCTTTTGTTTTCTTAATGCAGGAAAACATCGTAAAACTGGAAGAGATGTTGCCATTAAAATAATTGATAAACTAAGATTTCCAACTAAACAGGAGAGTCAACTTCGTAATGAAGTTGCCATTCTACAGGTATTTTTCTCTTTTTTTACTGTATTGCCTCTATTACTTATTACTATGAATACCAGATATTATAATTATTTTAATTAATAATCACTAGTGGTTTTGAAAATTGCTAGTATTTTTGCTGCTTATTCTCCATAAACAGTGAAAAGCAAATATATTGGCCGTATCACACTAAGAGTTATGATTTCTGCAGTTTTAAGCACCAGGCACAATAAGGAAAATGTATGTTTGTTAAACTAGTTTAAAATTCATACATTTTCCTGTACTGCCCCTAGAAATTTTGTCCCTGTTGCTTACAGGTTAGGCATGCAGTTTAAATTATGAAATACTGAAACATTGTCTGGATTAGGTGGGGGTCTGAAGTCTGGATCTGTAATGATAAAAACTACTGATCGTATTGAGAAATCTAGTGCTGTATTTATCTTCAATAGAACCTTCATCATCCTGGGGTTGTAAATCTGGAATGTATGTTTGAGACGCCAGAAAGAGTCTTTGTTGTTATGGAAAAACTCCATGGAGACATGCTGGAGATGATCTTGTCAAGTGAAAAGGGCAGATTGCCAGAGAGAATAACAAAGTTTTTAATTACTCAGGTAAGAAATTAATTATAGACCTAGAAGGAGATTTGAGGTCAATTATTATCACTGTTTCTTGTTTTCCTTTTGACGTAATTTACCTGTTTGGTTTATGAAAGTCTGAGTAAAACAGGAGTGGTAAAACAGCTTTCTTTACATCACTGTACATTATCTGATAGATAGTAAACCATTAAGAGGACCTAAAACTAGACACATGTAGAGCTCTTGCCCCTGCATGGAGGGGACAACAAACTACAGTTTCCCCTGTGCTGGAAGAATTAAGCACAAAAAAGGAAAGCACTTAAACCGTTGAACTACAAAAAGAAATTTGATCCTCTTGAGCTGCCCATCCCAAGTAGTTCATACTATGCACTTTTACACCTATTTTCTGTGCTGAGATTGGATCTTAGTGCTGCCTGTGATTGAGTCTGGCTTCCTTTATGACTTCTGTTAACAATTTGGTCTGGGGTTTATTTCAGCTTCCTGTTGATATATTCCTGTAATATTATCATACTGCTTCTTCGGCTGCCCGAAATACTGGTTTAAATTTAGATACACAAATCAGTAGTGAGCCACCTCACAGTCAGAGCAGCCCATATTTCAGCAGTCAAGAAAAAATAAAGGAGCAGGAACAACTGTTACTTCATTTGAAGATTTCATGTACAAAAAAGTAAACAAATACTTAGAACCTAGTTTTAGAAAAAATGTTTATATTGTAAACTCTTGGAGAGGGGAAAATCATATTTGATGCAGTGAAACATCAAGAAAACTTGAGGCACAGCATTTTGGTTTTTGCTGGGTTTTTCTTTTTCATTGTTGACGTTCTTGCAACGGTACATTCTTATTGGATTGTTTTTCTTCACACCAGTCCTTGCTTCTCTGGTCATTGATACTCTTCAAACAATGTAAACCAAACAACCATTATTTGATTTGTTTATTCACAGATCCTTGTTGCTTTAAGACATCTTCATTTCAAAAATATTGTTCATTGTGACCTCAAACCAGAAAATGTATTATTGGCATCAGCAGATCCTTTCCCACAGGCAAGTAGAAAATGCCCTTTCTTAAGATGAATTGTTCAAATTAATAAGTGTTAGCAGTGTTTATTTTATGTATGAACGATTAGTTACCTGTCTACACAGAATTTTTAGATAAGAAGAAACTGATCACGTATTCAAACCACTTTACAAACAAGTCATGTTTGAAAATCCTGGACTTCTGTCGTTTGTCTAAAATATTGAACTAGATTTTCAAGTGTGACATACCTACTTGTGTGATCCTTTCTAATTTACTCACAATTGCAGCACAAATTACTTAGCTTGTTGATTTGCTTCAGAAAGAAAGTTATTTTTCTGAAAGTTTGGGTAGGGCTCACACAGAACAAGAGCTTCTTTAATTTTATGAATTTAAATGCCAGGTAGATTGGAAGATATTTAAATATACTTTCTGACTGGTCGTATGTCTCATTAAGAGGTATTATCAGCTTCTGTTACTTACAGTCTGAAGAGTTCATCTATAATCTCCTTCAATTGCCCATATCCAAAAGGACTACTATTGATAATTTTTAAATAATACCAATATCAATAACTGGAAGGGAGGGATCTATACTGAGTTGTTTTAAGTGAGAATTTTCAAGTAGCTACATCTGTCGCTTTATAGAACTCAGACAAGGAGGTTTCAGAGAGGCAGGGTATAACTAGGTCCACAATAAAATAAAAGGGGAAGTTTGAGAACTAGATCTTATCAAGTTGCTTGTTTTAGGAGAAAGCCGTGGGTAAAACAGTTTTTCTGTTTGCTGTGTTCTTGTGCTATGAATGAATAAGTATTACTTTATATTACTACTTTCATCAGGAACCAGACCTGTTAAGCCTATCAAAAACTGTGTTTTATTCATGGAATGAAGAAATAGAAGAGATACTATGGACTGGTAATCTGGTCTACTCTTTCAGTGAAATAAGAGTATTCCTCTCAGAGAGGAGTTAAAGAAAAAGTATCCTTGAAGAACAGTAGAGATGTATCTTGCAACTAATTGATGATACAAGTTCCTCAACTATGTATTTGATAATAAAAATAATGTATGTCTTACTGTAGCATTTTTCATTGAACAGGTAAAACTTTGTGATTTTGGCTTTGCCCGAATCATTGGAGAGAAATCGTTTAGACGTTCAGTTGTAGGAACACCAGCCTACCTTGCTCCAGAGGTTCTGAGAAACAAAGGCTATAACAGATCTCTGGATATGTGGTCAGTGGGTGTCATCATTTACGTAAGCCTCAGTGGTACCTTTCCATTCAATGAAGATGAAGATATACATGACCAAATCCAGAATGCTGCTTTCATGTATCCACCTAATCCATGGAAGGAAATTTCTCTTGAAGGTAATACCTGTTTGTGGCTGTTGTCATATAAATGCTAAAAAGAGTAGATGTATTTTGCTTTTATATTTTGTTCTGTGCATAACAGCATTAAAAAAAAAAATCTGAGTTACTGTAATGTAATGTGCCTGTTTTGTGCTATCAGCTGCTTTAGACATTTCCTACAGAGCACATATAGACAGCATATGGCATAATCTTCTAGCATGGGATCTCTCCAGGAGGTGTTGAAGGAGGCACATAACCACCTACAGAGTAGATTGCTGTAGAATCTGTGAGGAACTTCAGCTTCTGGAACTGGTCTTGTGTAGATTTATTTATATACGTCATCCTTCAGCTCTATTGCATCTGCAGTCTGTTTCTTCTTTTACTTGTTCCAGTAATTTAGTTTGGTTTCAATAGGATGCTGTACTTTGATATCTTTGTGTGGAGAAGATAAAACTGAACAATTCCAAGTTGATGAGATTTCAGGAACAGTGTGAGAAAATGTCGTACAAGAGACTTTAGGCAGGTGGAAAAGGCTTGGAGATAACTGTGAGACCTTTGAAACTTGACTTCTGGTCAGTGGCATCAAAGACTTGATAAAAACATAAAAAACAATGTGACTAGTTCACTAGCAACATCCTTAAAGAAGGTAAAATAGTTATATTAAAGATGTCTCTAAACTCAACTAAGCATGGCATTTAACAAAATTGGCACTTCCGGTTTCACCAATAATTTCACCTGCATAATATTTTCAGGGAAGTTGATTTTCTTGGTTTTTGGTTTGTTTTTTTTTTAGTGTGGAATTTTTGCAGGATCGCTTCATAAGTCTTAAAGTAAAGAACCATTATAAACATCAGATTCTTGTATCTTTTTCCAAGTTGTAATATGTGGCAAATTGAATTACAATAGTAGCATTTACAATTTCTGGTATTTACAGTACAGCTTTTCTAGTTTTCAGGTGATACGTTTAATGTACCTGTTAAGCATAGTTTAGAGCAGTGTGCCTAATGCTTACTATAATACATATTATAGCCATGTGAGATTCTCTTCTGAAAATGCTCTGAAAGCATTGTTTGCTATTTTATCTCAGTGGCAGATGAAGTTTGAAATCTGTTGGAGAAAAAAAAAAAGCTATAAATCTGCACAATTACACACTGAAGTTCTCCTGAACCTCCACACACTTTGATATGTAAGCTGACAGAATCTGTTGGCAGCAATGCTTTATCTGTCGCTAGAGATAAGCAAACAGCAATCAACACAGGGGAAGCTGCAAGAAATTGTCTCCCACAAGTTTCTACTGTGGTAGACAGAAGATCAATTTTTGCACTCAGAGGTGAACATTCAGTAGACCACCTGCAGAAAACTCACCTACTTGGGTGTTATCTCTCCATTTGTAGAATCGCAGCCTTCATTAAAAGCTGATGGATACCAGGCTGCAAGCATGCAGAAGGGAGGGAAAAACGCTTTCACAAACTACTAAGTTAAAATCTGCTTATATATTGTGATTTTATTACATATTTTGAATTGCTAGCTGATGAACCACTCTGTTGGGCTAAATGAAAACCTGGAAAAGGTCTGAAGAGATTCCATTACGTCTAATGCAGGCAGTTAAAATCTGGATCTCCATCCAAGTATTACGTGATAAGGCTGATTTTTAGTGCTCAAATTTGAACTCAAATTCCAGATTACTTAGGAAAAATCAAGGAAGTTTTTTCCATGTCCTGCTCCTCTCTCCTTCCTAGCTTGCAAGAGAGCAGGAGCTGGGCCCTGTGGACCTGCTAGCTCCGTCCAGTTTCTGTTACCTCTGACAATGTAGCATGGTTAAAATGCAAACCTGCACCCGGTGTCTCAACACATCTAATCTGGATTACAATTCTGAACAGTGTCATGTTAATTAATGCTGAAAATGATTGAAATATTTAGGGAAGAAACACAGATAATTTAAAAGGTTTTATGAAGGAACTTCTGCATGCCTTTTGCAATGATTGGTGCTAAGGAAAGCTGAAGAGCAGCTAAACCTTTTGTGTTTCTTCTGTGATTATTGCTGTGACTCAGAGAGCCAAATGTGTAAAACTTCTTGCAACTGTAGCTATTTGAGTGCTCTCTTCAGACCAATGCTCATTTTAAAAGATTAAGAATAGCTTAATGTAGTTATTGCCATGTTCTATTTTTATTGTAATCAGAGAGGAAAAAACACATCTATTTCAATTTAATGGATAGTGCAGAAATTAGAGTGAATGATTCTGTGTTTTTCACTACTTTGGTTTTAGCGCGCACTAGATGCTTTTCCTGATACTTGCTAAACAACAGCGTGCTAATTTGTGAGCTGGAAGGCCGAGGGTAGCAAAACTTTAAAAGAAAAAAAAGAGAGACTAATCATATGTAAACGATGTGTCTGGAAAAGCGACAACAGTGGTTACGTAGCCTAAATATTCCTAGTATATGTTCCTTAGTCAATTACTGATCTTCAGGTAAAATTGGCTTTTAAAATTTTAAATTGCACTGATGAGGTGAGAGATTCATTAAAAACACATGACCCATAACAGTTTAACCTGCATGGTAATGTAAATAATATACTTTAAATCTAACAGTTTCAGAGGAAAAGCACATGGAGATAAGTTGTGTTTTGGAGGGAAGGTGTGTCATACTGTGCAATATTGTGGTCTGTGTTAGCTTATTTTCTTGATAGTTACTTTTTCTGTAGCATTTTCTAGTGATTCTTAAAATAAAAATCTGTAGTCACAAGCCAAGAAAAAAGACAGAATCTATTTGAGGATAATATTTTTTGAGTGTCTAATGTTTTTAAGTCACCATCGACAGAACTGTTGGTGGTCTAGTCATTGACTGAGTCTTCTCTTTCCATAATGTGTCTGTCTGATGTCATAACTCCTGGATTAATTTCATCAACTCTTCCTGCTGAGAAATGTAGCTTTTTTGTGTAATGCTTTGTCTTTTCTTTTCACCATTAAAATGTAACTTATGAAAAGTAAGACCTTTCAATTTTGTAGGTCTCAGATTTCTCCATAGGGAATCCTGATTTTTACCTAAGTGGCTTTATTTTTTAATCTTTTTCCATTAACTTCACTCTTTTGAAAGACCACATCCCAAAACCTGAGTCTGTTTTCCATGTCTAAATAGAATTGTAAGACATTACTGGACATAGGTAATTTTTGTAGTAGACTTTGGGTATATTTTAGAAAACAATGTTTTGTCAAGCCACACTACATTTCCAAATTCACTGAATTGCTGTATGACAATTTGAACTTAATTTAGTCTTTATTGTGGCATTTTGCTAGATACTGATCTGGAGGAATCTACTTGCAGAATTCTTATCTGTTTAATACCTTTAAATTTCACATCTCTCAAACGTGGAACCTCTTTTCAACAGCTTTACTGTTTGCTTCCAGCTTTGACCTTCCAGTCAGCCAAATTTGCATCATCTCAAAAGATTTATTTTGACTTTTTCCATCTTTTTTCATCAGCTACTGCCAACACAGCTATTACTACTAGCCTGTTGGGCTGTGTGATGTGCACATCATTGATTAGGTACTTCACATTAAGAAACAATGCAGTTCCTTTCATGCATTAAATTTGACCATGGTGTCTCTGTTACAATACTTTGTAGTCTTAAATAAATACCACAGCTGCCTTCAAGGCAGTATTTATTTATCCTTGTTACAACCTAATGTGAATAGCAGCTCTGACTGTTTCACACGTTAATGAGAAAGTCACATGAATGAGCAAGCATTGAGTATGAGGAGGTCAATGCATGTTATAGCTCAAAGATGCTCTCTGCCTCTGTAAACGTTTAGCTAGCTGTTGAAATTGAGGTCTTGGCTCTACTTGCACATTTGCTAGGATAAATTTGTATTAGGAAACCTCTCTTGTAAGGGGGTACAGCTTAGAATTGCCAAGGATTTCTGTTGAGAGTACAGCTGATTCCATGTCCTTGAAAATCTCAGCCAGCTGAAGATCATTTTATGCTAAAACAACTGGAGGTGCACTGGAGCACTTGTAAAGAAAGCTGTATTGACCAGCAGCAGGAAAGGGATTTATGTGTATGAAAAATTATACCTCTAGTCAATAAACCTATTCTTAGAAAAATCCAGAGCCTAGGAAGTCCTGGACCTCCTATATTAATGGCAGCAGCTTAAATTTTTACAAATGATGGCAGTAAGAGTAGGTAATATTATAGGTGTACTTTAAAAATTCTGAACAAATTATACATTTGTTATTAATTTAGGACTGCTTCTTTTTTTTATATCCTTAATGTGATTTCTTGTTTATAAATTACATAAAAAGCTTAAATATATATGGGAGGACTAAATGAATGATATGTTCATAATAGGGTTTTCAGATACTTTGTAAACTTTTGCATTTATATGTGGGTCATATCCTAATTGAGTTGAAGTAGTCATTCCTGTGAAAAGTAATTATTGTGGTAATTTGATACTTAGAGTGAAAATTGTGACTTTGTCTTTACTGCAATTAATTATTTGCCATAATAATAAACTTGTATAAGCAGTTTAGAACCATGAACCTCCTGACTGTGAAGGTTCTTTCCAGTGAATTGAAACTGAAGAGGCATCTTTCCTAAAATCCAAGGGATCCAGAGCTTTCTAAAGTTTGCATTTGAATCTTTCTGTTGGGCATTCTGCTGGATGATCAGCTGTCTAAAAGACCAGTACTCATTCTGTTGGAGTAATTGGCTAGTTTATTCCCTTTAACAAAATCTCCAGCTCCTGGAACTTTATAAGCCCTCAGCTGGCTGCTTACACCATCCTTAAATCTTGGAAGGTAAACAGGACCCATAAAAGTATTAGAAAAAGCAGTTCCATAATCCTCTCAGAACTTTCACTCAGGTTGTCTTCTTGGTGATAACCTGTCGCATTCGTGTAGATGGTGTGCAGACCATAGGTGGTCTTATTTATTGCTCTGAATTTATTTAATTACTGATTTTACAGAGGAATACCATAAAATTTTATAAAGCTCCTGAAATGTCTGACAAGGATTACTTTAAAATCTGATTTTTTTTTAAAAATGTGAAAATGCATAAAATTACTTTAAAATACAGTGTAGTTGCTACACTCTCCTCAAAATTTATCTTCCTAGACAGAATAATTAATTTTGTAACAGATGATGCCCAAATTTAGTCCGCTGAAGTTGTGTGTCTAAAATAAATGTTAATGCCTTCCAAATGTGTATCTCCAATGTTTTCAAGCAGTACAACTCAAAGCTTAATCATTAAACAGTTATGTGAATTTTTTAAATTAGATTCAGGAGTTGAGTCAACATGAATCTTTCTGTTCATTCATTTTACATGAACTGAAGCCAGACTAAACATTGTAAGATAGTGGCTGTCAGGACACTGTCAGAACAGGATGGGTTTTTTTGTGAGTTGAAACAGAGAGGAAAAACCAGGAACTTTCCACTTGTCTTTTAAGTATTTTAATTCCAGCTCTCAAAATGTCAGTACTAAAATTCCTAGCTGCTTCTTTGCTTTACACAGCACTGTTCTTTTCTTGCCTTGTCTTGTATCACTTGCATCTTGGCTTCTGATACTCAGAGAGAACCCTTACTCTTGAGAAGTCTTCAATTGCATGATTACCTGGTAAAAGTAGCAAAGACTTTTGCTGTTGAAACTCGTATTTTATTTCTTTCTTCCACTAAGTTTTAAAACTGAGTAATAAAGCAAATCAAATTGTATCAGATAGTTTGAGTTTTTACTTCATGTGTACTTCTAGTAGTCATGTTGTATTTCTGCTTATTTGTTTATTTGTGCTTATTTATTTGGAGGCCAGTGATAGGCAAAAATTTCCTGTTCAGAAGAACCCTAGATAAAGAACTAAATCAAGCAACAAAACTGGTTCAGAGACAGCAATAATCCGGTGGTGAAACAAGCAGACTATCTGTGTAAACTGTTCTCAGGAAGAAATGATTGCTTGATACTGACAATTCCAACCATCCACTGAAGCTGCCTTTTCACTTTCATCCTAGTTTTTCTTCCCTGTCTTTTTTTGTGCACCTTCTCTAGTGATTTTTTATAGACCAGTGCCTTTCTGGTCTGTTCAACAAGCCATTGGCAATTTCCACCACGAATACAAAGAAATAATGTTATTACATGTAATACATCCTTGTCCTGAGGTGAAAAAAGGGACAAAGGGGTCCTCATCCTCTGGTAACTTGAGGGAGGTTGAATAGCTATACGTAATTTCATCACTTTTAAGGCTCACAGTCATCTCTCTTCCAGTGGGTTGTGCAGAAGGTATCTAGTAGAGACATTATCAGCCCTCAACAGCAGGAAGAACCTTCAGTAGGTACTTGGCAGTTAGCGAGGCACGTGCTGGGATGTGTGCCCCTGCATTGCAGCAGTTACCAGGACAATCAGCCCTTTCAGCAAGTTCTTCACCTGTTTTCCAAACTGCGATTCATAGTAAACACTGAAAAATGAACTCTGAAGATCAAATACACACAAATACCACTGAAAATAATAAAGAAATGGTAGCCCTACTAAATTCACATTCAGCACTGGCTTATGTATCAAAAGACAGACCGAAGTCTTACTGTAATTCTGCTGAATGCAAGGGTATGTTGACAGTGGTGCAGAAGATGTTGATGTTTGCTGATACCGAGTGGGTAAGGGACTATGTTTTCCTTTTCAGAAACATTAGATAAAAACAATGGTCACTACTTTTTGATAGGTGGTATCAAAACCGTGGTGTATGACTGACTTTCCAATCTCTTCCCCATGGCTTGGAACTTGAGAATGTCTCTTAAAGGCGAGGAGATTAACCCCACTATTTTTGAAAATATATTAGTCTTAAGAATGATATTATCTGTCAGTAGTGGTCCTATTGGATATCCACTGACTTTCTTATCCCACATTGACTTCACCAGCATTTTGAGAGAGAGCAAAATAAACATGAGTTAGAAAATTTAGCATGAACTGTACTTGACGCTAAAAGAGACAGTAGATAAGAATGTTTGTCCACAACAGAGAAGTAAAATTAGGACCATCTGTTCCAGGAAAAGAATGGCTCGGAGCCTCTGGCAATGCTTTCTTTGTCAAAAGTCCTGAGATTTGTTTTCTCTCATTCCCACAATTGCTTTGATTTCCAAGACAGTATTCAACACCAGGAAGTCAGGGATGCTTTAGTGATAGTCTGCTATTGCTAAGAATAGGTTGGTCTGTCAAACTTACTGCATACATTCAGATAGGCTGCCATGTGCATTCCCATTTTCCTGGACATTGTTTTCATTGTGCTCTGCCCCATGGCAGAAACACACATAAAGCCCTAGATGGCAAATTGAGCCTGCAGACAGGAAGTCTTTGTTAAAAAAGGCAAGCTTTTCCATATTGTTGTACAAAATACAACCTCAGAGATGTGTTGGTTTAAAGAATTCTGTCCCATCTCGTAACTCATAAAACAGACAAGATTATTATTCAGTTCCTTCGATACAGCTGGCAACAATATCCATCTGACATGTTTCTGACCCAAAGCCTCTCAGTAATGCCATGTGTCTTTGTTACTCTCAAGACCATCTTTCTCTGTCACTATGATATAAACAGAAAAATAAAGATGTAAACCAGCATACTTCGGACATCCAAGGGATAATGTGATGAAATGGGAAATTGTAGGAATATTACTATTCCTTGTGGCTAGTCAGTTATTCTGTAATAACAGTAACTTTCCACCAGAACACATGCTGAACATTTAGCACCGCCTATTAGGATTTAACCTTTCATGGTACCCTCTTTTTTTTTTTTATTTTTTAATGTTTTCTGTAATTGCATTTTTAGCTCATCAATCTCATTCCAGAGATTTTTTCAAATGGATCACTCATAGCAGTTCCATGCACTAGTCATTGGCTCATGGGGCTCATCCCTTCAGGCATCACAGCACACATACCCACAGGGTGAAAGAGTTGGGTTTGTTCAGTCTGGAGTTGAGAAGTTTCCAGAGAGACCATGTAGCACCTTGAGCTGCCTAAAGAAGGCTACAAGAGAGCTAAGAGAGACCTTTTACAAGGGCATGTAGTGATAGGACAAGGGGTAATTGCTTTAAACTGAAAGAGGATAGCTTAACGTGGTTATTAGGAAGAAATTCTTGGCTGTGAAGGTGATGATACAGTGTGACATGTTGCTCAGAGGATGTTGTGGATGCCCCATCTGTGGAGTGTTCAAGATCAAGTTGGGCAGAGCTTTGAGCAATCTGGTCGAGTAGCAGGTGTCCCTGGCCATCATAGGGGAGTTGGATCTTTAAGGACCTTTCCAACCTAAACCATTCTGTGATTCTGTGCACGTCTGTGAATCATTGACTCCTAAACCACAGAAATTATGACATTTGCAAAAGAAGCCCTCTCACTTTTCTGAAACAGCAGACTGTTGACTAGCAAGTAGAAGCAATGCTCAGTTCAAAAGAATAGTATTGCAAGACTTGATGACTTGCAAAACCTGATTTCTCCACTCTGGGAAGGTGCTGCTCTCAGCCAAAAGTGGCACTGAAAATCTCAGAGAAATGTACACATATATGTTGTTAATTGTGGTACCTGAAGAATACTATTCTTGTAAGGAAAGGGTTAAAGCTGGAAGATTTGGCAACGAGGGACTATTTTCACTCAAGGTGACTTTGCACCTTGCTGCTAAAAATGTTGGTGTGGGAAAACTCCATTTCTTATGCCTAATGTTGCTCATCCTGTGCCTGCTTTGAGAAGCAGAATTCTCACATTGGGACAACACACTCTCACAGGCATGCATGAGCCTCCTGGTGGGGAGAGAGATCAGAAAAGCCCAGCCTTGAGATAAACTGCAGGTGCACAAAGCCCTTTGATCTACTGGGGCAGGCAGTGCTCCCTTCTGCAAGGATGAGCTGAGCCTAACGGAGCTGTGTCCCTGTGCCTGTGCCACCCAGTGCTGTTAGGGAGCTAATGGAATAAATCTATTTGTATTTCAGCTGGGGCTTGGTGGTCTCCTTGGTTACCTGTGTGTGTCAAATCACACGACTAATCCTCACTTACGTGAGTTTTTTTCACTTGAGCAGGATCCAAGTGAGAGTTATTTTCAGACAACTGTTCAGTAAAACAGTTTTAATCCCATTAGGAAGGGTTGCATGGGTACCTTCAGGTACATCAGCATTGACTGCAATTTGTGAAAAGCTGAGTAAGAAGGGATGACTGCCCTCTTTTTGCAACTACCATGTCTGTCTAGCTCTCTGTTTGCATGTCCTAGTTGAAACAAATTCATTTGAACTAACAGTTTCAAATATTATTTATTTTCAGCTATTGATCTCATAAATAATTTGTTGCAAGTGAAAATGAGAAAGCGCTACAGTGTGGACAAAACGTTAAGCCACCCATGGTTACAGGTATTATTTCTAAAAATTCCATGTTTTTACTTATGCATGTAACAAATCTTCATCTTTAAGCCCAGTAGAGTCTAAGAAAATCTACAAACTTGAAGGTGTTTTCAGATCCTTAGAACCTCATGCTCATTCACCAATTTGCCTATCATTTCTCATTAATTTCTGAAATATTAGATTCCAATACTAAACCATCTCTTTCAAAATACACTACAAAAATACCTAATTGTATTTGTCTACTGAGAAAATTACGTATATAAAAAAACCCCTTGTAGTTATTTTACTCATATTATTTCATTGCCTGGAGTTTACCCTGATTCACTCCTTGTTAAAATTAATCAATGGGCTTTCACTTCACAGTCATCACAAAAACTAGTGAAGTTGTATGCTTTTCAGGAAAATACATTAGCAACATTCAACTGAATTCTAGTAAAAACTGAGATGTAAGGAATTTTTAAGATGCTAGCCGTCTCGGTCTCAAATTACCATATGGTGCTTACCATATGGTAATTTTTTTATCCTGGCAGCAGCCAAACCACTGCAAATTCAAGGCAGTGAGGAGCCAGTGAAGTGAGGAGCAGGAGTACTGGAATCTAATATTTCCCCCAGCCAAGGAGCAGGGAAGCCTGGGAACAGCCCAGGCCAGGGCATTGGGTCACTCTCTGGGGATGAGGACAGGCTGAGGCCAGACAGATACATCAGCCTGTCAGATCTCCCAAGGGAGCTTTGTTTACATCTAGGAACGTAGTTATGCTACAGGCATGGCATAGATCAGATGAGTAATCCCCAATCCCAAAGAAATCTTTATCAAACAATAAAACTGAGTTCTACTCTGGTATCTTGTAGCTGATGCTGTTTCTCAAACTAAATGGTGACCTGGTATAGAAGGAAAAGGGCTGTAACCTCCCACACTGCACCCCACCTTCCTCAGGGACATTTATCCAGAGCGTGCTTTCTTCCTCTCAGGTTTCCTGTCCCTCACTAGTTTTTTCCTCCAAGACTGTTCTCTCTGGCAACCACAACAGAATGTATTTGCCTGAGTCTTTGGGGACCAGAAGTGTCTGGGCTAAGGTCTGCAGCAAGGATGCTGGTTCTCTGACATGACAGGACAAAATCCTTCACCTCTATGTCCATTTTATTGCTTGTGCAATAGTGAGCGGAGATGAACTAAGATGAGGCAGTTTAGCAGCAGCTCTAGCACCTGGGATGGGATGTGTCCTCTGTCTAGAAGAGTCTTACCTTGCAGGCTGAGGAAAGATAACAGTGGTACAGGGCAGTGAGGCTTAGTGATGTTCTCTGAGAGGTTGACTGGGTAAGAAATGGGCCAAAGGATATGAGATACTAAAGGCGAAAGCTTTATGCGTTTACAGTGTTTGAACTTTCTGGTGCTTTGGCTAGGTGGTTAGGACTGAAAACTGAAACAAGATGAAGGAAAAAAAAGAAAACTGGGTACAGGATAATGAGGAGAGATTAGTCTGCATGGGGCTAGGATTAGCTCTATTACTGCAGCTTCCTGTGTGTTTTGGATGGGAATATAAAAGGAATTATTAAACTTGTATACTTTGAACATATGAGAGGCTGCAGAGTGTCATGGTCTAAATAGCATGAGACTCACACTAGCTTCCAACTTGACATTTGACTGTCAACAAGGAGTTCCAAAGTACCTTGATGTTTAGATGTATACATTTCTTTGAGCACACAAGTAACTGCCCAAGTTCGGAGAAGGAATTTTTTCTAGTCCAAGCTGAATTTATATTCTGTGTGATTATACTGAGATGCAGACTCAGCTGTCTTGGCTATGTGATAGCTATCACTAGAATGTATATGTATGATTCAAAGATGTTTCTTCTTCCAAATTAATCTTGTGACTGGGGTGAGGAATTGCTTTACCACCATGCCTCAGTTAGACATTATGGCAATCTATATATATATCTGTACATTCTACGAAACAACCTATAACATCTTAATACTAGCGACAGAGTTTAATAAAATTAATTTATCCAAAAAATCCTCCAGAGATGAAATCTATATCCTTAGGCAGATTTCATGTTTATATATTGTAAGATTTTTCCATTGCACCGCAATAGGGATGACCTCTAGAAAGCTGAGTTAATAGCACTTTGCATATTATTGATTGCAGAAGGGAATGTTACTTATTTTAGGAAATCTAAAACTAATACTGTTATTCTTTTTCAGGACTACCAAACCTGGTTAGATTTAAGGGAACTGGAATGTAAAATGGGGGAACGTTACATCACCCATGAAAGCGATGACTCCCGGTGGGAGCAGTATTCAGAAGAACATGGATTGCAGTATCCAGCACACCTTATCAGCCCAAGTGCTAACCGTAACGAAAACACCAAGCTAGAAGAAACAGAAATGAAAGCCCTCAGTGAGCGTGTCAGCATCCTTTAAGTTGCATCCCCTATAATCTGTCAAAACACTGTGGAATTAATAAATACATACGGTCAGGTTTAACGTTTGCCTTGCAGAACTGCCATTATTTTCTGTCAGATGGGAACAAAGCTGTTATGCTGTTACACTGTTGATATATCCGAGTTGCCAAGACAAATCAACAGAAACATTTTTGTGTGACCAACTGTGTTGTATTTACAAAAGTTCCCAGAAACACTAAACTTGTTATTGTGAAAGATTCATGTTGTATTTAATGTATTAAAACCTGTCTCCACGGTGCCTTTGCAAACTAGTGTTTTTCTTACTTGCACCCCGTTTTGGTAAGAGAGAACTTTCCCGTGAAGATCTCGGGGGTTTTTTGTGCATCGTTAGTATTGTAATTGTAAGCAAACTCTTGAAGAGTAGATTATAACTGCTGTTCTGTGAACAACTTCTACCATTTGGATAAAAGCTTTATTTAGTGTTCTAAAAATAGAAAAGGCAAAAAATAATGATTTGCATAGAATTGTACAGTTTCAAATCAGATAACCTGTATGTATTTGTGTGTTTGTGTGTATAGATACACATACACACAATATAACTTGCTCTAAAGCCTAAATGCCTTAGTAAAATATAAACCGCAGCATGTCAATTGTATTTTCCCTTTTCTTAAAATATTCTTGTCTAATATGAATATTCTCTAATATGTACATTCAGAAGCTAAATAGTGTGTTGACTTTGTGTATGTTTTCAATAAAAGTCTTAAAATTGGTTCATTGATGAAACTTTCTTTTTGAAGTATTTCTGGAGTGGCATCAGAAGTAGGTAGAAAAAATTAATTAATCATTAAGATGATGTGGAGGTAGGTGAGAAAATGCTGCTGGCTAACCTCTGCACCTGTCACACATATTTTGTAAGAACATAATTGGACTGATCATGAGTTTAGTGAGTTTTGAAACATCCTGAGGGAGTGGGGAAGTCGAGGATGCATTAAAGGGAGTTCAATTTTTCGAGAAATGTGCTGCTTCTGCTTTTCCACTGAGTTCCACTGAACTTGCAAGGTATTGCAGATCTTTCTTGCTCTTCCCCTGAAAACTTCAATTATACTAATTGTCATTTCTAACAATTACTTAAGACTACCAATGCTAAGCCGTTTAGTTTTAACAGTGAGAGATGTTCACGCTGCGCTATGAAGCCATAGGACAGAGTAACTTGGTGAAAAGCTGATACTTGTTCTGTGCCATGGTCTGTCTTGGAATAAAATAGTTAATGTATAGGTATTGAAGACTGAGGTTAAAAATGTAAAGATACATTGAATGAGAGGCAGAAATATGCAAAGATATGAGCTAATAGCCACATACGGTAAACCTCCACTGCTCAAATCTTGGCTTTATGTTAGAATCATGAGCTCTTCAGTAGATAAATCCTGTCTTTCATTGAATGAGAGCTTTGTCCTGAGGAAATTTTTGCCAGATACATAACACGACTAAAGCCAGAAGAATTTTTCTTAGGTATTTTGCACCTCTGCTGGACAGTTAGTGTGTAATGTAGAGAAAATGAAAAAAAAGGCACCTTTATTAAAACAGAAAAAATATATATTTTAGAAAATTAAAAAGTATAGTGAAAAATTATTTATAAATCTCTTCTCCCTCCTCCCCACCTTTCCCTACTCACGCTACCAAAAAAAGAATTTTTTTTCCACTTCAGTCCTTCAAGGAAGGTCTGTGGTAATCCTGGCCTTATGACATGTTCTGAAGCAGCTCTTGTTGGGCAAGTTCAAATGTGTTGACTATTCTGCCATGCTGCATTTTCTGCCATATCTATATTTTCCATTAGGTTGTTCCTACAAGACTAAAAATTGGATAACCATTGGCCATTGTTTATTTTTCTTTCAGCTTTAAGCTTAATCATCAGTTGACTGTAAACATAAAAATAGACTTGGGCTGATTACCAAATTTTCCTGTGAGTAAAAGTGTATGTGCTTGTGTGTATTTAAAAGCAAGTCCACTTACAGGTGCACTGGTGGACTCATGGGTATACAAAGGTTATATATATATTCCATTCTCTGAGGACTGCAGGGGTCAAGTAAAATAAACTAACTTTTCTAAAAGGAAATTAGAAAAGTTACCAGAATCATAAAGACTTTGTTCAGATGCCGATAAGACTCCTAATAAGGAGCCCGGACTTCACAGCACTGCCTTAATGTTGTTGTGTCATTCCTCTGTATTAATCAGTGACAGATTTAGAGCTCTGCTTTCATATTGATCAATTTAGGTGAGTTGGGATTTTGTTGGTGACTTGGTTTCATTTACAAATAGTGTACCAGCTCTTGAGCAAAGGTAGTTTTCAACAACACAGATAAATTCTCAGAAATATCAAATAGCATACTGGCACTCTGTTCTCAAGCATGGACAGTAATCAGAAGATAAGAGAGGAAGCAAACCATTGCAAGTTGCCAACAGCATCTCTAAGAAGCTGGATGACAAAAGTAAAAACAGTGCAACTTCTAGTGAGGGAAGAAGAACATTGAGTACTTATACAAAACCCCAAATGTTGGCTCATTTCTGCCAGAGCAATGCTTAGCATGCACGTGGTTTTGCTAAGCACAAACCTATGTTAATAAACCTTTTTAATCTCATTGAGCACTTTTGATAAACTGTTTACTAACAGAACAGAGACAAATGTATAAATAAATTTCTATCCTGAGAAACTCTGGCTAGCTATTAAACATGGTTTCTAAGGCCTTGTTTTATTACTAGGGGCATATTTCACAATTTTTCTGCTCTATGCCTCTTTTGTTTTTGTGGGGTTTTTTGACCACTGAAGCTTGCTTTATCACTTTAAGAAACTTGGGCAAATAGTCATTGCTTTTCAAAAAATTATCTGCCATTAGCCAATATAATACATTAAAATTTTCCCTGCTGCTGTTCAAAAATGTTACGCTGTGAAATTTGAACTGTTTGCCTTTTAGCCAGACAAATGAATTCAGTGATTCCTAACTCATAGCCTCAATAGAAACTTGCTCTTCCAGACACATCAGCATCAAAGTGTACTGAAAAAAATCTGGGTTTGTGTTGTCCTGTATAATTTTCCTTTGATTTTTTTACTCAGGAGAAAGGAATGGTAAACTACCCTGTGGTAATATTTCCATGGCCTTTACCAATTTCCATTAGGCCAACAGTTCCTGCAGATGCATCATGGAAACAAAACTAAGTGGTTGTGCTGCGTATGTGTTGACCTGAGGATCTGTTGATTGTGTTACCTTTTCTGCTGCACCACACCAAATCTGTGCATATCAAGCACAGGTGTATAGGTAATCATACATATGAAGACATGCTTATTGTGTCAACACTTAGCTGTGGATGCAGAGAAGTATCCAACATATACTTGGAAGTCAGAACTTCTGATGTGTGTTAAGTTGTTATTTTCAATTCTACAATCTTTAGTCATTCAGATACACTTAGTTTATCCAATGTCTTGTCCAGGTAGTTTAACTAAACGAAACATGAGCAAAAGCATGCACTTGTGCAATTTGTACAGCTCAAGTGTCATGCAGCTGCTCAGCCACATGTGACCTTCCATCCAACCAAGCATTCGCATCTTCACATCATAGGATGGAAGGCCATCAGTATGCCTTTTTCTCCCATTCTCTCAGGTATAAGACCTCCTTGTTCTCATCTTAGCAGGATCTCTTCAAAACCAGTTGAATATTCTACCTTCTCTTTTTTTATCCTCCCTCCTCTTACCCCTCTACACCTCACTCCTGAAAAGCCTTTCTAGAGTCTCACCTTTCCAGGGGTTAGAAAGTAGTAAATCCTGTCCTCATGTCAAGGCAAAAGCTACCTTTTTTTGGTGTTAATAACAGTCTTTTTTTGTTTGAGAGATTCTTTATTTTACATTTTTGGGTAAACCAGCACATCTTCTGCACAGCTGAATTTATCCTGGACAATGGAGTCGTAGACGTGATGGGGAAAATTCTAACAAGCTGATAAGGATATTTGGCATCCTGTTAAATTGGGGAGAAAAGAAAAGGGAAAAAAAACTTCCAGGCAAATTTTAAAAATTAATCACTAGGCAGATTAGCCCCTGAATACTACTTCAGTCCTTAAGACTGGGCAAAAGATCAGAGTTGGATACTTATGGATTATGGTGCAGTATTATTCAGCTAGGTCTACCAAAATATTGGCATCCTGGAAAAGCTCTACTTCATGCAGATACTCCAGAGACAAGTACCTGTAGTTATTTAGCACCCCAAACTTAGCTAAACTTGCCTCTTTTGCTGAAAAACTTTTTTTTTTCCAACCTGGAATAATAGGCCATAATATATTCAACAAAGGAAGCGAGACACATACTGCACTGGCCCCCTTCTGCATCACCAGACCTATGGCATCTGTACCAAAAGTCTCACATTCCTTGGGTTTCCCATGCATGTGCCAGGTGGGAAAGAACTCAACCAAATCAAATGTAAACCAGAGGAACTGTTATGGTAGATGAGGCACTTTCCAGTGGCGACAAATTTGACACATAAAGAGGGTGCAATTTCAACTTGCTTTTTGCTTAGCTTGTTTCTAGCCACTGGTGCGAGTCAATGCTGAAATTGGAATCTACTGGGTGAGCTAATTGTCTGTGCTGCTTGGTGGATCATTGCTTTATTTTGGTGAAGAACAGGGAGCACACATTATAAGAAGTGTAAACTATTTTGCTGCCTAAGCACATCTACAAACTTGAACATAAGCTGTTCACAAATTAGAATTTAATAAAAGTCTACTCCCGTTTCAGACTGAAAACTTGCTCTTTTGAAAGGTTCCATGAAATGAAATGTTTTGCTTGGGCATCCAAGCACCAAGGCCCTAAACGAAGGGAATCTATCTCTGCTGTGAGTCTGGAGAACCTGAGGCCTCACGCTGCAGAAGTCTGCCAGGCAGGGTGCCAACCAGGGGAGCTACAAGGAAAACAGGCATGATGAAAATGTGCCTTTAAGGCAAATGCCGAAATCTGTAAGCATGTGTGTGCTGCCAAAGTTTGACAAAAATTGGCAGATTCTATTAAAGTATTTCTATCAAGACAAACTATTTTTCAATATAAATTTAGGATACATTTGCCAACTATAACTTAAATAGTTTTCTCTGTAACTTCCAAAATGAATAGTGACTTATTGGTAATGACCTCCTGACATTTTTAATGGGCGCTGTTTTTTCAGAGAGTCCCAATAACTACTCTTTGAAAAGCAAGTTGTTCTGGTTCCTCTGTTGACTTAGGCATATAAAAACATGAGTTATTTGAGCAGTTAGGTCACTGAATTTAATACATGGAAACTTAACTGACATATTCTTAAAAAATAAAAATTGACTTGAGGGACCTGGCTCACATTAACCAAGCAAACAGCTGCAGCAGTTTAAGATGTTATGGTCTCAGCCTCCAGCTGTTTGTTAGTGGCCTTAGAGCAAAAATAGAATATTTCAACTTTTCTGGTTGGCACTCAGAAGAATCTAAGCACAGTTTTTATTTCAATGTTTAAGTTAATTTGTATTTGTCCAATTGTGAATTAGAGCTGTGATGCTTTGTTCTGCTAGCTCTGGCATCTGGAAAAGGGGCAGGAAGGAGGGTGAAGGCATTCTGCTACTGTAGCTGAGTTTGCCAGAAGTCATGGGTCAGAGTGCTTAACTGTATCTCTCAAAAGTGAATTATGCTTGCAAGCATGAATCCCTGAGGGTTTCTATGTGTCTCAGGCTTCCTCATTTCTTCTGAAAAAGGATTTAAGGTCTTCAGAAAGTAATTAGGGACTGCTGAGATTGCTAAGCTTGCCGCTTTTGCTCATGGCATTGTATCTCTATGCTCACCACAGATGATCACTACATGTGTTATGAATAGGAATCTTAATAAAAACAATAATTAAGGTGATTTTAAAAACCCATGCTCATGTAAAATTTATGTATCCACAGGCCTTACTCTGTCATCTGCCAAAAGGAAGTACAGTCAGGAAGATGCATCGCACTAAGTGGTGAAAAGTTAGAGTAGGCATTTGGCTCACAGCTCCAGACTGGAAAACCTCTAATAGGCAAAATCAGACCTACTAGTAAAACATAATATCTGTAGTCTTTCTTAGGGAATGAAGGAGATCTTAATAAGGAGCACTTTTTATATCCCTGGGTTGAACCTTACTTCACCATTATCCTAATGGGAAGTTTTGCACATCAAAGTCCCTCTGAAAAATGGGCCAGTTCAAGATTAGCTGCTTTGACTCTGATAATGGCCTTTGCATATTCATTGCAGTCTGAAAACATGTATATACACGTGCACTAACATCAAAGTTGGAAGAGTTCCTACTAGACAAGCAACGAGTCATCAGAAAGTATTTATTTAAAATTGAAATACCACTTCTCCCAGAATTTAGTAAAACATGAAGGAAAATTTCACAGACTGTTGCTTTCAATATCACAACAATTCAGGAAATTCATAGAAAGTTTTAGATTAGGATGCTGAATGCATATTTAGAATTTGGGGAAGAGCACAAAGCAAAACTGATAGGTATCCAGTACAACTGTTCCCCATTTAGCAACAATTGAGATGCACTATATTTGTACCTCTTCTAAAAATTTATGACTATTAGCCACTTGCCTGAGAAAGAATACAACTGTTTGAGCTTCACAGCTTGGGTAGCATAGGTTTGCATGCATGAACTGGCTTGCTTTAAATAAGCTCACATTAATAAAAAATCAGCCTCAATACAAGAGTACCTTCACAGACAGATATTATCCTGACTTATATCTTAGTTTTCTTATGGATTACTGACACTTGGAAAATGCAATATTCAAAAATATGCAGGAATGTACAATATTCTCAGTCAGCTCCTCATTATGTTTCTATATTTAACTACATTTGTAGATGGCAAACTGACAAAGAAAGTCAATGAATGACTTGGGCACAGAGAGCAGTAATCTGGAACTCACAGCCAATAAAAGGCAAGCATACTAAGTGATATATTCTCACCTTTTCAGTTAATTTAGATGCATCCAGATGTTCTCTTCTGTGGGAGGCAAAGGGTATACTGTGTCCATAAAGTTTGAATTACAATCCATTTACAAAAAAATCTCTTTTTCAGGCATTTGAATACTTGTAAATGCACAGACTCCCTGCAACTGCAGCCAGTTGCCTCAGAGGTCACAGTGTCCGTAGGCTGACTGCTGGAAAAAGGCACAGCCCTTGAAGTCCTAATGACAGGCACTAGTTAGTCATGGCAGATCCAAGGTTTCCAGCCTTGTTTAGCACTAATCTCATAGCACATAGCTAACAAAGTACTGTGACAAAGTAGAATATCGTTTCGTAATATGTTAGATTAGACTGCACCAGTGCATCTCCTATCCCTGTGCAAAATGTGGAGCTTGATGTGGTAGAGAATGCACACACAAAAAGACTTGTCTGTCACTGATTTGTGATGGCACTTAAATCCTTCACAGTGCTGCATGAAAAGAAGGGTGGTTGCATGGCACTATTTACTCTTTTGATCAAGAGGGCAGATGTGTCAGCGACTGTACTAGAAATATAATTTCTTCTGTGTCTTGTTTCCCAGCCTTCCAGTCAAAACTGACCTTTTTTGTTCCTCGAAGCATCTTGTGGCTGGGCACCAGCTCCTTGGGCTCCTGCTCCGGCAGAGAGCACTCCTTGCCCTTTCTTTAAAAGCCTCAGGGCTTTGCCCTTCCATCCACCCATTGTGTTTTGCATCTCACAGACCTGCTGCTTCCATATTTACTTTAGATCTGCTACACTCTTTTGCTTTTGAGGAGGCTCAGGCAGCTTTTGGGCAGAAGGAAGGAGACTGCCCACCAGCTCTTCCACTTTTACAGCATACAGCATATGAAGATAATAATTCCATGACTCTGGGAAGGAGACAACAGAGTGGGAAGGCTAGTTACTGCAGAGGATGCAGGACTAGTAGTATAAATGCTGCGATATTCTGCATGCTTAATAACACTCCTATCCCACATCTTTAAAACCTTGGTTCACATACTCCCTATCTAATTTGTTTTGAGCGGACTTATTCATGTATTCATAGCCTTAAGGGTGATGAAATTAATTTATTACTCTAATCCTCTCTCAATATTTGTACTCTTTCGTTTGCTAAGCCGAGGCTTTTACCAGTAAAATTATATTGGCACAGCTTCTAAAGTAGACATATTTATATGAGCACAAAAGTATCTCATAACTATAGTGGTTAAATCTCTACTCATACAAAAGTAGGTGTTCAAGTATGACTAGATCCAGACAACAATATCATTTGAATTAAATTCTCCTAAGTAGCCCAACTTTACTGTTCAGTCAAAGCTTTAGCCTCCTCTTTCAAATCTCTTTGCCATGTAACTGTCAGCATTTTATGGTGTGAACAATCATGCATTTGCCTGAAACCACCAAAGCAATCTCTTTTGAGCCAAGTGGGTAATATCACAATTCTAGATTGAACTCAAACCAATGCTCAAAGACAAAAATTCCAGGGCGTCACCAAATTTCTGAGCCATCCACTAATCATTACCTTATGTTTTCTGATTTGCATGATAATTGTAAAATAAGAGGCTGTGTCATTTTTCTCCATTACCAATATATATCCATACTTGGTGGTTTTGGGGTGTGGTTNTAGATACATATTAACCACTTCTTATTCCCATCCCAGTGCAGACTGTACTTTCAAGCTGCGACGTTCAACAGGACCCATCGAGTTCCCCGGCCGCCCCGGGCAGCTGCGCTCGCGGCGTGTCCTTGCCAGCCTCGCCACCTCCTGGCCAGCGCCGGCAGCTGCCGCTCGCCGCTCCGAGCATCCCGCAGCACAGCAGCGCCCGACGTGTCTCAGATCGCTGATCGCCCTGTTTCCACAAAGCCTGAGCCACACGGGGAGTGTGTAAATGCCAGCCCGCCAGGGTAGTTTTAATGTGAAAACGCAATAATTCGCTTTAAGGTAGATACTAAGTCTCCTTCTGTCTGATGTGGGAATGTTTTGGAGTTTCCTCTGCTGCTAATTGCTTTGCGTTTCAGAACAGTAAGATCCCCACTCCCCCCCTCCCCCCCGCCTTCTATTTGCATAAAAAAGCTATAAATTCTTTTTAAATATAGAAGCGGATGCCAACGGCTAGAAATGGTTACAAGTGCTTCTGACAGCTTCTAGTCAGCAGAGGTCATGGAGCAGTGCTGCCAAGCAACTTACAGGCAGCCACTTCCAACAGAATTGTAAAATAATGCTGCATAGGAAGACTGCTGAATGTCCCACTTTCAGTTCACAAGCATTAATCCATAAGACAATAGTAAGATACATTCACTGAAACGAATAGGAGTTTAATTGATAATTAACTTTGGGCTAAGAGTGGCTATGAAGTAAAAAGCTTAGCTTGAATTAAAAAAGTGTTTAAACAATTTGAATATAAATAAGATCCTGAAAGTTCCTTAGAAAAGCTGAGCAAAGAAAAAATGTACTTATGAGTGAAAATTAATCTGGTTTAATTCCATCCAGAGAAGGCAAGCAGAACATTTTTATTTCTAGATCAAAGTGATTTTTCCTTAAAATAAAGAAGCATATTTGGAAAAGCAAGTCAAAAACCATGGCTAAACTGTAATGAGATACACTTGGGAATACAAAAAGAAAGGTAGGATATTCAGCTACCTACACGCAGAAGTGAGCTGATTTTTTCTCTCAGACTTCTTCTACCTGCTCACTTTTTACTTCTTGATATTCCTCCAGTTCGGTTCCACATCTCTTTTGCTTTCAAACTGTCTAGTATCTGGCTTTTAACATATATTGCAAATGTTGACAGTTTACTTTGTTATTTACCATTTTGATTGTAATGTTTCCCTAAGTATGTTTTGAAAGTCTCTCTTCAGCTAATTTTTTTGCTCAGACAACTAGATAACCAACTGTATTGAGTAATTTAGTGTGTTGCTTACATCTGTCTACCATTAGAGTTTCCCGAGTAGAAATTCTGCCACTTACATGATCTGACCTTTCCCAGCAGATGTGCAGTTCACTTCTCCACTCCCTTGCAAATTGTTCTGTTGTAATCCACACACTGCCTGTGGCAACATTTTCCCTACTTCTTTTACTACCATTTCAGCTTGTCTGCACGTTAGGCATCACATGGCAGTAGAAACTGTCTCTTCCTCTGGAATGTCTTCTACCATGGTTCTCATGGGACTGCTCCCCAAACAGGCCATGGCTGGGTTCCTCTATGTATTTATTGAATAAGACCTACTTCCAGCAAAGCCCTTCTGCTGGAGGGTCTTTACACTTGCCAGGGTAAACCAGCAGCTGTCTGGAAGTGTCCAGTTGGTACTGGATTACCTTTGCATCCCCTACTTCTCTTTCGCTGGGAAGATGGAGAAGGTGGCAACAGGATGCATATATGGAAAAACATGGGCAAATAGGTGGCGAATTAAAATGCAAGACTGCTTTCCTCCAGTCAAAAAGACAAAGGTTTTGGCTGATTAAACTTTGGGGAGTTATAACATTGCTCAAGTGCTGCTTTCTGAGCGTAGAAATGTGAAGAAAAACAAATATTACATCAAAATGGAATCTGCAAAAGTGAAGTCCTTACATAGAATACATGTCCATTCCTGCTTGTAAATGAAGATTATCCAGACATTCAGGAGGCTATCCATGTTTCTTCTAATGTAGCTAACTTGTCATCCTACAGAAATCTACACATCAAATGTTAAGTACAGTAAAAGCCAAATTCACCTTCACTAAGACATTTTCCAGTTTACAGGAAGTATAGTACAAGTTACTTAATGTGTGCTTCTGAACTTTATAGTATAGAAGCACTTTGCAAACATTATTTTATTGATCTTTACAGAAGTCTTTGGAAGTTCAAACTACCATCACTCTTGTTAGATTTTCTTTCTGTTTGTAAAATATGAGATGCATCTCAGGTAAGCATTTTTTCACAAAAACAGCCTAGTCTGACAGAACTGGAACAGAAAGCTATAGAAAACAAATTTACAGTACCTTTGCCATAATGTAACCGTACAAATCCTTCTGTATCAGTGAAATAAATTGCTGATTAAGTTCAGGAAAACAGTTTCCCTCAGTGTAGTATCATGGAATTAGATGATTACTTGTATATTTCACTTGTTCCACTGTGATAGCTTAGTATTTCATAGTTCAACCACACTTTTTTCTTGTATCTTCTGAAAAGTGAGCCCTTGTAAGGCTCTGGACATAGCATTCAAACATAATACTAGTCCCACTAAAAATACAAAGATGTATTTCTTATTGACTTAGGCATGGCATCAGTGTCTTCCAGTGTACAGTTCCTTTGTGTCTTCCAGTGTACAGTTCCTTTGTTTGTCAAATATTCTTGACCTGCTCTGAATTGCACTGTTGCTTCCCCAAAATGTGGTGGCTTAGGACCTGCACTGGTATGCAGACCCATTGCTTTCTGTCAGCATCATCTCATTTGGTTTTATATTGTTTGATACTTATGAAAGAAATAAATGAAAGCAACTTGAGTGGAGAAAAAATAAATCTTTTCCAAAAGCACTGGGTCTATATCCTGAAAGTTCTGGTCTAAAATATATTGTTGTTTAATAAAAGCTTGTTTTGTAATTGAATATTCCTTATTAAATAATAAATATTATCAGACAAAGTGTTCTAAATTACTTTGTTTATTTCACTTCAGCTCTATTGTATTAAAATAGAAAGTGTAAAAAATCTGTAGGGGCACAGATTATCTTAGCAAATTGCTACCAGGAGATGGCACCATTAACAAAATAATTTGAGTGCCACATATAAGTTCCTCTCGACCACCTCTATGTCTGAATGCTTTGGCAATTCCAGGTGTTGTCTGAGCACCATCCTGCAAATCATTTATCCAGGCAATGCTCTCACGCCAGTGATCCCGGGCATGGTGCAAGGATCCTGCACGCTGCTTCGCTGGTGAATTTGCTCAGGCTGGCAGATCAGGACTTGCCAAACACAGGAAGAGGCTAGCAGTTACTGGGCAACATTTTCCTCTCTGATAAGTATTTGCAAACCTGAAAAGATTTGGAAATAGGATGGAGGGGATATAGGGTTATAATATATATCTGTATATAATAGGTTGGGGGTTTTATATATACATTTTAAAATTTTGTTTTATTCTGCCATATATAGGCTGCCACTAACTCTCATGAAGACCTGAATGCAGTGTCAGAGAAGGGCTGATGTGAAGTGTACTGGCTCCAATCACAGCTGCAAAAGACAAATGCAAATATTCAAACACTCCTTCCCAGGGACTGCAGGTATGACATTCTTTGTCAACATTTCTAAAGTATAGCATTAAATGATTTTATATTTACAAGCCTGCAGGAAATCTAACTTAAAAGGACAAGAATTTAAAAACTCTGAGAGCTTACCCTATCCTGTTCTGAGGACATCCTCGTGGTCAAATTGGTCCTGTGAAAGGTGAAGGAAAGATTTTGGTTGATGACAAGAATGTCAGAATTTCACCTGTTAACTGCAGACGAACTGAAGCTTTGCACTCACACAGCTCACAGGATCGAATCCCCTGTGTGACAGGAAGCAAAATATTTGCCATGTGTTTCATTTCAGTTTCAAGCACTTCAGGTTTTGAATCCTCTTGGTTAAGTAATTGATGTTTGAATGCCCTGTCTCCTGCTTGGTATTTTAAAATAAACCTTGCTACAGCACAGATTATGAATCAAAACAGCTGCTGAAGCTGAAAGTGTGCTTAAGTGGCAAGATGGCTCTTTGTGAATCATAGTAACTAGTCTTACATATATTGCTTCGGCACCCAGGGAGCTAAGTCTCACATACTTTGGTTTAAAAAATTCACTATATAGATCTAGTGTTTACAGATCTTTCTTTCTTTCTTTTTCTTTCTTTCTTTCTTTCTTTCTTTCTTTCTTTCTTTCTCTCCCCTATCGCTTCCTGCCAAAAAAAAATGAACTAAAAAATCCCTTGTTGTCAATATCTGTTTTCAAACTTGTATTTCTCATACGCCACAGCATATGAAATTATGAATAAATCTTTTGTCTTTTGCAAATGCAACCAGAAGCAGTCAAAAATCAATTTTTACAAGCTTTTCAGTAAACTTTTTACAAGACAGTCCAACTCTGTCATTGAAGCCCCTCTAGGCGAGGTTAAAACACCTTGGTTATCACTTGTTCATTGGTTTTATGGTGAACTTTTAGAAGGTTGAATAAAGAAAAGAAAACCAGGGCTCAGATTTTGACTTTCTGGTGGGGTTAGGTCAGGAGCTGTGTGTATGTACTACTGTAAAGCAGCCAGGCCATGAAAACATGCAGGGGGTAATCAATTCATCTGCACTAAAAATCATGATGAAAATGCTGTTGTAAGGAAGATTGCATACAATTTTCTCGAAGCATGCTAGTTTCCATGTAAAATCTGGGTACAAAAACTTCAATCCTCTACTAAAACGGAGAGAGGTGATTCCTCCCTTCTTCTCAGCCCTGGTGAGGCCACATCTGGAGTGCTGTGACCAGTTCTGGGCTCAATGGATCAGGAAATCCATGGAGCTCCTGGAGGAGCTTGTGAGGCTCTGGACATAGCATTCAAACATGCTATTCATCAAAGAAACTGCCCAAATGAGGTAAAAGTAGTGTAATTCTGTCAAAAATTAAAGAACTGGGGCAAAATTCAACAGTTGGATATGCAAATGGAATTATGAACAAAGATGTTCTCACCTTTTTGTTATCTACAGTGAAAAGGGATATAAAAAATTTTTGCATGGTCTTTGGAATTAGCCAGAACTCAGAATATATTTCTCATCCTAGCCAAAAGCAGCACACAGGGCAGCCCCTAGCTGCTTGGCGTCATTAGTAAACGTTGTAGTATTAATCAGTCTTTCTACCGCACAATGATTGCTACAATAGCACTTGTCTTTCCTAACTTCTAGTCTTATTGCTGTGGCTTACTAAACCTCATTCTCTGACCTTCAGCAAACCCTCTAAACTACATGTTCTGAGAAGCTCTAATAAGTTGTGTCCTCTAAAAAGCTATATTTAGTGCAAAATATACCTTACTGCACACTTTCATGGCAAAAGACACAATGGAGTCAGAGCTCTCTGTACATGCACTGAGTTTATCTGCATTTCTGCTTCCACTTCAACACATAGGGAATAATGCTCAAAGATATTTGAGAAAATACGATTTTTTTCTCGTCTATCACTTTTAGTAGACTTATTCTTTGATTATTACCTCCATTTAAATGAGTAAGAAAGGGTACAAGTTACAGAAAGCAGGACCAGTTTCAATTCTTCGTTCCTACTGGCCATTCATCTGAATGTCATGAGGGAATCCAGCCACTGAATGCCTGAATATTTGGACTCTCTGGAACTGATGGGAAGCCTGAGCACTGCCCTTTAACCTTCTGGCCTCTTGGCTTACTCTCAGATTCCCTCTGAAGAACTGAATCTTGCTGTTCAGCTTCCTATCCCAGCAGTAAATTCAAACTCCATTGTTACCTAAAGTCCTAGAATCTCTCTGAAAAATGAGCTCTCTGGTTTACAATTTAACCCTTCAAGAGCCAAATCAATTATGCAATTGACCTTTCTTGTGGCAAAAGCTTTGTCCTCCTTTTTTTAAAAGTAAGATTGGTTTTTACTTGATACAATGGAAGAAATTAAAAAGTTCTGGAAAAAGAACAAATATCCTAAATTGAATGCCTGTTCTGTAACTGTCCCTGTTTATGAAAATCTTGGAAATTCATCAGTCTCCAAGAGGATGGAGAAAGACTCTATGTCTTCCCTCAGCAGGAAGGGAAGCTCCACGCTTCTCTTTCCACCTGCTGCTATTTGCAAGCAAACTGCTATTAAGTAGTGACTCCACTGGTTAGAGCAACTACAGCTTACAGTTGCAGGTCTTGTGCCTGCAGTCCCTAGAATAAAAGTTAAAGAGGGAAAGTAGGGAAACATAGCTTAGACTTGAAAACAAGGTGGGTTTGGCAATCTGATGTGAATATCTATAATGCTTATGTTCCAGAAACTTTGCGTTCATAGATTCATACATTAATTGCTTTTTTTTTTCCAATGAAAATATGGGATCAATACAACACTTCATCAAAAAAAGCAAATAATTATAACTGAGCAAGTCAAACTGAGTATTGTGTTTCATGCCACAAAAGCTGGAAGGGTTGTGAAACAAGGGCAAACTTGCAGTGAACAGACTTCAAGAAAAGTCAGCAGGATTCACTCAAGTCTTCCTCCCTCCAAAGTATCTAATATAAGTAAACACCAAACCTTGATCAAACCTTGAAAGATGAGCACCTGCCAGCATGAAGTTAAAATATCTCCTGAGAACTCAGCCAAAGGTAAGTACTGTGCTGGTGGTCCTGGGCAAAATTTCCCTTCCAAATTTCACTGTCTTAATAAAGGCCCTTTCTCCCTTGTAGGAGTCTGTATGAATGTATCTCTTGAAAGTTATAAATAAAAGTGATCAACTATTCGACATCCAAACAATTGTTTATGCAGAATTTTGTTTTCAAGTGTCAAGAGTACCTTTCCAGAGGAAAAAAAAAAGTCAAACCACAAACAAGAAGCCACCAAAAGAAAGAAATAAAAAAAAACACATGAGAGTTTAACCAACTTATGTTTTTCAGAGAGATTTAAAAAACCCCAGTTTTCTTTTCCAAGAAAAAAGTTGAGCCCTAAAACCATACATTTTTGACAAGCAGTACTTCACACTGCTTTTAGGTTTACTTAGACTTTCTCTGATTACGGTAATCATAGTAGGCAAGCCAGTTCATTAAAAGGGGCAAGATCATGAAACACATATTATATATCTGATAGAAATCTTAAGTATACAAAAATTAAATATTAGGGAAAAAATCTTCACTGAAAGAGTGGTGATGCACTGTAATAGACTACCCAGGGAAGTGGTGGAGTTACTATCCCTTGAAGTGCTCATAAAACATGAAGATGTACCACTTAATGACTTGGTTTAGTGGTACATTTGGCAGCGTTAATGGTTGGACTTGATGATCTTGGAGGTCTTTTCCACCCTTAATGATTCTATAATATAATCTTTCATAGTTATTTGAAATGGGGATAAAACACACCTTTCTATCCAGTGTCTTAGTGGGACAATGAAATGTCAACTTTTCCTGATGTCTACTAACAGGATGAAATCAGAGGTGAGAAAAATTAAAACCTTTGATGACATCAAATTCAAGTTATCAGAATTGTTGACCTCTTGTAGACAGTTCAGATACACTAAGATCTGAATAGCTTCCAGAGAAATAATGCATTGTTTTACAAGATTTCACAGCTGTATTTTTTTTTCCAGAGTACAAAGAGGAGCATAAAAAAAAAGCCAAGCCACTGGGATAATTATTCTTCTAAAACTAGGATTGAAATCACTAGAAAAATGGAACAAATTGTAATTGAATTAGTGTTTGTGAATGATTTTGCAATATTGTACCTTATATTTAATTTCTATACCCTAACTAGAAAGTTTTCTCTTTTCTTTTTTCCTACATTTTGTCCATACCCAATATTCCTTGCCTATTCAGGCTTTTTATCCCCATAGTGTGAGGCCAACAAGCTCCTTCCAAACCACAAAAGAACAATGTGTACATCATTTCCACATAATTTAATTGACAACAAAGAAAAATATTTAGAATGTAATAATTGAATTTTACCTAAGATATATCTAGGAATATATAAGTGATGGAGGGTTCTGAGAAAGGAAGGCAGGGCGAAGCAATGCAAGTGGAGGGAGGCATGAAAAGATATGACAAGGCAAGGCAAGGCAAGGATGTTTGTTCACAACTTTGAGGCCTGACTGTGCACCTTTTAAAGATGTGTTATTATTTATTAGTGATATTTTATTAATATTATATTATCACATTCTAATCCACCAGTTAAGAATAAAAATATACAGATACTACATTAGGCTCAGGGCAGCTGATCAGCAAAAAAAGATGTTCCTTTCTGGAAGAATTTGAAAGCCATATAAGTATAGGACTATTTTAAGTTCCCTCTGAACATTTTCCTTGCATTTGAAACACCTTGCATGCAGCTATTCTGTGACAGAGGTTATGGTCTGATTCTAACTCATTTATGATATTTCCATTACTCCAGAGATTTTATAGAATCTGGAGGAATCCATGCAATGCAAAACAAACTTTCTCACTCTTATATCAGCACAATTTGTTTTTACCACTTTATTCTAGGAACTAAAAGAGAAGTAAACTAATAAAACCCATTACAAGCAGAATTCTGATAACTGAAGTCATTAGCATATCTGAGTTTGCTCTGTGTATTAGCACCAGCAACGCTGGGCTGATGTGGAGAAAAGAGCACCTGTCAAAACAAAAGAGCTTCACGCCTCACAAGTTTAAGCCCCAGGTAAGAAACTGGGCCTTGTCGATAGGCTGAAAAGAAGATGTTGCAACCTGAAACGAAATACTTGTAAGAGAGAAAATGAGATCCCTCTGGGTGCCAATAGTCCTCTGTTTGCCATGATTAAACCCTCTTTGTTTCATTACATACATCAGGGCAGAAACAAACAATGAGATCAAGATAAAGAGCTTGCAACACGTTTCTCTCTCCTTTTCCCTCTCCGTCAAAATTGCCACCTTTTTCCTTGGACAAGCTTAAAAGAACTGCCTTGCTCAAATAAAATTGATGAGACCTCTGAGCAGGTGTACAAGACAGCTTTTGGCTTTAAAAAAGTGTGAAGCACTTATGTCAATGACCTGATCAAATGATAAGCATGCTGGCTTCCTTTGCTCTCTAATTATTTTCTCTCTTGAAGAGACTACCTAGCTTTGCACGATGCCTGAGCTAAGTCTTTAACACCAGTGGAAAGTCAATGAAATAATGCTTTTCTAAGAAAATAAACCATTTTATAGTACATGCACCTCACTGGAATTACAAGAGTGGTGCAGTTCTCCAGCTTGGACCAAATGTTTATTTCAGCAATTGTTTTAAGTATTGTTAAAACAACATAGAGTTTCATTGTTAATGCCACACAGAGTTTCTTTGTCTAAACATAACAAAGATGCTGGCAGCACAGTGGATACATGAAGCTGGCAGGAACTGGAGTCAGATAGACATACATTTTAATTATGTCTTTGAATCTGTGACTTCATTCAGAGACATTTATTACCATGTACTGTATTGTAAAGCAATTACAAATAACTGCAGCTTCTTCACAAACACTGATTTCTCGCTATTGAAGCAGTTAAGTCCAGTGAGGGAGTGACCAGATCAAGTAATGAGTCTTCACTGAAATAATAATAAAAACCAACCCTTTGCATTTTATTTTCATTGAAGTGGAAGGAGTTAGCAGCGCTCCTGTTCAGTGGTAATATACTGCCTATAATGCTGAAGTGCAAAGGTGAATGCTAAAAATGAATGCTTCTTTAGCAGAGGTTGATTGTGAAAGAATAGAGTTAACAAGCAATTTGTACTTAGGGAAATTATCTTTTTGTTTCACAAAGCTAAAGTGGTTTGCAAAGCTTCTTCCTCCTTAACCTGTTTATATTCTACAAATGATATGGATGTACTAGTTCTGTTAGTAAAAATATATACAGGACAGACATCACTGCAGAATTAGTGTAGAACTAATTGCAGCAGCCGTTTGTGTTATTGGAGTTAAACTGATACTCAGCTTAGGTATCCTCGATGAGGTGAGATAAGGGTTCACTCAGGTGCAGATACACAATACAGCTGAAAAAAAGAGAAGCTAGGCTGGTCTGATAATTACACTTTTTTTGTTGATGACTTCCTCTCAATGAAAGAATTGGATTCCACAAATGAAGTATGCCTTACTGTGTTTATTTACACACACACACACAGACACACACCCCCACATGCACCTGGGTATAAACAGTTCTTGCTTTTGGATTATGGAGCCTTTTCTTGCTTTGCTAACTCTAAGGAGCTTAGGTCATTAAATAGCATTTGTAGAAACTTCACCAACAACAGGGGAGTATGTTACAGAGTTAAAAGCAAGACATAAGTGAAAGAATAAGAAGGAAAAGGGGGGTTCAAAAATGAATTGATAATAACCAAGAAGAAAATTGTCAGTGGACTAAGCTGAGCAAACTTTCAGTCTTTCATTGCTTTAAAGGTCCAAGTCTGAAATTGTATCTATATTTAATGACACATATAAATTTTTTATTCAAGATTTTGTTGTGCCTTCAACACAGTATAAGAATCTTAAATTTCTAAAACCCATCTATAGTTATGTTTTTTAAATTAATGTAACGTAGAGGACAAGGTTGTGGTAATCTTCCTAGAGTTATTTTATATAATTTCTCTGATTCACTGGAATAGCTACTGCTGAAATGAGTTTCACTGTGAACAAAAGTAGTGCAGTCATGCTGAATCCAGTGGGATGTGTCACTTTCTTTTCCTTGGTATGTTTTGCAGCCTACCAAGGGTCTAGAGATTCAATAGATTGTGGCACCAGATATATGGAATTTCAGCTTCAGATTTCAGTTCTCACGGAGCCCTGAACTGACCCAGTCTTAGACAGTTCAAGTTTTACCCCTGAAGTGACTTAGATAGCAGAAAACCACTTACAACCAGGTCATCATCCGGCTGTAGCACTGCTGTGTTGAGATGTAAAGATAAGAGTGCTGAAGTGAAAGAAATACAGCATAATCATGTATTTTCTTCATTATTAGATTTTTTTTTTTTTAATTCAGAGGGAAGGACTAGTTGCTATGAATTTTTAAACCGGAAATACTAATCACACTTGGTTTTAATTCTGCTGTTGCCATACTCAGTCACACTCAGAATTCACACTCAATCTGTTCGTAAAGGCATAAAATAAGAAAAATTTTGATATCTCTCCTTGTAGCACACAATTATGCCCTAGTGCTGTCCTGCCACAGACACTCCCAAGACATTGGGCAAAAAAGATAAAATACATCAGTGGGCATAAACTAGTTGTAACTTTTTCAGTTAAGGAAACTGGTTTTAATATGGTAGCCAGCACCAAACCACTCTGATGAGAATCTGATAGACTGTTTTTTTCCCATAGGATGAGCCAACAAACTGGTGTATCCATTTCTTTTGTATGATCCTGAATGATCAAGGAAGCTTCATATTTCATTTTACAATTCCTGTTTGTTTTACTGCATCTACTGTAGGGATAATCCACTACAGAAGTGAGCACTTTTATTTCCCCATGAAGGTGTTGGTATTAATACTTTCTAGAGAAGACACAGCTTACGTAAAACATGGCATGAGAAAGAAAAATACTGGAACATGTTTTTAAAAATTATAAGAATGTCAATCACTTTAAAGTGAAAAAGGACCTCAATATTTGCATTTGTTACAAGAAAAAGTTGTGGGTTTCTTGGTTTGTTTTTTTTCCTTTGAGAAGAAAGATGTGGAAAAGGGCACTGTATTAGCTAAATATTGTACCTTGGAACATCAGTCATTTTCTACTCAATAGTACTGAAAGGGTCTAATTTATAAGTTTTTCCATTTTTCTGTTATGCTGGTTTGTAAGTTCTGACATTGCTACTGGTATGTTAATGAGAAGCTAGTGTTCCATTAAGAGTAAACCATATGCTCTACCGCATACTGTGAAAGAGAAAGCCTATAATGTGACTGTTGCCTTAGTAACACATTAATTCATTTTGTCAGTGTTGGCACAGATCATTTCATTTATAAGAAAACAAGTATAATAGTTTACCACATCTATAATATTTACAGTGTTTCTGTTATAAAACAGTGACAAAATGAGTTTAAAAAATAGATTTGGGATAGTATTATTAAAATATGGAATTTTTGGTAAAAATGTTCCCATACAAATTAAAAATAAGATTGGTGTAAATTTCTTTTCACATTATAACACCAAACTGCTTGTTTTTTGCATATTTGTGTTCCACTAATAATATGCATAAAAATATAGTCCATGAAAAGCCACAAGTATATTAGCAGTTTTTAATGAATGCTAAACAAAATATTTCATACAACAGTTCTGTTAAGTTACAACCATTAAAACCTAATTGTATGTTAGCGTGTTACTCATAAAAAAGCTAAACATTTATCTCTTTGATCTGGTCTTCCAGATGTTTCTCAGTACTTTAATACTGCTAAAATGCTGTAATTAAAGTATCCTGTTCCCTTAAGTGATCATATCTTACATTTTATTCATTTAAAACATAGGTACATATGAATATATATATGTGTGTATTATGTGCATTAGATATAAATGATACTTAATTGAGGGAACTGAATACTGAACTGATACTTAATTGAGGGACTGCAATTATTTGATAAGTAAAAGAAATGCGTAAGGAGAAAAGGTGATCCCTGTCATTATAGCCTCCACCTTCTAAATAGTCTCAGCCCCACTTCTTGTTCTTAGATCATTGTGCACCTGTAAATGCATGTTTTTAACAACAAACCTTTTATGTCTGGAATGCTCATTGAGCACATTATATTAAAATAAACAGCATTATATTTTAGATGACACTGTCATAAAAAAATTAGTTTTCAACTTCAGCTTCTCTCTGTTGCACATCCCAAAGAACCAGCTAATAAGTCATCAGCGATATTTACAGCTCTTTAGTTATTTGGACTAATGCACATATCCTGTAAAGGTTCAGCACAATTCAATTTCTTGTCATAGTATAGATAGTGGGGCAATTTGCCTTCTCAAAAACAAAAAAGAAATAATTTTAAAACTATGTTTGGACCATATCTAACAAATCTGTAATGCTGTGGGGTCTTTTTTTAAAGAGGTTTTAGTTAAATACAATTATGGAACTTTCTAATATATCTCACAAATTATTTCCATCAAATCTTATTAGTTCTTCTGAAACAACTTTGGTAAAGAAAAGTTAAAAGAAAATACTTATGGTAATATAATGCATAATAATTTGCCTCTGAAATAAAATCATGGAACAGAATCAGAGTCACAGAAAATAATGTTGGAATACTATATCTAATTTTTGTAGCTACGTAATATTTTATTTAATTTTATTTATTGAAGAATAAAATCTGTAAAGTCTGAAATAAGACTTCTTTTGACCAAAGGCACTTTAGCCATTAAAATGCATTTGTCACCTGTAAAACTAAATTTCATTTCTAGACTAATATTTTTTAGATTAATATTGTGCAATTCGAAGATTAATGGATATGATTGCTCATATTGGGTGGTTCTCAAATAATGTAGGTCATATATTTAATAGTCTCCAGTTATAGTAAATAAACCAACTATAATTATAAAAAGCTAATAGAGTAGCTGAAGTATCTTGCTAGATGCAATACTACAAGCCCAGTTCTGCATTATTGGTAGCTTTTTATAGATATCTGCTAACATCCAACACGCGGTTAACTTGGCTGAGGAATTTAAATTTTACATTTTCTTAGCTTCTAAAATGAAATTCCGTGCTGGAAGCTGGATGTTGTACTGATACAAAACCACATGGTAACACTGAACACTCGATTTTTCTGAAGACCATACCTAATAAGGAAAAACAAGAAGGAAAAAACTTGTGGGCATGAGCACTGTAGAACTTTTGTGGGACCTATACAGCACATTTGATCCAAAAACTGTGTAATGTACTCAAATTTTCTTTCACATCATGATCAGACATCACACCACCAGTATGACAGGAGAATCAGATCAATAATCTCTTCACATATATACAGAAAGTCTGAAATAAGAAAAGAGTGGTGACTTACAGAATGAATAAGAAATTCTTTACCTACTGTACAGTGCAATATCAACTCCTTTCAAATGTTCTCAGGACTCTGAACTTTCTGAATACTTTGGCTCTGACTGATTTCTCACTACTTAAGATAACTAAAAAAAATTAATAAGCCTAATTCAATGTTGAATTTACCTTGTTTTTCTTTTGACCTAAGTATCCAAAGTGTTTTCCATTATCAAACAGAATGGTGTATCCTCTCTTTAGATGTTTTTGCATGTTTCACAACTGTTATGGAGAAATAGGATGATTAAGTATGATTAGAAATATAAGTACTAAATACATCCTATACTAAACAACTACCATAAGCTTTCTCTGTAGAAGTCATTATGTTCATGTATATTAAAGCTGAAATCATGGAATGAAAGTTTTATTGCTACACCATATCGCCACTAATACAAGGTTTCAATACTGACTACTGTTTCACACAAATCATAGTGATGGGACTTTCTGTAACAGTTACTATTGTCATTCTCTTTGTACAAGCCAAACCCACTACCTTGAAACATTTATATAAATGGTTCTGAAGATAAAGACTGTTTTTTCAATAGGGGCTACGGAAGTTTAGAGTATAAGTGTGAATTGGTACATCATTGAGAAAACTTGTTCTCAAGAAATGTGCTTTTTTTGAGCATGCACTTTTAACAAGCAAAGAAATCTCAATGTGTCTATATCAAATCTAATGGTAGACTCTTATCTGAACCCAGACCCGGGGTAAACTCAGAGCTGGGGTAAGCTTTGCCCTGATTTCTTCAACAGCTGGACATGAAAAATCTTTTGCATTTCTGGTGGACATCCCATATTACTTACCAGTGCTTTAAAGGCAATTACAGGCCATTTTAGTGTCCTACTTCTCTGAAGAAAACACGTGGCAAAGTAGTGGGAGAAATGCCTTCTGCCGAGCTGCTGATGTTAAATCAGCATTTAAATCCATTTAAAAATATTGAATACATCTGAAAATCTCTGTCGGAATTTAAATTTTTATGTTAGTCATTTACTCAGTCTCAAGCAGAATTTTGACCTATGGAAGAGAGAGCAAATTCAGACCCATACCAAAAGTTTTATATAGGAGTGCATGTTTGTTTGCACCAAGGTGTTCTCTCCAAAATGACAGTCTGCCTCTTAGACACATTCACTGCTAACCAGCACGTCTACTTACTTTATACTGCATGTCTGGATCTGACACTGTGTATAATACATACATGTAATAATACATTTTTACGTGTATGTAAAAGACCTGGGCTAACGTTTCACCAATCCTGATGGGGTACAAAGAACAAAGAACGGGCAGGAAGAACAAAGAAAAGACAAGTTTTATATTGGATTCTCAAGGGAAACATGCAAAACCTAGTTCTCCTCTAGTAATTGATCAGAGTACTGACAAATAGCATTCTACAGCTGAAATTCAAACAAATTATTTAAAATTCTTTAAAACTAAGGTACTAGCTATTGTACTACCCAGTGAGTATTTTCTTAATTTTTGGACATGCGTCAAGCAACATTCACAGTAACAAAACTGAGGTGGCTTCCTGCAGTGTTGGCCTCACTCTAAAATGCCATTTCACTTACGAAGCACATCGCGAGCAAACAGTGGTGTTCTGCTGTTTTGTCACTGTCCCTGCATGTTTGGCCAGACAGGACAACCTGCTGTGGCAGCTTCTGCAAGAAGAGACTCTGGTCCTTCAAGGCAACTCACTTATTTTCAGTCTGCCTCTACCACTGCTTTCGTCCAGAGCTCATCAACTAGACGAACACAGCTTACTAAAAACAATTAGTAAAGAAATGGAAAGTTGTCAAAAGGATAAAGAATCTTAAGAGCAACATATAATGTTAGAATGTTTCAAAGCTATCATCCTCTAGTCAGTGGCAAAATGTTTAGTTTGTGATAATCTTGCAGTACATCCAGGAGAGCATGTAAACACAGTAGAGCTAGTTGTATCTGGCACACAAGCACTCTAACTTGCTTCTGACAGCCAGATCACCAGAAGCTTATTTAGATTTAGGGGGTGGTGGTGATGAGTCTTTGCCAGTTGTAGAAATAGTAGCCTAACAACTTGTAATACATATAATTACTCTCCATATCCCCTGGTCAGCATATCTTCTGATATGTAAATTAGATGGAGCAAGCAGATGTATAACCTAGGAAGCATTCCAGATTCATCTTGATAAAAGTATGGTATTCATACTGGGCAGGGTTCCTTTGTCTGTAACAATGACACACCAAAAATACATGCAATGTAAAAATAAAGCTATTGATCATTTCCAAGGGGGACAGTCTACACGGAATATTTTCATTCCACCTGCCATGTCTAATAAGCAGTATTATTTGTCAGCATCACACTAAGGTAGATATGCAACAAAAACTCAGGAAGATATGACAGAAACTGCAAACATCTTATAAAGAAATTTCTAAAACTTGTGAATTTACCTAAAAATGAGAAACTAGGGAAAGATGAAGATGACAGCAGTAAAACTCATGGCTACAGGAGCTACTTTATGTGCATTTGAAAGATTTAGAGAGCTCTCTACCTACTTTCCTACCTACGTACCTATTGCAATTGTCTCCTGCACAAACCTAAATCATAGAATGGTTTGAGTTGGAAGGAACTTTATAGATCACCTAGTTCTGCCTATCCATTGTCCCAAGCCCTGAAAACAGAGAACATAGAGAGTCCTAAAGCAAATTATTTTTATTTCTTAGTGAAAGGAACAGTCATGGGGCACTTAAACCACCCATTTTATTTTCTTTTTTCAACCAATACTAAGGCTTATTGAGCCCTCCTGCTAATTTAGTTAACTTTTAAAATAGTGAACGTTAACATACACCATCTATGTACTTACCACTTGTACTTACAATAGTATAGGCAAAATTTTACGGGTTTGGTCTTTTTTTGTCTCTAGTTGGGTTGTTGGCTTTTTGTTTTGTTTTGTTTCGTATTGTTTCTTTTTGTCTGTCATGACAGCACGTATGTTTGTGAAGCAAAATAGTTGTCTGGACATATTTAGGTGTAGGATCCCTGAGCATAATAAATCTTTTATTTTAGGAAACATGAATTGACATATTGTCACACAGTAAAAATCAAACCTTTTTCTTAAGTTTAACTTGTTGACTCAGCTAAGATATCTTTATAAGACATGATTTTCACTGTTTAATGATGCATTTGAAATAATGTAGCAAATCAAATCTGTACTCAATGTGACTGTTGAGTGCTGTTATTCTCTAGGTATATCATCAGAGCATTGTAAAAGAAGAGCATTTCTTTGCTAACTCATGGGAAAGCAATGTTTTTTGTTCTTGGTCAGATTCTCCAAGGAGAATTGAATGGCAAGGCATGACTTTTTCTTTGTTTACACACTTATTCTATCATACCAGTGTGTATTATTTTAATGGTATTAAGGCTATCGTAAATTTGAGATTATTTTTCAATACAGATTTTTTCGATCAAAGCAACTACTACAAAATCATTCCATGAACTCATTGCTGCAGTATTTCTGGATACACTCAGGCTATCTTATTATAGTCTCAGGAAATTCAAAGCATTTTATATTGTTTTTAATTACATGTCTAATGCTCATAGGGAAAAATATTCAACAAGGATTGAGTAATCTGATTTGTTTTTCTTAGTTTCTATTACGGGATGCAGTGTTTGGTTAAAATGTTTCTAATGCAAATTTTTCTAATAAAACGTATGTATTTATTGATCTGATATGTTCTACTGGATATCCTAGTGAGTTGTGGGAGCTGACACTGTAAATTACATTTTTTCTTACCAGGCCATTAGGTGAGTAATGGCATATTTTCCTACCCTTACCTTTCCAACTTCTAAAACTCTTAGTTTTCTTGACTACTGACATTCAATTCTTAGCTATTGCCTTCATCCTGTGCATCTTCAGATTAACTGGGAAAGCTTATCTTGACCTTCTCTTGGAAATATTTCTAGAACTGCCTTGAACGAGATGTCAAATAGAAGAACCCTTCTGAGAAAAATTTTCAATTGTGTGAGCAAATTGAATGGTATGCAGTGTTACATTATTTATATAATAATTATCAGCTGGAGAGTTTTCTATTAATCCTATAAGCTTTACAAATGAAAATTTCAAATGTTTGTTTATATTAGGTTGATAAAATCCAGGAGATGAAGTATGGACACTCTGTAAGAACAAACTATAATTTTAACTGCTTTCTATGCACCGGGGAAGAAATGGTGTCAAATCCAGTAATTTTGTTGCAACCTAAAGAAAAATTATCTATAATAAGCAGGAAAATTTATTAGCTAAAGAAAGAACTAATAGGCTCTAATATGTGTAAATAATTTTGTAGTTTACGTGAAATTTTGAGGAAAGCAGTTTTAGCTCAATTTACTGGTCTGACCTTTATATAAAGCTTTTTATAATTAAAAAAAGTTTTAATTTTTATTTTATAGACAATTTTTCTGATTTATAGATTCTCAGCATTGCTTGCTCTTTGATCTGTTGGCCTCATCTCTATTTTTCAAATTGCTATTTAAATAAATAAGAGTTTTCTAATATATCTTTCCTCTGAACATAATTTTAAGACCATGGAAACGGAGAGCTGAATCAGGTTAATATTGCCATTTCTTCCCTTAAAACCTCAGACTTCACAAACAAAACAGAAATTAAACGCCTGAAAAACACAGAAGTTTTCTCTCTAAAATTTCTGTTTGCTTATTTTCTATTATGATTTCAACATTAGTTGGCTGATCTACCGTGCTAGTGATTGAAAAAGGCCTTATCAAAGGAAAAAGTGCTTGCATTTTCTGAGATAGTCACCAGAGGGCATTTATGGACTAACTCAAATAAATTTCTGCATTCGCTGTGGGAATGCTGAGAAGTGTTCTGAATGACACCATATTGCTATCAAAACTAAATCACTAGTTTTTAAACGGAAAGCTTTGATTTAAAATGAGATCTTAATTACAAAGAGGAAAGAAAGAGAGATGACCAATATAATTTTTGGCTTCTCTAAAAGTATTTGACTGCATTATATGTGTCAGATAGCATGAATTTTCGCACCACCATGGAAAAAAAAATGTAACAGAAAAAGGGGAAAAAAAGGTAGCAAACGGTTTTTTCTTTCTTTCCTCGTTTTATAAATACGTAATTGGAAGAAGTTAGTTCTTTTTAGGATTACTGCAATACAATAAATGTAGAGTATTGCTGGGTTTTTTTAAAAGATGGTTTCATCTTTTGTGTTGGAAGATGTGCTAATATATTATTAAATAGCTGTCTTTCAGTGAATATAATAATAATAATAAATAGTCTAATAAAATGATGATGACTTTGAGGAAATAGTTAGGGATCAGATATTAAAAGCTGTTGTTATATTCAAAATGTAAGGGTAGGTCCAGAATATAAAATTACTTTAATGCTGATAAATCCATTATTAACCAATTTTGATTATCGACTTCTATGAATACCTAAAACTCTATGTTTCATGTATGGCTATATTTCATAATGAAACAGTATCTTTAGAAATACCTTCTTTATCAAGAAAAATGTCTTTTTGGCCCAGTTCTCCCAAAGCAGAGATCTTGTCAACCTGAAGTGTATAAAATAGAATTGAAATCCTGAAGAGATATGCATTAGACAGGAAACCTTATGAAGAAATTCTCAGCTTTGATAGTAATAGCTAAATACTGTGGAAACTCGAGTTCTATTTTTCCATAGAGAAATTAAATGGAAAGGAAATGCAGGGTGAAAAATATTTTCAAAATTAAGAGAGAAGTACTAAAGATTAGGTAGAGAATAAACGTTCTCTTTTTGTGGATATGTGCTCTCTCCTGAGTTCAAAGTTAATAGGATTCGGTGGACATTATTTTAGAAAATGCCTGATTTAAATTTCATATTGTTGTTCTAGCTTAACATCCAACTTTTATTCTAAAGAGATTGCAGACATTGGAAAACATAAACTTAAGTCTGAAACCTTCCTGAGAGAATTGCCTTATATTTAGTAACAAGCAAATCTTACTTTTTTGGTAATATGCAGGCTCTTTCTTTTCCACAATTTTTTTCCCCGCCTTTGAAAAAGGTTTGTACTGTTATATAATAAGTTGTTTATTTCAAAGCAGCATTTTCATATGTATTTGTAAGCCAGTGCTTTCAGGTGGTAATTCAGTCCAAGTTCAAAATATTTCCATGCTCTCCATTTGTTTCTCGCTTCTATGGTAAAATCACAATAGAGTAGCTCCTGCCATTGCACCACGTTTTCAGTCACCTTTCATCCCTTGTGAGAGAATATAGATATTCCTCCAAAGGTTCTACATTGACAAAAAAATGTCAACTTAAATAGTGTAAATCAGATATTTCCTAGTCAACCCCCCCCAACAAATATGTTGACTGTGTAACAGAAATACAAAATAACCAAAATCATATACTTGAAATCTTCAAATTACAGCTGGAACCTTCATTTGCATGTCTCAGAAGTTTAGCGTTAACTCATTTAAAGGCTCAAAGTTCAGGAGAGTCCTCCTGTTGGACCATTGCATGAAATATCTCCGAATAAGGGGTTACTGCTGGCAATGCCTTGCTCTTCTATTTCACCCTGGAGGTTCAGGTGTTTTCAACTATTTTTTCAGTAGCAAAAGGGGAGGTGAGTGGCTACCTTGGAGGTGTCTCCCAAGTTAACTACAGACCAGATCATCAACAGTGTTGCATTTAAGCTAGAATAATGAGTCAAATGGTAAAACAATACATCCTGTATTGCATAAAACAACCCAATTCACTGACATTACTGGTAGCAGAAAAGAGACACAATTTCTGAAGTGTCTTCTTGGTGACCATGCATTTCATTGGTAAAGATTTTGCTTGAACTATATTTCATTTACTCTTTTTAAAAGTATCTTCCCAGAGGCTGTGTCTTTAATAATGCAACTATGTTCAACAGATTAAAAAAAAAAAATTAAAAAGACATGTTAAAGTTGATCTTTTCTTTCTTTGGCTACATACTCTTTTAGAGCTGTGAATTATACAGTAGTGTCTTACCTAGTTCTCTGAAAGTGGTGTGACATCTCATGGAAATCTGCATTATACATGCTAACTGCTTTGGAATAACTAGTTTAGGAATACTATAGATTTATATACATTTATATTCATATGTATATGCATGTGCATATATGTATGCCCATGCATGGACACATTACCTCTATATAAATATATTCAGACAATCATCAGTTCACACATTTTTTCCTTCTTTATTGTCTATATCCAAGAGGCCAAAGATTTAGTACCTTAAGAAATAACTGGGAAAATGTTTTTTCAGAATTTTTATGCCATTTATGATTCTCTATAAATGACCTAAATCTTACAAAGTTATCACAGTCTTAGAATACTTGTGCCACAAGGAGTTATCACACTCCTAAAGGACCTTGAACATATGCAGTTTTCAGGTATATCACTTCATGAGCAAAATTCAGGTATCATCAATGTCAGAGGAGAAACTTGGTGAACCATTTGCTTCTCTGTGATATAAAAAAAGCTTTTAACCAGGCTACTGTTCAGAAAGAATAGGCAGAGTCTGGAGTTTGCAATGGAAAAGAAATGTAACTACAAGGAAGAAGGGACTGAGAAGACAGAATTTAACACTCTGGAAGAACGGGAGAGATCTAATGAGAATTATATGGAAGACAATAGAAAAAGAGAATGTAGAGGAAAGAAAATAAAGAACCAATGACTTCTAGGACTTGAGAAAACAGAGTTAGTGAGACACAAGAACAGTGCAGACTTTCTTCAGGCCACTGCATTTCAACAAAGTAATCATCACACTCATTTCCACGTGGAAATGTAGCAGATTTTATAAACAAACGGAGCTTATTTTAACTGGTGTTTAACTGGGCAGACAAGATAAAAGGAAAATGGATAATAGTGATGTTGTATTACTAAAGGAGAGACAAGAGTTACTTGGACTGAAAACAAATGGTTAAGCTAACAGATCACCAGTTTTTCCTGGGACTTGAGTAGAATCTGATGTTACTTAGCATTTTCATGAATAACACTGACAAAAAATATTTCATTTTGAAATTTTTTAATGACACAAGACAGAGATTCATACTCAAAATGTTCCACAGGACAGCATCAAGATACTAAGAAGTGAAATTAGAGAAATGTGATGAAAACAAATATGATAAATCCTTATCTGGAAAAACTAGAGGAAGGAAAAACTTCTTATATTTAATTGACTCATGTTCATTGCCAAGGCATAGATAAAAAAGCAAAGACAATCTTCTACTTTACCAATTTTGGAATAACCAAGTAGTTCCAGAAAAGCCATGTACCTGCTAATGCCATTGCGCGAGAAACTGGTAGGTTCATTTTACTACTGTATGTGGCTGTGATCCTCCATAGCCACTGAAGATAAGCTCATCCTGAAGCTGGTGAAGAGAACTACTGGAATGATTGAAGGTGGATCTTACAGGGAGGGATTAATACAGATTGCCTCAGTTATATATAGAGATGAAGTACAGGGAGATGTCCCAAACAGTTCAGGAACATGTGTGAATATCAAGAACACCCTGCCTGCAGTGCAGTCAAGCTGCTTAGCAAGCTTTAAGGCTTTGATAAATGAGCACAATATTTTGCTTATCTGTGTGGTGGCACGACGATGGACGTAGCGATTCTGAAGTTCCTTTCCAGGAACGGCAGCAGAACTGAATACAAACCTCAGCACTAATGTAGACAGAGCCTGTATAGGCCTGTAGGTGAAAATTGTTTGTTCTTTTTGTGTTTATTAGAAGTGCAACTGCATGGAAATACACAGCACGGCTAAAACATATAAGATTCAGTCACAAAATAATCCTTTTTCTAGCCTAAACTCTTCAGTTAGAGGAAACTGTAAACTGTAAGTTATGTCATTTGTTTCGAGTCAGACATGCTCTAATCCCCATGATTATGCCATTCCATCACCACCATTAGAGATTTATGGTGGAATGAGAGGAATCTTTCTATAAGAAGTGCTAAATGCATATTTCTATTTATATTGATTGAAATAAATATTCTTAAAATATATTTTTAAATAATAGTGAAGAAGTATGAACAGAAAGAATTTTTGGATGCCGTAATTTATGACTTCATAGCTGACAGATTGGCTGACAAGGACTGATGATGCTATGGATAATAGATCTGCTCCCATCTGTGGGGAGAGAAACACTTTGAATGGCAGCTTTGGAACCTCTCTGCTAGACAAAGGTAGCAGCAGAATGTTAGAACTATCTGAGGTTGAAGTGGGGAGATGAGCAAGTGAAAGCCTTCAGAGGAGTTAGGACAAGGAAAATATTATTTTTTTTTTCCTCTGTCTTTGAAAAATGAACATAAGTTGAATCCAAAGAATTTTGAGTGCACTGATTTGTTTCACAAGGATTCTCACCCAGTGGGTCAAAATCAGGGTAATATGTCCATGAATGAATTCAAATTTACAAAATTTTTCAGCAAAACACTAAAAACTTGTAACTAATTGCATGAGCTAAAAGGTATTACTGACAATTAGACCACTGTTTTTGAGTATAGGATCTCTGAAGATTGTCATCAAGCATTTTGGTTCTTTGTTCTGTATTCTCTTGCAGAAGTTGCAGTGATGGTTGAGAAGATACATCAGACATTATGATATCATTGCTGCTGAGATAATCCTCTCCTGTAAATGTAAAATTGTGGACAGTGATTTCTCAAACATGCACATAGGGCTGCTGGAACTTCTTTGCAGGTATTTTGGGTGTGGCATTCAACTCACCTAACATCAGCGAGACGTGTGTTGTCATCTGTGTGCTTTTCCACAGCAGTGGAGAAGGGAAGAAACCTTATTGCCCCTAGCTAGCTGCTGTGTTTCTCTGCTAGAGATTGACACCCCTTCAGGGGAGTTGGTCAGTGAAATGGAGCTTTGCATTTCACATCCTAATACATGCACTTAAGTAGCCACCGATGGATTAATGCAGCACATTGTGGTTTGGAGAGTGGGCATACATACTTGCTTCTCTTTCATCTCTTCTACCTTGGAAACAACCAGCAAAGAAACAGGATAGTCAGCTGTGGACTGCCGCAACACAACACAAAATATCAGAGTACCTGTATGTATGTTATACAAAGCATATGTCTTCACTTGTCTGAGCATCATTTTTCCAATGTGTAAAGAATGGTTAAAAATATTTGTCTGGTAAGAATGACTCTAATGTGCAAAAACTTGTTAGGTCCCACCATCCATATAGTTTGTTAGAGTTTTAAAATATTCATGAGTGAAAATATGGGTATAAAAGGACATATTTCTCAAGCTTCTGAAAATAACTAAATAACGAATAATGAATTTTTCACTGTCTTCATTTTCCTTCTGAATCACTTGCAGACTAGAAAACAGGGTTTTTTTTTTGCTGTTATTGAAAACAAATAAATAATACCTTTCTCATGAGTATTTTGCCCAGTTCTAATGCTTCAGAGGCAGTGTTGGATGCTCAAAGCATTTGTCATATGAAATAACACTGCTTCAACTTTCAAGCCTGCAATGATAATAATTAATACTTTCTATCAGTACTTTATATTCATTGCAAGTACCAGTAACATTAGTGACATTGTTGAAAGTTCCTCATCTGAATGCTGCTGAGATAGATGAAATGCATGATTTTGGATAATAATGCAGTATCATTTAAACCTGGATTTACTTGCCACCATTTTTCCTGGCTTCTACATTAAATGGTGCTTTGTTGAGATTATTTTGGGACCCAAAATGTTAACTATTCATTGGAATGCACTGTACAAACTTAGAAACATGATGAATAGTATTTTAGGCATAAGCATTTTAAACATATCTGTTCTATGTTTAAATGTCAGAACAAAGCATATTACAGGAAAAACACCTACAAATGCAAAATTGCAATAAAGCCACAAAATATGGGTTAAAAATTTCCATATTTGATCTGGGTAGCAAATTATAGAGAGAGCAAAAACCCCCTACGCATAACCATAGCTGCCAATTCTGGATCTTTCAAAAAGCAAGGGCAGGATACCAAGTACATGATTCTGCCTTGTGCCAAGCAAGCATCTATGAAAATGTCACCTTTATGCAAGTGAAACACAAAACGAGAAAAATTTGCCCTTAAATGTGAGGGGGAAAATGTTCTGAAAATAAACAAATTGCTTTTTACTGCTAATTAAAACATGAATCAATAAATATTTTCAAAGTTAAATAATACTGTTCCTCTCAAGCTGAGCACCAATCTGCTGGGCTCCAGCCAGCAGAGAATCTTTTCTAGCATAGTTACAAACAACTGATGAGTGGAGCTGAAAACAGAAACATGAATACAACTTTCACAGTAATTCAAACAAAACTGCATGACTTTTAACATATCATTTAAAGGTTCTTTACTCTTTTCACCTTTTTGTATAGTGGTCAGCACATTGCTGGTGAGATAATGACCTACAACGAGCAGTCAGATTATGGGAATTAAGATGTCAGTTTCAAAATAAACACCAGTTGGTTCAACAAAGCCTGCAGCTAGGATTATGTCAGGACTAGGAAGACATTTAAAACCCAATTGAAGCAGATTTACTGCTTCTGAACAGAAAACACGCCATAGCATCCTGTTTTACTGTAGACTAGCAAAACTGCTGCTGCTGACTCCCTGAAACTGATTTCTCTGTTAGCAGTGGTCAAGACAAGGTCCTTGCTTTGGATGTGGGATCTGATCAGATTCCTATTTTTTGTCCTCTTGCACTTGTTATCCATGGTTTTCCCACAACACTTTTTCACAAGTGGGTCTATGATCCCAGAAACATATTCCCAGTTGATATCATCTACTCTTATTGCTTTGCATATTGATTATGCAATAACATTTCCAGCAGAGAGGTGCAGCAGGGACAAGGGTCACTTGAATTGTAGAAATGTAGCTACTAAGATTTCAGAGTTAACCCATGATGCTTTCTGACTTCTCATATGACTTAACTGTGTCATATTTGTTAATTACATAAGAATTTAGCTTAATATGAGAGTACTGAAAATTCTATGAATAAGTTTATTCTAAACATGATTAGATAACAATACAAGTTTCATTTTTCTCTCTCTTCCACTTATTCTGAGCATAACAAACAAATTAAAATCCCACAACCCTTCCATTGCCAACTAAATTTTTTAAAGAATGAAAAAGGCCTCTAAACCTGACTTGGGCGAGGTTTTAAGGAACACTACATGCCATTCATACACAATTTAAAAAAAAATACCAGTTTCTGTTATCCTTAAACCTCACTGTAATATTAAGAAGGAAAATATTTTTTAATTAATATTTTCTTTTTATTCTGGGGTACATTTGCCAAAGTCCTCAGCAAATAAATGTGTATCACCTGTGAAACAGAGTGATGTGGAAACTGCCAGTGGCCATAGATATTATAGCCAAAACCCTGAATAAGCAGTTTCAATTTAAGTGAAGATTCTTTGAGTTGCAGGTCCTGAGTTTTTGTGGTTGGTCTAAAGTGTTAGGTCTTACAAACATGTAAACATTTGACCCCTTTGTGCCTCTAAACCCCAAAAGGTAGTTGTATACCAGATATTCTGGACAAATTTATGACATTATATGTTATGTCCATTAGAGTTTAGACTAAAAAATCTCAAATAGTGGACACAGTACATTACACTTCCATGAAAAATATTCAATGGAACAGTCTAACTGAATTATAGGTCAAATAGTTTTCAGAGCCACTGCTGATAGGATTTCAGATACCTGGATTTTATAACAAGGTTATTCTCTTAGGGCTACCTACAGTACTTGAAACTTTAGTCAATCAGTTAGAGATATTTCTAAGTCTTATTACCAGGCATGGAATGAATGTTTCAATTCTATTCAGCAATACTGGACAGATTTCTAGCAAGTACAGGGGAAAGAACACCCTTACCACAGGCTGTTCTGGCCAAGGATTTACCTATGGATATATCTGATCTCTTCTTTCAAAAAGAACGTTCTGGATTCTTTCTCTGCATCCCAGCCTTCCGCTCAGTCACTCTGTCTTGGCTGTCTCAGTTTTGCTTGTCTACAGCTCTGCTACTCTTTTGTGGGTAGCGCGGGGGTATATATATGTATACTGCATATATATTTTGAAGCACTTGGATGGTGGGTTTTACAGCATTTGGATGAGGAGTGCTAAAAAATACTGAGCAGTATGTGAAGTCAGGTGGTATGGAAATACTAAGAACAGTAAGTGGTAACGATAGTAGTGTCGCTGGTGGTGGGGTGATGGCACAGCACAGGCTGAGGGGCCCTGGGCCAACTCATGACTCTGAGTGTGTTTCTGGAGGTAGCACAACCTCTGCTTTGGTGTGGTAATCAGCAGAGGATAGGGCACAGCCCCACAGGAGCACTCAGCAAGGTATAATGCAAGGAAGAGCATGTCTCCTGCCAAAATATTTGAAAGACTAATTTATTACTCCACTCTGTTGTAATCTGAATGTGATTAAATAAGGTTAAAATCCAAATAATCTATCTCAATCAAAATTCACTATTGGTTGGTAAACTAAAAGATTATGCTTGCTTTCACACTCCAGTCATTTACATTATCTTTGTGAGAAATTGTGTCATGATGCAAAAGAGGTTGCATTATGCAAGCAAAAATAAAGGACAGTAGAATTTATAGCAAATAAGTTTGCTAAATCCTGCATTAATGAAAAGTTCAAAGAGTTCCTGTAGCTGTTGCATGGCAGTAGGAGTAGGCTGAAGATGATAATTGTACGAATAGAGATATATTTTTAGAAAGCGCACTGCTCTGCTTGCAGCTCATCACTTTGAACATACTTAATGGTACACTTTACTACCTTTTCTGTTTAAGCATATAGGCACTGGCATATAGGTGAATAAGCCTACCTCTCACAGTCCCTTTCTCTTTGATGTCAAATGTGCTACATGCATGCATGGAACACAAGGCACTACATCACTTCCTATGTAATACACAGGGAATATTTTACAATTCCTATGTAGCTGTTCCTTACTTGGTATTATAACTTTACCTTTCAAACCTCTATTTCCTTTCACACATAACTTCTTTTCAGTCCTTTAAAATGGGGGGAAAATTAATAATGTGCTGGATTAAATAAAAGCTGGAAAATGAAGACAAGACCAATTTTTGTGCTTTATAGGATATTCATATGCAACTTTAAACAATTAGAAACAAAGAAACAGTCCCTTCTGAACTCACAGGAATATGACATAAACATATGTAAAAGGAAGATTTTGAAACATTTATTCTACTATAGAGGGTCATGTATGTTCTTCATACAGAGACAGAAGTATGGAATAATACCCTTGGGGTTTTAAAAAGAGATTATACAAAGGAAATCAAACTCTTGTAATGCCACAACTGTAATAGTTTGAGCGCTCTTATTTTGGCCCCTTTATGCATGTATCACGATTATGGTTCTTCTTGAGTCTCTCTATTTTTGTACAGTCTCTGTCTCTTTTGATGAATGATTAGTTATTCAATATTTGTCTAGCTTTTCAAAGTGTGATCCCTTTTTTTTTTATTATTCACCACAGGTTTCTTCTGTATTTTGATATGATTACTGCAGCATCTGAATGCTATAAAAAAAGTTAATTAATTTATCTCCACATAGTTCTGCGAAGATAGATGGGGCTATCCCTGCTCTATAAGTGACAACCTGGGTATAAAGCAATTATTGGTTTTACTGAAAAAGATGTGGCTACTCTGGAAGAAATTGAATAGGATCATCTAGTGAACGGCTGCATCATCATGAATTTATATCAAAGTATTAATTGCAATATTTAGGAAATAGAGTGTCTTTAGTTGTTTTGATTCATTAACTGAGAAAACAAACATCCCGTGTCTAGAACGGTTTCTAACTTAAAAGGACTTTCATGTCAAGAGCACTTCTGAATCTATGTAATTTCTGGTGTCAAACATCAACACAGTAACTACTCTTTATGTGAACCAACCCTGGCCCATGTATGAAATTATTAACATCAGAACTACTTTTTAACTGCAGAAGAGCGAGGCTCTCTGGATGTCTTTTTTTAACCCTAATTGTAGAACATAATGATCAATCGACTCTGCCGCTGTCTCATTCCTTTCTACTTCCTTGCTTTTTCCTGGTCATGCCAAATCTCTTTCTCCCTTCAGCCCTCCCTCTGCAAATATCTGTTATCTTCATACTGATCCTATTCCTGTCCATAAATGTGTTGCTCAAGCTTCTGCTACTTCCTCTATTTTTGAAATATATTTCTGCTCAAATATATAATTTGAGTAAATGCTTACTTCGGTCAAGCCATACCCACCCCTGCCTACACTGCGTGCCAACTAAAAGGGGACAATATTGGAAATCTGGAAGGCCAGTTTTTGTCCTCAGATTGGAGATTGACTGCCCAGAAAGAACTCTGATTACATCGGAGATCAGATTTTTTGCACAGTCTTGATAACAGTGTGAATTTTAAACAAATTTCAACAGTACTCTAAATGTACATGAGGTGCTATATGCTAGAGCATCTGAACAACTGAACGACGGCAATTAAGTAATTTTTTAATATGAACCAATTTTTGTAGGGGTTTGTTTTGTGGTGGGTTTTCCCCATCTACTTGTTTTAGAAACAGCAGGTCAATTTTACTTATATATATATATATATATATATAAAAGTATGTGTATATATATATACATACATGTATTCACACAGAATTAAATATAATTAGTTTGCCAAATTTCAGGTAGAAATTTGGGTAGGGTTCAGTTAAGTTTGATAAATTTTGGCAGAGCTAAATATGTTGAAAAAGTAGTTTTTTTAAAAGGAAAATAATTGAACAACTTTAGTTCTGGTAGTGGTACCTGGGACAATGAATCATGCAATTGAAGCCACTACATGGAAACTCCAGGAGTAAAATTATCTGAGAGCTCCCAGTCTTATTTTTTTGTCTGCTTGAGTAGCCCTTCTCCTTGCAAAAAATAACACTGGACCTGCAGATATTATTTTTAAGGTATGGGCTTGCTTATAACATTGGAAACTTCACCATCTTACATCACATGTTATCAATCTATCTATAACCCATTCTCCATGCCAACACGTTCTGATAAATTCTTTTGAAATTATAAACACATTTTAATTAACATTTCCTTCACATTAATTCACTTTGCAACAGATTTTAAAAGAAAATATTTTAATTGTAATTTTCTGTCTTTACTTCTATTTCTTTAATGACAATTACAGATTTTATTTAAAATATTTATCTGTCAAATCAAACACATTCCTGTCTATTGACTTGATTGATATCTTTTATTGTTGTTAAGGCTTAAACATTCCAGGGATGAAGAAATATTTAAGAAATTTAACAGATTAATGTTTGCCAAGAAATGTTCACATTACATTTTTCCAAGAAAATTAGCAGGTTACTGGGCATCCAGAAATCATCTGCCTAAAAAAAAAATTTAAAAAAGGGAGTACTAAATGAAAAATTTTCTTTCTGGCCCATTTCCCATTGATGTGCTCTCACCTATAAAAGAGCTTTCAAAGAAACTCTTTATATTTAATTTAAAACTAATTTTGAAATTATTCCCTTTACCTCTTTTGATATCTTTCTGACAACCTCCTAATCTCTTCAAACTGTTGGTTAAAAAGTGCGCCACTAAATCAGCCTGTCATCAATTTTGTCTCTCACCACAGTGACTCAAGGAGTTGCATCAGCTAGATCCTTTAAAGAAACCACAACTTTTTAAAAGAACATCTGCTGCTGTAATTTATAATGTATAACATAATCTGACATCCAAATTTGACAGAGTTTGGTAATGTCTTCCAATAATGGGTTATGAGAGATTCTGTCCTGGGACGCTGCAAACAAAGAAGCAATAAATTATTAAGAGATGCAGCTACCAATCTAATAAGAAAAAGAAAATAATCATCTCTACTTTGAATACTGACAAATATGATGCCATGCAGACTCCTTTTTAAACAGCCTGTTTTAATTTTAAGTATGTGCCGGTTTCTCAGGACATAATTTCCTGAGATTAGTGAATATGAATGAAAGTGCTAAGTGCTGACAATTTGAATTCTCACTTCTTTTAACACTCAAGTGCTAAATATTGCCCAAACTTTTGCTAAAATGTTAAGTATCTATCTTTTTTTCCACTGGTAAATTACCATTGATTTGAAGATCTGACAGCTACAGCCATAGTATAGTAGGAAGAACAGTTAGTATGTAGAAGAGGTAAATTCCAAATCATGATGAGAAAAAAACATCCAATTTTCATGAGGAAGGAAACAGAGATTTCTGAGAGAGAGAGCAAGAGAGTAAGGCAATATGGGCTCAGTCTAGGCAGAAGCATCCGAAGAGCGGAAGTAGGGTGGGTAGTGAGCAGTAGTCTGCAGAAACGGCAGCATTTCCAGGGACAAATTCTCACTAAAAGTCTGTCATTAAATCAGTTACTTTTGTAACTAAAATTCATTGGATTGTTTCATATCTACATGCTGGGTGTGCAGGTACTGTATGGAGATGAAATCGGGATGGGAAGCTATAGGAGATCTGCAGAGATAAAGTGGATTAGATAAATACTCAAGTTGCATTTAGAGAACTGCTATTAGTACCATCTGGCAATGAAAATATTGGTTGCTATCATGCAATTGCACTGGAACATGGGTATCTTTTTTGCTAGCATCCTGTAAGTAGTCTGCTATGGAAAGTCGCTTTCGATGCACATGAACAATAAGGAAAAGGAGGAAAGGGACTGGTGGAAAGCAGGTTCATATTTTTTAATGGAAAAGTTATCCACTCAGCAACAAAGGTGGTGAAGTTCCCAGTTTGAAAGTACTTTACAATCAGAGGCCTCATCAAGAGAGTCATTTTCAAAAAAGCACCACACTCCCTCATTGCAAATGAATAAAAAGCTGAGAAAACAAGCAGAGAATAAAGCTACTCTCAGCCTGGGGTTGGCTCCGTAGTGCGGCCTAAATCAATCCCCATCCTTTTTTATGCAGAGTGCACTTACATGCTGATGTGATGGCACAGATTTGTACAAGAGGTCCCAGGTTTGGTAACTTAAAAGAGGCTTAAACAGTTCTTAAAATACTTTAAAGGAGAAGGCATGTTGTCTGCCGTAAATACAAATGTATACTGCAATTATAAACCAGCACTTCTTCCCATTAGAAATAAAATATTATTTCTGCATTTTGTGTCGTATTGATTTTAAAGGAATTGTATTCTCTTGTAGAATCTCCAGAACATTACTCATTTTTATCCTTACAGCATAAAACACTGTAAAAATAAATGGTGTCTTAACAATGTGAGCTATGCAGCAGATTGTGCAATCTTCATTTTCCGGGACTTTGTACCCTTAGTACACACTGTCAATAATCCAGTACTATGATTACATTAAATTAAAATTATATAAAAATATTTTGTGTGAAACTAGAAAGTTTTGGTTCCTTTCATTTGCCTACTCTCACATGAGTCTTTTAGGCCTTCCAGCACTTCACCAAAACACTTTTTTTTTAAATGACAGTTTAGTGTCTCTTATATTTAAATGTCTCCAAAATTATGCTTCAAGAAAAATACAAAATATTGCGAAGACTGTAACAAATGGAAAAAGTGTCATCACAACTATATGAGTCTATTTTAATTTGCATTTCTGCACATCATTTTAAAAGAAAGTTATCTTTTCAAAATGCAAAATAGGTGGCCAATGCCCTAACTAACCATGAAGTGGGTACTACACTGGTGAATATCCCGAATTATCATTCTGCATCTCCTGTAACAGGACCTGACAGGTAAGCGTATAGGAATAAAAAGGAGTTCTACTAGGTGGGATGTGAAACTGAGCTTGTAATGTTACATCAATATCCTAAAAATTTCCATCTAAACATAATGTGGAAAATTGGCTTATCAATTAATAGATAGGAAGTCTAATAAAATATTTTAAAATATCCTAAAAGATCCATCTTTTAAAATATCTGTCTTTTAAATGTGGCAGTACAGTACCATAACATGACACTCCTACATCATGATTTTGATGATGTATAAAACAGATAATGACAAACATCAGCTGCACTACATGTGTTCCTCACGATGTGCATAAACCTTAGTTTAGGAATGCACATATTCAAGAACTGGCAGAAACAGTGTAAACTAGCAGAGATTAATCTACCACAAAATAGAATAAACTTTGTTTATCTTCTCATGTACTTCTGCTACTAGAACTAAAAGATGCATGAATTTTTTTTAATAGTCTGCTTTCTGTTTGGAACTTCCAGCAGAATTCCCCGTACCTAGGTCAGAAAACATATTCTGAGAATGAATTTTGGTGCATCTAATTGGAGTCTATTAGTTACCAGATTAAGTTATAGTATCATTATGCTCACCATTACCAAGCAAAACAAACAAAACCTCACAAAAAGCCCCTTTACCATAAAATGCAACACTTATTTACAATTTATCTACCGGCTTTTGGCAAAGACCAAATCACCAAATTTAAATGTCATATTTGGAACTCTTTCTTTTTAAGAACTTCATGTTCACAGATATCATTATGAGGACTGTAAATTTCAATCCTAATTTGTACCTCTATGAATCTATCTGTCTACTCTATTGAAATACGGTAATTTAGAAAAGAATGAGGTACAGTCAGTGAAGATCTGTTGCTTGAATGTCATTACCTGTCACTCCTTGCTTCACTTACATGGCCCATTTTGAAGATCATGCTGCCTTTTTATACTTGCTGGATATCCATTCCTTAGACCTCATTTGCTTGGGTGGTTCAAGCTGTCAAGTGCTCAGAGTGTGTGGCAGCAATTTTGCAAATTCCCTGAAGCGTTTAGCCCCTATTTCACCTTTTATACAGATGACTATTTCTGCTTACTTACAAAAGCTTTCTATTCAAGACGAGACTTTTTTTTCAGTCACACTATTTAAAATCCAACCATCTCAACTGAATCTAACTGAAGATAATGTAATTAGCAGAGTCTGATTATTTACATAATCAGAATATTTATGGTAGCAAAGACAATGTCATATTTGTGCTAATAAAGAAAAAATTTATACTTTTACATTCAAAATTGTAACTCTGAAAAATATGATCTATGTATGGGCATGAAAGGATATCTATTTGAAATTATCTTATAGAAACTGTCACTGAAATCCCACAGCCCATTTCTAAAACTTATTCAGAAAAATGGTCTATTAAAAAAGGCTGAAATATTTCTAAGATGGTAATATGCTGATGTCTGGACTGGGTGATACTGCAGGACACACAAATGAATTAGTGGTGGGCAACTGGAATTTCACCTTCCTCTGAAATGTCGGGTTTGGATTATTGAGGGATAATATTTGTGGGTCCGTGACTCAATGGTAATTCTTGAACAACTGAATTTTGGTAAAAGTGTCTGAGTTTAGGTTGTCAAGATTAACAAGACATAATTCCTTTATATCAACAAGGATTGTATAACCATCTCTGGAATATACCTGTTCCCAGCCTATGCCTTGAATGACCTGCTTGTGATACACTCTCCTTGTGATACACCTGCCAAGATTCTCTAAAGTCTTGACATAGGTGCCTATGAAAGACAGATTTGCAGCTCATGCTCTCATTTTTGACTGACTCCCGAATCATCCCTTTCTGTTTTGTCTCACTGTATCTCTAGAAGCCCAAATATTTCTGATACTTTATGTTATGATGGCTAACATATTTAACCAGAAGCTAGAGAATATAGGTTCAGGGCTTCTATATTTAAACCTGCATCTGGTGACCAAGAAGTCTTAGGAGGGACATAATGTAGCCCTTACTTTTTCAGGTTAGGGCACTGAGCTGCAAAGAATTCAGAGATAAATTAAACAAAGGGATGCATTAATTCTCAGAAGTGGGATGAATACTTCCTACTAAAATAGTCTGGGCCTGAGTAACCCAATCCTAACTTGAAAAGGTCGAACATTTTTATAGGCACACACATGGTCCTTTATCATCATTATTGTATTGGGTTTTGAGAACATTGTTCTAGCCTGCTACTATGTAAGAATTTTGCAGGAGAATTGGTAAACACTGCTTTGGGATAATCCCAAACTTTACTCTCTTCCCTATATGAAAAGACAAAGTTCACCACTGGGTGAGAAATCATAACGGATTTTCCCAACTCATCAGTTTATATTGGTTTCTATGAGCTTATATGAGTTTGAGCATGTTTCCAGGGAAAAACATGTTTCTTTTAATTTCAGTAAGAGAGCTTATATTCTGTCTAGTGTCTTCAAAGAACAGTTATCTTTTAAGAGAGCCTTAATAAATGAGTGGGACAACATTTACAAAATACCATTTGTGCATTCTGCAGCAATCCTCACACTGTCTGTTAAATGAAATTGGCCTTCACTTCTGTTTCTGAATGTGATGAATGGCATCATTCAATAATATATGTTTGTCGAGTTGCAATCTTGTGCAGTGTTAAGTGAGGTTCAGCCTGCATATAAAATATATTCTCTAATAAAAAAAAAAAGACAGAAACTGACAGGGAAGAACTCTGATGCCACTATATATGCTGTCAAAATTACAGAGATTACATTAGTCATGGGGAATGTTGTTTCACATTGAGTTTTCTGTGCACAAACTGGTGGGGCAAATTGTACCTTGGGATTTAAATTTTGAAAAAATATCCTTATGCATGAAAAATTCTCTTTTTTACATATGATAACACATTTCAATGTGTGAGCAGACAGATAAATATTATATATGTATATGGGCTAAATAAAAAAAATTTGGGCCATGCATGCACAAATGCCTGCTTCTGGATGAGGAACTTGTTCTCTTCCCATTTTCAGAAGAGATGTGAAATTGTAATTTCTAATGTAACAGCAACTTTTGTAGGGGTTTTTGTTTCCTAAAAAAAAGAAAACTGACAGGCCAAATTCTATCCAGCAATTCCATGTTGAATTCAATTTTTCAAAAATATTTAAATAAGGTTGTGGTCTTTCTTAGTGAGTAATGAGAATCCATCAATACTAATCACAACTGTTTAAAGCACATTCATTGCAAACCACAAAAAATTAAAAAAGACAATTAATGGCATATTGAGTGGATCAAGTTTTATTTGTGCTAAGCCTACTCTCTCAGGAGCATTTTCTATTAACTTTGCTTTCTACAAGTGATAGAAGTTTTAGCCTTGGTGTAGCAGATAAGCCATTGATCTGTCAGCAGACTTTTCCCTACCTCCCACAGTATGGCGCTTCAAAAGTTTGTTTGGAAATGAAACCAAATTCTATGTTTCCTCTACAGATGGTTGACCTCTTTCAGTTAGTGGCTGCATTACTCATTTAAACAATTATACAGGTCAGAATGGTGTAATCTAAATTATTTAGTCTCTGAGTGTTTTTCAGACACCACTGACAGTCCGAAAGGATCCAGCTGCTGGTTGTACCTGGATTTGAACTCCACAAGATAACAGAGCTTTGGTTAAGAGTTTTAGTCACCTTACATTGTTTCATCTTTGGAAACACATACGACAAGCAAACTGCTCCTAAGGTACTGCAACTACCCAGGTATCAAAACATACCAATAGCAAGAATAACATTTCCCAGACCAGATGTTCAAAACAGTTTCTACTTTATCTGAATAAAAATACCTGGATGCTCCTCCAGCGTGCAAACCTTAAAAATACCTTTTCTTGTTTGTCCCCCACAGGGAGCAATTCAAGTCTACCAAACAGTCTAGCAAAATATTATGATAACCTTTTCTATCCTAATTTGTACTGGAGGCTGTGTGTGTGCTAGGATCAACATTAATTACTGTATAACATTTCAGCTGTGTAGTTCATAGAAATGTCAGGGAGTTAGCTAAAGGGGATGTGGGGTCCTGATATCAGCAGGGGGTAAGTGGCCTCAGCCATTGTGCAGCATGTGGATGATGGGAATTTACAAAAATAGAATCCATAACTGAGGTGTTAAAGCTAACTAACCCCAATAAAAAGTTCTTTTTCAGCAAGAAAATCATCACATAGATAAAGAGTTCGCAAGCAATTACTTGCATTTTCTAATAAAATCTAAGTTAATAAAGTCTGGAATCCAACAGTTAGCAAAACAGACTGTAATAATGATTCTACATAATAATTGATCTACTTTGTTAAAGTTAATATATCAGTTTGAATTAATGCATTTTAAATTCAGACTCCTTTTGCAGCTTGAATCCAAACTAATTACAGGTTTTAAATTGTCACTAGTAGGAGCTCAGCCAAGGCATATTTCCTCTCTTCTTTAGTTGCACCCTGAGAATTCATGAATCAATTTTTTTCTGGGTCATGACTTCGCCCCGCCAGGAGCAGAGAAAACCCTTCAGTGTGAAGAAAATTTAATGGCAGAGATCCCAGTACAGGCAGAATTTGCACGCAAATGGCTAGGAAGTAAATGGCAAGGGAACTTTCCAATGTATGAGAAAGAAACCTTAAAATCATTTGTGGTAATCCAAATGGCAGTGAATTAAGTAAATAGTTTTAAGCACAGCAGTATCCATGTCTGTCTTGGCAATTTAGGATTGTTGGATGATTTAAGAGAGGGCTGCTTTTGCAAGCCTTTTTTTTAAACAGTAGAGGTCACCTTAGTACAAGTCTCTTCTAAAAAAACAGCCCACAACAACAATAAAAAACCCTTTTCTACCCTGATAAATTATGCACTTAGAAGTACTCACAACTTCCTTTCAATGTTTTATATAAACTTAAAAAAAAAAGATTATATTGTCAGTTTAATTTCATTGTATTTAGCTATAGGGATTATTCAATATGAAAAGAGGATTTTTTTCTAAGCACATTTACGGTTTTAATCAGTGATCTACACATACAATTCATTCAAATATCCGAAAATTGGTTTGTGTTTTAAGCTTTACAATTATATAAAGATCTGTCAGGACTACATATTTTTTTGTCTTTTATATTTACCATCGGGAAAAATGTGACAAAGTAATTTGTTTCTTGGGAGGAGATACTCAGACATAAATTGCATCTATCAAAATTCACTCATCTTTATTAAAAAAAAAGCATTCAGAAGCCTGACAAATCAACAAAAGATTTGGTAAATTAGCATAAAATATATCCAGCTTAATACAAATTGACAAAGCTCTTTCTACAGTATTTGTTTTCATGGCATGGCTACCTTTTATCAGCATTGTACCTAACATCACCTTGGAAACTGCTTTGTGGAAAAGCTTTACCAGACAGTGAGAATGAAAGCAGAAAATTATTTGTTAACTACTTAGAAGATTCTATACATAGTGAAGGAATTTTTATAGTAACTTAAGAACAATCAGAAGTAAATGCTTTGCAAAAGAAAATCTGCCTGTTTAAAGAGATTATAGATTTCAAAAGGAATTCTGAAAAACGGCACACAATCTCTTGCCATACCTGCAAATATATTCTTAAAGATTAAAGTTGTATTTTGTTTATACTATCAGTATTACCAGCTTAAAATGATGTAAAGTAACTGTTTTGGTAATCTTTACCAGATAAGGTTATTTAAAGAATGCACATTAAAAATCCTACTTAATATCTCGAGATTATTATCTTTATATGTTATCACTTCAGAAATGAAATGTCTGGGACATTCTTAAATGCTATTTTACTTCTAAATCACTCTATTAGATTTCCTGCTTGAGTGATTTGCGAAGAAAACATTACATATATATTTTTTTCTGGTTACCAAACCGCATTAGACACAAAAGTCTGCTTGAAACTAGTTTACAGTTTAAAAACAGATCTAATAACAGGTGAATGCTGAAAAATATGCAAACAAAATGGCAGACATGAATGACTTCATTTAAGGCATAATTGCTTCTCATCAACCCAAGAAATCATGCAGAAACAGTCCGTGTTTCAGCCAGCCAGGGAGAGACTGGAGAAATCACTCAGGCATGGATTCTAAATGGAAGGTCCACTCCTGGGTCTCAGCCAGGGAACTGCTCCACACACAGATCCAAGCCTAAGGACAATAGTCCTTAGAATCACAGTTCATCATAACAGATAATTATACAGCAAGTAAAACAATAAGGTTTTTTGGCCTTTCAATAGATAGACTAATTGTGGACTAGGGAGTTCTGCCTGGGAGGCATAAAACACACCCCTCTGTGAGTCATTTTATTGTGGTGAGGAGTGGCATGAATTTTGTGGAAAGGGATTTTAGGAACTGGTGAGTTCCATATGTTGTTTTTTGCTGTATGTCTCAGGCACGTAGCCAGAGTTTCCACGCACACAGCTAGAAGCTTTTTTTCCAAAAAAATTCTTCCCACTTGCCCATTTAAATGTTTTAAGGAACATTATATTTTTTTCTCTCAGCAAAGTCGGTCACGGCAATTATTTTCCTCTTTTAAGCATAATAACATTTCAACTTGGAAAAGGTGGAAAGAAATATATTGGTCTTTTCAAAGGGAAAATATGTTAAGATTACATATTTTATATATGGCTCTCATATCAATGAATTCATAACACTGGGTTAAAATATTCCCTGAAACTATTGTGTACCATTTGTTTTCTGGATTGTTTGTAGAGACAAAAAAAAATGCAGAAGGAAATACATGTAGTTCAAGACAGAGCAGCTTTTGAATCTTTTTAAATGTGTCATTCTGTTTTATGCTCAGCCAGTTCTTTTTCTTCTCCTTAAAAAGATGACAAGCAAGCAAACTCTTTTCTAGCAAATAAAAGTGTTAGTTCTTGGATGCCATGCAAAGAGTGCAAATGCATAAGAAGGCTGACCTCCTGCACTAGGAAACAAGTACTCTATCTCTGCAATTTGTGCAGCCCCACTGCCAGCCAATTAACTCGAAGTTGAGTTTTGACTCAAACTCATGACCCTTCAATCCCCACAGTCATGTGTTACATCTGGTATCATTGAATTAGTCCTTCCATTTTGGCTTGCTTTTTTTTTTTTAAACCGTCCACTTTCTTTCTGCCAATTTTTTTCTAACCACTAATGATGATTCAAGAAGCTTTCTACAGTATCTGCATATTTGTTTGTTTTTCAGTAGAGCTCCCTTGGAAAAAATCTGGCATACATTTTTCTTTTCTAAGAATACCATTCAATTCTGCATTTCATGATACCCTTTTTTCCTGTTCTGTACTATAATGGTGACCATTACATCATGTACCCTGAGGGCTGTGCTTAAAAAGAGAAAGGATGGTGAAATTAGCAAAAATAAAAGGAACTCCCTGACTTGAATTCACAAACTGTGCTTGTTTTTGTTAAACAGAACAAAATCTGCGGTGACGGTAGCAAGTTCAATAACGTGTAGCGCATACGTTTTTTTCTCAGCTAGAAAACACCTTCCTTAAGAAACGCTTTTAAAATATTCTATGTAAACTACTGAAGATACTCATATTAAGTAGTACTCCCCAAGCTGTGAGTACATTTCTCATTTTATTTTTAGTGCTTTTTAATGGAATACAATTTATTATCTGGAACCTGTTTACATCCCAATTATTTGTAAAATTCTGTTTTAAAAATTCTAATGAAATGAAAAGGAGCAGTTGATTTATTCACTTTTTTGGAAGTCCGACATGAAGAATTAGAGAGTTGAAAGTACATTTAGGTATTTTTATTCAGTATTGCTTTTCTAAGAATCTCTCATATGCTAGCAAAATACCGTGAATGGTAGCTGCGGTCGGTAAATATAGATAACGTCAATGGTGAATGTGTAATCAGACTTTAAGGGCTTAAAACATTATTTTTTTTCTCATCATGTCTACACTGGATCTTCTCACTCAGCTATTGTATGCGCACTTCCTCTTTTTTATGTCAGTATACCTCCATGTAAGTCTTCTGCTTGCCTTTTGAAACTAGTTGAATGTATCACCCCTCATATATATACTCACACGTGTGTCTCTGTGTGTGTGTACGTATGTGTGTGTATATGTACATCCAAAATAAATTTAAAAAAATATGATACCCATGTCAACAGAAAAACTAGGTTAGTGTGGAAAAGGCAGTTTTTTCTCAAATGCTTTTGTGCACATAAAATATTTTTGTGATTACTGTATGCAAGTGCAATAACATAATTGTATCATACACATAAGTTTTATAACCATCAGTGAAAAACAAATGATGCATTATTATTGAATGATGCGATATTTAAATATAAAAGCAGTTGAGTGCCCTATCAGTTTCCTCCTAATATTTTGCTGGTACGAATGTTTTTCTGACTTCTAAATCACACATTTGCTAAAATGAGCTCTGCTAGATATCAGTTTGAACACAGGCACAATGTGTCTCAGTCAGATTCATAAAACAGATAGCTGAACTAGAGTTTGACTTTTGACATCAACAATCTGACTTCAATATTTCTCCACAAAAAGAGACTTCTGACTCTTGTCGCTGTTTCAGTGTGATGGATAGCTTTTCAGCTGCTGACAGCAGTGAATGTAATAAATGTAATCATCCACACTGGGGGCTGAATATTTCTATTTTTTAAGTTTTCCGTCTTGTGCATTACGAATGACAAAGTAGCACCTGCAGTATTACAGTCCCTCCTTTGCTACAAAACTGAAATAGAAAAATATTATTATAAGTTGTCTATGTATTAGTACTTCAGTGCTAAATAAGCTTTTAATTACCTAATTTTTTTTTTCCTCTAAGAAACACTTGCAGAAACAGAGCTTAATTTTAGCTCTGTTTGACTTCTCTGATCATCTGGGTTTTCATTGTCATTGCTTCATAATAATTTAATGTCATATATAATGACATAAAACCAGGGAAAACCACAGCGGCTGCCAATCTGAACTGATCTAAGTGTTCACTAGTAAAGGCATAGAAAAGCCTGATTTGTTTGTGCCAACAACATTCAGCATGGTCTGTAACTGGGCTAGTGTTCCTTTGCTACTTAATTTTCAAATAGTCTTTCAGTGTACAGTGTAGCTGCTTAATCAGGGTGTTTTATCTACCACAATTAACAAAATGACTGAATGTATATATTGGCAATACATAAAAAAAGTATTAAATTTATGTTTACCCTTTTGTCAGCTAAACATTTTACCATCCTGTTTTTTCCACTTGCTTCATCTATAAGCAACTATTATTATGTTTGCAACTAAAAGTGTATAGCTGAAACACATGCCTAATTCAAAATTAGTTCTAAACTTTCATTAAAAAGCTTTGCAGAGAAATATCTTTTGTTGATGAAAAACTTATTTGGAAGCATATAAAGCCACAGTTTGCATTTTCCCCAGTCTCTGACAGCAGTGACTTATCTTACTTTACATCTAATTAAAAGTTTATGGAGATGCAATGGATTTTTGTGCAAATTAGAATTAATTAGAGTTATTAAGAAGCTATGAAAAGAAGGATTTGAGAAATAGTGAGAAATATTATTTAAACCCTAATGGAATTCAGCGAAACCCACAGGTCTATTACAGGTCCCTGATTTGCCAGGATCACTGCAGGGAATCTAACATTAATAAGCACACTGGTAATTAAATCATTTGTTACTTTGTCTGTAATGTTGTAATGTTTCACTGATACTCTGTCAGAGCTCTTTGTGCAGATCAGAGCTAATCAAAGGTAATCAATTTTCAGCATTTGAAAAATCTGTAAATGATTATACATTCATCAGATCATTTAGTGGAGTGCAAGGAAAGTGCAATGCAATTAATCTTCCTGCATGAGGAGGAATTACCACCACAGAATTCAACAGTTATAATTAATTTCATTGTCTTGCTGTGAATTTTGATTGCTTTTCTTTGGACTGTATAGTACAAATGATGATTCATTGCAAAGTATTTGCAAAGCAAACACACCAGTGTGCTATGCAAATTAAAGTAGCTGTATAACAGATAGGTTTCAAACTTCCTATTTACTCAGGGTTGTTGAGTACTAATTTGCCAAATAATTGCTTGTTAACTTTATACACTCTTCCTCTGAATATTGAGATTGGTAACCAATATAAATAGAAAGCACATGCTGTTTGGTATCTCATGGTAAGTGTTTGAAATACTAGTTAGCACTTCAACTTGTACTCAACTAGAAAAAAATACAATTTACAACATATTTTTCCAAAACCATTCATTCTACCTTCTTTAATATTTTATTTCCTTTTTTTTTCAGTGTGAAGTTCTCTGAAAGACAAAAGGAGGAATTTTAGTAGCTCTACCACAAAGAGCTATATAAGCTTAAAGCAGAACATTTTTTTACCAATTATCATTTATAATACTACTTTTCCTTCATTCCCATTACTAAATATTAAGTAACATTTTCAGGATATTACCAAATTATAATAGGCAGTACGGACATTTTTAGAAAATTGGTCTAGGCACCAAATGCCAGAGTCAAAACCAAATGTTGCTCAAGGTTCCCATACCAAACCAGAGCCTACTTGAAGGAACTGGAGTGCTGAGCATACACATATGCTGCTGTAGAATCTGACACAGGCCTGGAATTTAATATTAGACTTTTGTACAAAACTAGATGCTACAATCAATGATTTTTATGGTTTGTTTATTGTTAGTAAAATACTAACAGAGAGTTGTTCAGATTTGAGAAATCCAAAAATTTCATTTTAAAAGTGCCAATTTCAAAAAAGTGTTGAACTAAGCTTTGTAGACAAATACAGGAGTAAGGATTTAGGGCGAGTGGTAAGAATGTATAGCTGCAAGATATATACTTAAATGCCAGTTGATTATTAAGTGATTTCAATTTTTGTTGTAAAAGCTGTATTACACAATGAATATTGGGAATTATCACCAGATATCTGGTTAGTCATTACTGGAAACATTAAAAGTTAAGTGCTGCTTAATTTATAATCAGCTGGCCATTTTCATTAAAAACGTAAAACTTTGCAATACTGCATTATTTTGCTCTGGAAAAATGAGGTTTGGTAATAGTAATGTATAGAATATGTATGTATGTATGTATGTCTATGCATATATAATTATGCAGCATATATACAATATATATTCTTCAAAAGCCGATTCTTCCATTGCTGTCTCTATGACAGCATCACAAATCACACAAGATTTATTTAAATTTAAACACATGATATTAGAAGAAAGAGAGAAATTTCAAAGAGAATATGAAGATGGAATGGCAGTCTCCTTTCAATATAAAATAGTAAAACTTAAACATTGTACAGCTAATTAATGTAAGTTACTAACAGAAGACAGAATGAGAGATGTTCAGAATTGAGAAGTGCCGAAATGTGGAGCTGTAAATAGTGATTGTCTAAGTGCTTCTGAGAGCCCTGGAAAATTTTTACAAAGAATGTACACAGAAGTCTGAGTTCAAACTCATCTCTTCATTTCAACCTTCTTGGCCATGACTGAGTCAATAGGCTGAGTCTGACTCAATGTTTGCAGTCCACATCTGAAATTACAGACACACAAATCTAGACATGAAGTAAATACTATTTTCAGAATTTAACACTGTACAGGAAAAGATTCTCATACTTATATTCTGTTCTGACAGCTCTCCACAACTCCTAAAGATTTCTTAGAGATTGCATCTTTTCTTGTATCAATGAAACCAAAAACAAAGAAAAATCTTGACATTTAGAGAACAGTCCATTGCACACAACAAAAGAGCCTGTGCTGTTAGTGTTTTCAGAAATGTCTATTTTTTATTTGTCATCATCATTTCATCATCTAAAAACCATTGACATGCACATCTCAAAAAGAAAAACTCTTCTTGATGGATATTTGGTTTATAGCAGGTTTAAATTTTTTGGTGAACACTCCAAAGAGTGCAAAATTGTACTGGAAATATAAGAAAAGTAATGTTTTCTATGTTACAATAAAAGTGTTTTCTGGCATTTGAACTGGTTTGGACCATCCTCACAAATGCATTCAACATAGACTTGTTCATAACAACTGCAGGAAGAAACTACGGAGAACAAAATATTTATGTGCTTATCATCAAGACTTTTCATTTGTGTCTGAGCAGAGGCTGCAAGGACAAGATGAAAGTCACATTTTTCAATTTGTTGAGTTTGTTTATCTTACAATCACAAAATCTTCCATATCTTACTTGGGATGAATCAAGGGTAATCAGCACAATATTATTCAATCTGGACTGGAAGTCCATGGACCATGTATTTCTTTATACCACATTTGTTCCAGGCCAGGATCTTCCTATAAGGAAGGGCCTGAAAGAAGTGATAAAGATGATTTCCTCAGGTAAAATGAGGAAAAAGTAATATGAAATGTAATATTTCATATAATCCCAAACCCACACAAGCATATTCTGCATTCTAGTACATAGGTACAGATGCTCTCCTCCTCATCTTCTCATAAGAGATATACTCCCTCTTCATTAAAATTCTTCATTTTCTCTGACTGTATGGGAGACTTCAAATAGTGCAGATCCACACACAATGAAGAGAATTGTCAATTTAATATTGCTTGAAGGACATCCCCAATATGCGCACTGACCTCTCACTGGCCCTATTCAGTTCACTTTTCTTTGTCATCATAACCTCTGAAAACATCATGGAAACCCACAGCCATGCCCACATTCTATGCTCCAAGCAGTTTAGCTTGTCTGAATTGCACTATGTTCACTTTTTGTAAGTAAAGTATCCCATATTTAAGTTAATTTTAAAAAATTATTTAGCTTTTTCTTTTACTCCTTTCAATGATCTTTTATTGTCTAAAGTCTAGATTTCTGCCAAGTTTGTGAACTGCACTTGTCAGAGTATTGCCCACAACTCTGGGTTCTTTTGTTGAAGCTGTAGAAATAAAATGAATAGTATAAAAGCTTGATGGCATCTGTGGATAGGAAACTCATTAAAAGCCTCAGCCTTCTGTTTTATTTCTAACCACATTGCCCTGTGGGATTTCAAGGTCTTGCAGGATGAAACCAGCAGGACTCATTACTTCTAAAACAATGTTTGGAGTTCTATTGGTGGTGGAATGTTCTGCCAGTCAGGTAAAAAACCTAGGCCTTTATCCTTCCTGGGACAATACCAGGCAGCTCAGAAACTGCTTGGAAAAGTCAGGCCTTTGAATGCAACTGCAGGTGTTGTTCCTCAAAGACTGTTGGTACCCTCCTATGCACCCTTCAAAGGAATAATAGAAAATTCACTTTGGGATTCAAATGGAGTCTAAGAAAATTTGAAATAATAGGAACAAACTTTTGAGACTTCCTACATTTTTCCCACGAACCTATGGACCATGACTAATACCCTGAGGGCAAGAAAACATCCTTTTTCCCTCTTACACAGGCATAGAATTCATGGTGTCAGATAAATAAGCTTCATGACCTCACCTTGTTTAAGACTACCATTCAATTACTAGCACAGACTAGTCACCACAGTGAGAAAAGAGTGTGGCATTCTGATTGCTCACATTAATTAGGAATAGTGCAAAGTTTGTATCATAGAAGAATAATAAAAAATAATATGAAGTCTCTTCACAAGACAAATTAAATAATTTGGCACAAAGTAACTAGTATTAGTTTGAACAAACTCATGGCTCACATTTTCTGTGTGATTAAATACAATTATAAGAATAATTTTAATATATGATAGAAACAAGTAAGAACCTTGCAAGTGTGGAAGTGATTTAGCCTCCTAAAGTAATTTCACAGCTGTGTCAAGTAGAATTCCTTTTAAAGTTTTGCCAAATAATTTATCTGTAATGTATGAAAATTTCAATCATTGTGTAAAAATGTCTAATGCAGAAATAAATATTAAATTTTGTACACTGGTATATATACTTCTTCATTAAAAAGTATAAATCTTGACTGCATATTGAAATGCTATTTAAAAATTCAAGGCTGCAGTTATATAAAGCAATGTGAATTAATTAAAATGCAAAGAACTACGCATGCAAAACTTAACCAACAAAGGATACCTTATGAACTTTAAAACCTGAGCAAACACATTTTAAAGAAAAATTGTTTAAGCTGCAAACTTTATAGATTAGCAAGTAGCATGATGATCACATTCATGTAATTCATGAAGTGGCAAGATAGGATGACACTTAGAAGGGCAGAAGAGAGCTGAACAGCAGAATATCTTTCTTCTGTCTAAGAATTAGATTCCTTCAAGAATAAGAGTTATGTCAAATAGCTGCATTACTAACACAGAAACTGCAGAGATTTTCTCTTTTTGAACGTGTTTCCCAGCAACAGACTTATTAACACAAAATTAATGAATAAGTTGCAGTATTTAAACATTTTATACCTCAGGAATTAAAAAGAAATATACTCTTTTTTTTATTCCCCCTCATAAACTTCCAAGATGACTTTGCCAAAAAAAAAAAAAAAAAAAGGCAAAGCATTTACTCTTTTTGTTTTTCTTTTCTTTATCAGAGTGTATGTCAACTCCAGGAGTTCTCTTACACTATCTCACTAGACCAGATATTTTGAATTTCTAACACATTCTTTTTCTATAAAAAACCTCAGTAAAAATTAAATCTGTAAACTGCGAACTTGTTTCCTTATGATTTAGAGTTGCATACTCTTAATACAAATTACTATAAATGTGTCATATCCTGCGAGGTTTATTTACTTAGAATATGAAGTTCTTTCTTTTGCCTATATTTACATGAGAAATAGGAAACCACAGCATTATTTCCAGTGGTAAATGAGGGGACTGAAGACTACTGGATGAAAACAAATGATGGCCCTCAAAAGAAGATACAGTTGGGAGCTTTGTGTAATTGTTTCTGCATTACTGCTCCCACAGGACCAACTGAAGAGATTACCAACCCCAGCCAACCCCCAACTGTTTGTTGCCATCCTCTTGCCAGAGAACACTGCCTTGCCAGATCCACTGGTTAAATTACTTGTGTGATCACTCCCTAATTTATTTCAAAGTGACTTGGTTAGCAAAGCAGGCAAGCAGAAACGATCTATTATTTCAATGGTTTATGCTGGCTCATTTTAATTTTAATAGCCTAGAAAGCAATCTCAACAGCAGCTCAGCCAGGAAAACTAAGTGGATGGCAGTTACTGAAAGCAGTCTGAGGTTGGTAAACTTCAACAACTGAGAGATAAAAGATGCTCACAACACGCAGATTTAAACCAAGGTCCAGCAAAACCTTGAGGCTCCTATACACTTAAAACACCTGGATCATCCTACTGCTTTAAATGTGGCTACTGATAAACTATTACTTCTGACAACTATGATATTTTGTGGAAACATATGTCAGATGAGGATATTTATTTCACATAATTTTATACATGAAAATTAAGCATCTTTTTTGCATAAAATGTCTAAGCTTTTCCTGTAGTCAATGGAAGAAGAACCACCTCCAGAAGGGTAATTCCCCACCTATCTGAGAAAGGGGGTGTCATTTGCCTTAGGATGTTCATCACTGAGGATGGTCACCCCTCGGGTTGGAATATGAAGCCATCTCCTCGGCTGCTGAAGTTAGGCGAACTGGATTGGATCCTCTCCTTAATCTGTACCTCACCAAGTGGGCTTGACAACCACAGCAAGGTTATTTCTGGAGAAACATTCTTAAGTGGGACAGTCATCTTTACCAATGCCATCACACCCTTACCATCCATTTTGGAAAAAAATTTATAAAGTATCTAGTGTTCATTTAGTAGTAGAAATCAGTATTTCATAAATATCATATATATATGTGTATATTTATGTATATATAACTGACATCACTTATTACTTTAACTTCCTTTACCTCTGTAGTTTCCCTGGTTTCAAATAAACTTTTAGATGGTAATTAGCTTTTCTAATAAATGTGCATGGTCATGCAAAACCTATAAATTTTTTGAGATTACCTGCACAGAGATATGTAAATTAACTATGTATACGTCGCTGTATATAGTGTCACATGAAAATAGACATTTTCAGAAATATAGAAATGGTATTAAATGCCTAGAGTATAGAAAAACACATTTTATAGCCTCAGTTTGAAATCTGCTGTCCATATTTATTTAAGAATAACTCACCAGAAAAGACTATAACTTTTTATGGCATTTAATACTCTTCACACTCAGAATAAAAAAGATAAAAGATTCTTGTCATCTCAGAAACTCCTTTCACAATTTTAAATCAACCTAAACTTGTATAGTGCAGCTCTCCTAAGTGCTTAAGTCACTTGCAGCTCAAATTCAGTAAGTTTAAGACCTGCTCTTTGCCAGTTGGTTGTCCAGTACTCAGGTGAAGGTGAATTGAAAATTTTACAACAATCAATGGAAGATGTTATAACAACAGATTACAACCGAACGAGGATGGCTTTATGAAATCATGCCCCTTTTGGCAATGTCCATTTGATTTCACAGAATAGGTTGGAAGGCACCCCAGTGGATCATTGGGTCCAACCTCCCTGCTCAAGCAGCAGTATCCCAGAGCACATGGCACAGGTTGTATCCAGATGGATCTCCAGTGTGGGAGACTCCACATCCTCTCTGGGAAATCTGTTCCAGTGCTCAGTCATCTGCACAGTAAAGTTCTTTCTCTCATTCACTTGGAACTTCCTGTGCATCAGTTTCTACCTGTTGTCTCTTGTGCTGTTTCTTGGCACCACTGAGAAGAGCCTGGTCCATCCTCTTGACTTATCTCATTCCTTCAGACACTAAGAGATATTTATAAGTTCCCCTCTCAGCTGTCTCTTCTCAAGGCTGAACAGGCCCACCTGCCTCAGCCTATTCTCATAAGAGAGATGCTTCAATCTCTTAATCATCTTTGAAGCCACCACTGAACCTGCTTCAGGATCTCCATATGTCTCTTGTCCTGAGGAGCCCATAACTGAACACAGCACTCCAGATATGGCCTCACCAGGGCTGAGTAGAGCGGTAGGATCAGCTCCCTTCATCTGCTGCTGGCAATGATCTTCCCAATGCACTCCAGGATACCCTTGGCCTTCTTGGTCCCAGGGGCATTGCTGGCTCATGGACACTTGTTGTCCATCAGGACTCCCAGATCCTTCTCTGCTGAGCTGCTTTGCAGCAGCTCAGCCCCCAGCCTGTGCTGCTCCATGGGGTTATTCCTCCCCAGATGCAGGACCCTGCATTTGCCTTTGCTGAATTTCAGAAGGTTCTTCTCTGCCCATCCCTCCAACCTGTCAAGGTCCTTCTGAAGGGCTGCAGAGCCCTTTGGGGTATTGGCCACTCCTTCCAGCTTCCTGTCATCAGTGAACTTGCTGAGGAGGCAGCTCCCCTTTATCCAAGTCATTGATGAATAAGGTAAATGATACTGAGCTGGGTATTGAACCTTGATTTGACAGTTTCTAAATTATTTCTTACACTTAGTCTAGATAAGGGGTAAGAACGGTGGAGAGGTGGATAACATTTTTGACAGTGGTTGTTTACTCACTAGTGGCACTATTGTTTTCATTCACTAGCGGTACTACTGCATCCAGTGTTTAAGGCAGAATGACACTTCATTGTTCCACCATAAACATTACCCGAATGAAGCAGGGGGTTGATAAGTGATCACAAGAGTAAAGACACAAAGCTGAAGTGCCTCAGTCTAATTACCAAACTGTACAAATGTGTACAATCAGAACAAAAGGATGACTCTTTATTCTGTGAATGTATTTTAAACAGAAATTGGAAGCAGATAAATGTACATGCCAAAAATGAAAACAACAACAAAGAAGTGAGATTGGTGTGGTTCTTATGCTTACAACTAGGAATTATTTTTCGTTCTTGACAGATTTAAGCAAGATTTGACGTTGCATTTCAGCTTTGTTTCTCGTTCATAAAATAAATAGTTTTAATTTAATTGATGTATCAATACATGATTTAGGATATAATTCTAGGAGCTTTCCTGTGCTTTAGGAACCTGGAATCTGTGGAAGTTGCCATATGGGGGAAAACCATTAGTGAAGAACATAAACATATTAAACATATTAAAAATTCACAAAATACATATTAAAAATTCACAAAATACAGAGTGTTGTAGAACATGGAACATGGTCATAGCTCAGTTACAGAAAATATATATCTCTGTGGTGCAGTCTCTTTCTAAATGGATACTAATCCTTGCTCCAGGCTGGAAGTTTTCTGCAGTCAGCTGCAGATGTGATTGGACTTGCTTTTATATAATCGTTTTGTCTTATCTGCAAGCATCCCTCACTTGGACAACTTGAGAGGCATTAAGGGTGTGTGCAGATGAACGAGTTACCCTCTGAACTTATGTTTCTCATAGTCCGCAAGAATTGCCTGCAACACACTTTTATGCTGCATTGTACCACTCGGAAAGAATACAAATATGGAGTAGATGACAGGAAAATAGTTCATAACACCTTACATTTCTGGTAAGGTGTTTTTCATCTTACCATAGCTAAGGTTTCCTGCTATCTCTTTCTTAAGGCCAGTTACTCTTACTCTGTTGTGGTTTGTTAGTTGCAAAGTGAAAAGTAAACTTTTTTCTTTGCTTATAATGAACAAAGCATTTCATCAAGTTGATCAACAGGACTTGGGGTTTTTATGCCTCCACAGTCCTGCAATACTTTGCAATAATCTTTCTTGATTAATAAATCTAATGTTTTGTATATGTATATGTAGGCATATGAGAGAACTTTTTTAAATACTGAGTCAATGTTATCCCTATACTGTGCCATTATAAGAAAGTTACACATTTGTTGAGTTACCCCTGCCCAGATTGTCAAATTAAATTCACAGTCCTGTTAGGGATTACAGAGAACAAAAAGAGAGCATGTTGGAAAGTGTTAAATCATGCTGCTTAGTGGATTGATACACACAATTGAACAATTCAGGTCATAAGTGCTCATGACTATCTCACTGACAGTAAGCTACCACACAATAATTTATGGAATGTTTTCCATCATCTCCAACCAGCTATAAAAAATTACTTCCATCCTGATGGATGATGGCCTTGATTATCTCCTATCAAACCACTGCCAAGCAATATGACTATGTGTGAAATAAATTAATTTTATTAATATGATAAGCTTCAGTACATGTCTCCCTTAATATCCTGAGATGGTCAGATCTGTCCTCTGGCCCTGCATCAGTTTCTTAGAAGGTGCTGCATTCAGCCACATCCACTCTATTCTCTCACTATTTTCCCTAAGTTACTGCTACTTTCTCTTTATTGGAGTCACTGATTTGCTGGCTTTTTACTGATGAGGACTGAACTGACTCAGCTGCTTTGGCAGAGGTAAGAAGTCATGTTTGATACCTCACAGGTAATGCTGTAAATTGGTTTGAGCAATAGCAAGGTGTAAAACTTCTAGAGCGCAAAAAAATCTGGTTTCAAGTGTTAACAAACCTTTCTTTTTATTCAGGACTAAATCTACATGCTTTTATGCTAGCTGGGCTGCTACACTGTAGGAATAACTTTTTCTTTTTTTATTCCTTTTTTACCCCAGAAGCAGGGAAAAGCATGGTCTGGGGGAAAATAGTAATAAAAATAAAACCTGTGCAAAATTAGTTTTCACATATAGCAGCAAATACAGATTTTTCTGACCAGGAATGCTAGCATTTTAGAATGTCCTGAAAAGAAGTATGTGCTTTTTCAGTTATTTTTTTGAAAGCAGAACTGAACTTTGAGTGTTTCTTCTTCTTGTCACATTTATTAATCATTAAAGTTTCTGACATGTTTTCTTATTATTGTTTAATAGTAATGTCAGTGTTAAACTGTAATATAGGTGTATACATCTGTTGTTTACTCTGAGATGACTAACTACCATATATAAAAATTCATATTAAAAATAAGTGATAACATACAAATGAAATAATGATTTTTAAAAGCCCTCTGCTTTTGAAATACATTAATATATTTAAATAAGAGAAGAGATCACAGCTCCATATCCTACCACTGACACACAGAGAAATAAACAAAACTGAGTTGGAGAACAGACCTGCATAACATACGGCTCAAGGACTTCATGCAGCCTGCAGAGCATCTTTTCTAGCATGCCAACTATCTAACAGCAATGTGCACTGTTAGAAAAAGCAGGGTGTGCATCCTGGCTGGGCTCTTAACCAACCCCTGGCTGAAAGAAGCGGATGGAATGCATATCTCCTGGCCAGGCACGTGGGAGGCAGGACATCGATTATAGGGAGGGAAAAACAAGAGATGCTGGACAGTCATGGCAAAAAGGCAAACTCAGTGATAGCAAGGGACGTTCTTCCCCGTAGCAGAGAAAGGATCTCAATATAACAGATTCCAATAGTTTACATATATGGTTCAGTAATTTCAGCACCAAACCCATTCTTGCCTCCATAATGCAACATCTGCATTGAGTCTAGCAATGTGTCTTCTGGAATGAATCCTTGTGTCTGCATGCTACAATTTTAGACCTTCAAGGAAAAAATATTTGATACCATGTAAGTGTTGCATACCTAAGTTTAATGTAAAATTTCAGGACACATAAAATCCCCTGCACCCACTATTTGATAATAATTTTCCTTGTCATATTTGGTTTTATTATTACATATGGCATTTCATGGAATTATTAATTTTTTATAGTTGTGGTATTCTAGAAAAAAAAATGAAACTTTCTGGAATCACAGTAGTACTTCAAAAAGCAGACGAACAGTATGAGGAAGTATACTCTTCCCAAATGTGGCTATCTCAGGGTGTTGAGGAATTAGATTTCCATCTCAAAGGCACTTATCTTGATATAACAGATTACTGCTGCCAAAAGAAAAAAAGCAGTATTTTCCTATCCTCTCATACTTCTCTCCCTCTTTCTGCCACTTTTAGTGGTTGTGAGCAGTTAAATATCATGTCACACAGAAACTGAGCCTGAGAGCATGAATATACCTCTGAAGGTGGCTCCTTGGGAGTGCCCCTGAAAGCATTCTCTGATGGAAATCTCAGACAGCAGCTTTCTCACAGGGAAGTTTCTCTCTCCATGGCCCTGAATGCCACATTTTCAGGAAGGCCATAAAATCAGCTGGGTAAGTGAAAAAGAGCAATGCACCTCATGTATCCTTAGTGTAAGCAAATGGCATATGCTTTCTTCATTCCTTTTCAGCATTTCTGTCTTCTACAAACATTAGCAATCAGGTTGTCTGCTTTGGCTGTCATGAGCAAATGCTTGTTTTGCACTTGACCACAAAACTTAATTGTGAATTACTCTACACACATGAAAATGGCAAATGCTCAGACTGGGAGGCTGGACTACATTAATTTCTCCTTTTCAACTCCTTTTTCAACTGCACAGGCTGGGTGAGGCCAGGAGGGACAGGACTTGCCACAAGGACATGAGCTTTCTGGTCTGCAGTGAGCCATCAGGAAGCAAACTTACATCCTGAATGCCTGAGAAACACGTCATAAGTCAAGTTACAGTATACTTATGTTGAAAAAGTCTCCTCACTAACAAAAATAATTAGAATAATCCAAACTCTATTTAGATTAAGTCTGAGATGGTTATTAAGCTAAGAAAATGAGCAATCCTTCAGGGAGAGAGAGGGGCAAACACAATTGCTGAAATGAATCAAGAGACTTTAACTATAATTGTTATACGCTCTGCATATGGCAGAAAAATCATAAATAAAAATCCAAATTTGCTATTTCCATTCTTCAACATTGAAATGAGAGCCTAGAGTGACTGAATTTTGTGTTTTTCTGCCAATGAGGCTTTACATAAAGTTTTTCTGTTTTCTTTCTCACACTTGATTTTTCTCTTGGTAGTGTTTTACTAACTCACTGTTATCTTGACTGATAATGAAAGCACCAGAAAACACAAACACTTTTCAATTCCATCTTTTTTGCTCATGTTAGATTGTAACTCCACTCTGAAGTGCTTTTTTTTAAATAAAGTATTTCAAAAGAACAAAATATAATTACAGGTGTGTTCATATATCCTAAAAGCTTCCTGTACAACATAGCACTGATATTCTATTTGCATTTTAGATTGAAAATGTCTCTACAGTTACCTTGCAAAAGTTCGTACCATATGTGTTATTAGTGTAACACTGTTCTCTCATTTGAGCTAAGACAAGTAGATACTGTCAGATACTAGACTGGTGAAAACAACTTCAGTGATTACGAGCTGCATGTTTTCTATGAGCTCTTTTTCCAAGTAAAATTTTTGCTGATATATCTCTATGAATTTAAAAATTATACATATGATGCAGAAAATACTATATAGTGTTCACATGCACACAAGAGAAGTTTGCCTTTTTATCTTATTTGCATAAATCTCATAAGTATGCCTAGAAAATATTGCTTATTTACATTCATCTTGTTACTTATGTATAAAGGGTGCAGACTCCAAAAGGACATGTTTCTCCAGTATAGCAGGATGTATTTGTTTATTTCTGTGCAGTGTTTGTGCCACTGCAGCTAAATTTGCAGCCCACATTTTGAGGATATACCACTCAATTTGAAGTTATGATGTTGATTTTCTTATTCATGTTTTTCCCCTTAAAGCAAGATGAAAAATGTTCCAGCAAAAGCATAAGAAAGCTATTTTAAGATCTTTGAAGAAAAATTAATATGTTGCAATGATGATATTCCATCTTAATCTGGCATTGCCCAGACTTGTCTCTTTCAAGGAGGGGAGGACATCTAGAAATGAGTGAAAGCCACAATAAAATAAGATTTTTTTACTGAAACTGAAATATGATGGCATAGTTGTTTCTTGACAGTTATATATTCAATGAGTAAGAATAAGTGATATGATAAAGGTGCATGATTTATTCTCATATGCAATTACATGAGCACATGAGCTGCAAAATATTGAGAATTTACAGGGAACTGAACTGGTACTTTAGAAATAAAAATATGAAATACTTATGGATATTCATAGCCTAAAAGCAAGAAAAAAATCACCTCAAAATAGCTAGGGAGAAATTCAGTGAACAGTGATAGCACTGTAAATTAATATGTCTTCTTTGGTGTGATTCTGTTTTGCAAAGAAAATGCTTGGCATAAATGAAGGGAAGAAACAATTTTTGTTTGATATTTGAGTTTCATAATCTCTTCCCTCAATGTAAAACATGAGTCTAACCTCATTTCCACTAATTTGGGCAATGCAATCAGTACAAATAAATAAGTATATATGCATACATAAAATCTCATGTGTAACGCATTTATAATTCTGGACACCAATATTCAGAAAATGTAAATTCAAAGTGAAAATGAGCAAGGAGATGCTAGTAGGATAACCAGATGATTTGTGATCTGATCTTTTCTAAAAAGTATTGAAAGGTCTTGCGGGTTTGTCTAACCAAGCAAAGTAAAAGCTAAAAAGAAAATAATTTTCCTCTCTAAATTTTTCAGCCAGGTTGCAGGGAAAAGGATGAACTATATAAGTGTTGTTGGCAAAAGAGCAATCAGATATACTAGCACTGAGTAAATTCAGGCTAGAAATGAATAGTATTTCTAAACCTTACTTCCTTGGGTTTGCATGGCTAGGTTTTAATAGCAGAGGGAGCTTCAAGGATGGCATCTGTGAAAGCTCTCAGAAGCTTCCCCCATGTCCAGCAGAGTTAATGCCAGGAGGATCCAGGAAAGACCTGCTGCTGGCCAATGCTGGGCCAATTAGAAATGGTGGTAACACCTCTGTGATAACACATTTAAGAAGGAAAGAAAAAAAAAAGTTATTGCACAGATATAATTGCTGCTAGGGAGGAGCAGAGTGACCTAATGTGAGAGGAAAAACCCTGCAGAGACCAAGCTCAGTGCAGAAGAAGGGGGAAGAAGTGCTGCAGACACCAGAGCAGAGACCCCCTTGCAGCCCATGATGCAGCCCATGGCGAAGCAGGATGTGCTCCTGCAGCCCATGGATGTCCACGGGGATGCAGAGATCCACCTGCAGCCCATGAAGGAGACCCACACGGGAGCAGATGAATGCCCAAGAGAAGGCTGTAAACTCAGGGGAAACCCATGCTGGAGCAGCTCCTGGCAGAGACCTGCAGACCTGTGGAGAGAGGAGCCCATGCTGGAGCAGGTGACCCGGTAGGACTTGTGACCTTGTGGGGGATTCATGCTGGAGCAGGATGTGCCTGAAGGACACTGCCCAGTGGGACAGTGACCCACATTGCAGCAGTTCATGGAGAGCTGTTGCCTGGGGTGGGATTGTGTTGAAGAAGCTCCTGGAGGACTGTCAGCTGTAGGAGGAACCCACATTGGAGCAGGGGAAGGACTCCTCACCCTGAGCAGCAGCAGGAAAAACAGGTGATGAACTGACCATAATCCCCATTCCCCATCTCCCTGCACTGCTGGTAGGGAGAAGGAGGAGCTTGGGAAGAAGGGAGGGGTGAGGGAGAAAAACATTTTTTAAGAGTTGTTTTACTTCTCATCCTGCTTTGATTTTGTCAACAGTAAAATTCAATTTATATCATCAAGTTGAGTCTGTTTTGCCCATGACAGTATTTGGTGAGGGATCTCTCTCCCAGATCTTATCTCAAGCTATGAACCATTGTTGTATTTTTGCTTCTCTGTCCAGCTGAGAAGGGGAAACATAGAGTGGCTTTGGTGGATGCCTGGCATTTAGCCAGGCTCCACCCACTACACTTACTGAAATGATGTTCTGGACATCCCGGGATGTCATGACCAAATAACTTGTAAAATAGGAATTAATATTTTAAAATAACATCTTAAATGCTTCTAGTGTGAGTTTTGTGCATCAATCTTTTCTACAATGATTGAACCCATCTTTTTAGGAGCAGTGCTACTTAACATGGCTCTCAATCACCTACGCAGAGTTTTGGATGTCAAATTGAAACATCCCTCTCCAGATTTTACAATCTTTCATTATTTCAAATTTTTTTAATCTGTCCTACATCTTCCAAAATCAGGTTCCTATTTTCCTTAAGTGCCAACTGTTAGAATATAACACTTTTTTGGCAATAATACAGATAAGATCTGTTGTCTGCATAAAATATTAACTAATCATAAATTAGCATCAGATAAAATATTCTGCTGCTTAATATTGGAAAAGTGACATCCCAATCAATATAAACAACTGAGTTACATTTCAAGCTGCATTTATTCGTATATGATAGCAGTTACCTATGCCTGTTTGCCTAAGAACTTTTATTGCAAAGGCCTTAACCCACCAAACCCCTTCCCCTTAGATCTCCTCTTTAAAAAAGTTAAAAATTTTTCAGAAAAAGATTTTGTAGAAGTCTCAATCTCACTTTTATGCTGCAAAAAGTGTTGTAAAGAAAGGAAGTCTTGTCTTGAGTAACACCATCCTAAAACTATGCCAAGAAAGAGGCCAGAGTGAAGAACTTGTGTTAGACATGCACTGCCATGGCCTCTCTCTTGGGTCTGAAGAAACAGAGGGAGGAGAACCCCCAGTACAGATCACTGACCATATGGCTGTGAAAATTTGTAGATTATTTTCTCAGTGTAGTCGTTGAAACACTTTGCAAAGTATCTTGACATGCCTGTCTCATTGACTGCTGGCTCTTGGCTGACAGAGGTAAATGAAACCATGGAGATGTTAACTGGCCTAATTTATCATTACATCTATGAACACCCTGGTTTACTCTGAGACAGTGAATAGCACCTCTAATTCATTTTGATCTGAGCTACTTTTGAAAGTAAACTATATGTTATTCATTATTGCTATACCCTTTTTCATTCAACATTTAGCGGAAACGTCTTGCCTTTATTCTTAGCTGCATTATCTTAACAACATTTCTAGCACGTTCAAAATTAAAAACCCAAGAGGTTTCTCTGGCATTTGCATTATTATCTTTACCTCTTCATCCTTAACTCTATACTATGACACTAGAAGTAGAAGGTCATCAACAACTTCTCTCTTCGTATCAAACATCCAACATAAGTCAAGAACATGGTCATGGAAGCAGAATATCTGTTCAGTCAGAGGGAGAGAAAATACATTTTCACCCTAATCAAATTTTTAAAGTGAAAATCATGCAGTTTCCAGAAACAGAATCAAACTCAATATTTGTCTGTGATCAGGAAACACACAATTAAATTATGTGGTTTTGAAATTATTTCATTTGTGGTAATTATTTGTTCAAACAGTTTTTTGTATTTGTTTAATTTTACTACTAACAGATTGTCTTATGGAAACTATTTTGTGTTCATGTCTTTCAGATTGGCTAAATACCTCAATAGGTTAGAGATCCACTGTAGATATAGGCTCAAATGCAGGACTCTGGCAGTATCACAGGGCAGAGAACTGGTATGTTATATGGAAAATGAAAATCTTTTATTACCCAAGAAAATTCAGGTAGAATATTACTGATTATATAAGGCTGAAATGGGAATGCATAAATAGACTGTTCAATAGAAAATTTCAAAGTGAAACCTACTGAAATGTGATATTCCATCTTTTTATTCTAATACTGAATTTTTTACATTTCTATTACTATAGGAATTCAAGAGCAAGTTCTACAATCCACATATCTTTGAATGCAGGATTTGGGGTATATAGTTCCAAATGTTTATGCAGGGCTTTTATGGCTATTGCTGGACAAGCTTCTTCCTATTTTGCTAACTTCTCACATATTTCTATTAGAGTTTTAATAATTCTTTCCTATCTGTGCTAGTGTGTTATTATACTTCATCCTAGCTCTACTTCACCTCTGTAAATTCTACTCATAGATCTATCTGTCTTTGTGCCCTACTGGCCTTGCAAATTCTCCCTGTAAGTGCCTCATAAGTCTCCTCAATACCTGTAAAATTTAATTCTTCTCCTATGTCTTCATTTCCACTGTCATCTCTGTCACAGAGCAGATTTATCAACAGGAGCACCAAATTCATACTACAAATTAAACACAAAAGATTATTCCGCTTTCCTGCAGGAGACTTCTGAATGATTCAATAGATCTCAGTGCTGGGAAGATTTTCTTTAATAATCTACATTGTTGTTTTATTTGAGAGCCATTGATTAAATAATCCACTCAACCTCCATATAAAGTATTTCTGTCCCTGAAAAACTATAACCAGTTACTAACTCCTTGATATTTCTTCTAGTTAAAGTAGTGAATTCTTCCTTGACAAAAAGGCAATCGATGTTATGGAAGATGGTGAAAAGTGAAAAAGAGGGTTGCTCCCTACTGAAAAAGACAAGTTATTTTAAATTGCAAGGAAAACATAATTATAGATAATTACCATAGATTACATTTTCTACATACATGCACTAATTAAATCACCTATTAGATGATTATATTTTTTATAGATTTTTTTACTTTCTGTTTGGCATTACATATGATAAATCAAATACACAATAAATGAAAAATGACAGCATCTATCAAAATTACCCACAGATTCATTTGATTCTTGATAAGTATGATAAGAAAATTCCCTGAGTATTGAGAGAGAAAAGTAATAGTCTTCATCTACCTCCAGGCAACAGTGAAGTTTACTTGAAAAACTCAGAAGTTTTAGTTCCAAATAAATCTTTAATTCATTACTATGACCATGTAGCTGATAGAAAACTGTTCATATAATTCCCATGTCCTTTTAGGTCAGGTCTTAATAATTGTGCAAAATGTGTATGAAAGGCTAAGAAATAGAGAAGAAGCAATACCATTTTTGCCTAATATATAAGGTGTCACATTTATTTAAATGATGTAAAAGCCATAGAAACTGAATTTAGAATGTATTCCATAGCAGACTAAATTAGCAAACCCACAGGGAACACAGCATTGTACCCTCTACAGAATGTCATGGTTTGTACCCAGGGATGGAGGAATGACAATGCCTTATACATTCCCCTATTAAATTTTACTAAATTCACTGCCATGTAATGGCTAAACTGAAGCATTCTAAACTATCAGAAACCTCTTGAGATAAACATTCTCCTTACATATCAACATCCCATCTCACCTGAACTTTTTTGGTTATCTCCTTTGACTAGCTTGGTGATCAGCTTCGTGATTTAAAACAATGGCACTTCTGCAGGCAACTTGGGAAAGAAAATGGATTAATTCTATCCATCTATCAACACTTTCTTCTTAAAACAGAAAGAAATAACCACTTTCTCTTATTCTCTTCCTTCGTGACCCTTCAAAACTTCCCTAAAATTATATATTGTTTTGATTGAATCTGCAAAATTGTCAGTGTCACTGGTATTTTCTACCTTAAATTCCTTTCTGTGTTCTCATAGCAATAGTGTTTTCCAGGCTCAAGCTAGTTTTGGATTAAATCCCTAATTTCTCACTTCCGAAAGTAACAGTAATGATTTCTCCTATCTGGCTAATGACAATTTAGCACTGTCACCATGTGAGATATTGTATCCTTGTTGTCCTGTTTCTGCCAAAATTTTTATAATAATAAATGCAATAGATTAAGAGGTTTCTTTTTATGTTTGCATACCTAACAGCTGTCTATTTTGATCATAGAACTGATTCTTCAAAGCCTGCAACTTTTTCACAAACAGCAATCTACTTTTAATTAAAATGTTTGGAGAGAAACTTGCTATAATAACTGAGCATCCTGCTAAATCCCACATTTTGAATATTTTGATCATGAATTCCCTGGGGTTCCTAGATCTAGATTCTGAGTTACTTTGGAAGTACATATAGTGTAGTTTAGTGAAATCAGGAGCATGCATATATATCACCTGCAGTTGGAGACTGAAAGTTTTGCAGTTAAATTGCAAATATGCTTCTATGCTTCTGTCACTTCTCCTAAGAAACTGCTTCCCGTCTGCATAGTGCTGGTCCCAAAATTTGGATCCAAACACCAGTCTGTATTGTGGTATAAATTCTAGTGCTCAAAAAAATTATTCAACCAGTTACCCCTGGGGTAGAAGGGATAAGGACAAAAAATCCTGTATGAGCTTGTACTGGAAACTCTTCTCATTTGTTCTAACACCTGCAATTTAGCTGGTTGAAATTATGGCAGCTCTATTTCCTACCTTACTGAGCACTAGATAAAAGGAGCAGTGGCCTCCACTTAGATGTGCCTTTAGCACAAGTCTAGCACAGAGACCACACGATCACTTTGTCTGTGTGAAAGTGATGAGGCAAAAGGACAGCAGAGAAAATATCCTGTCTGCATTAGTGGTGTGGAAGCCAAGAAAAAGCATTACAGCAAACAACAACTTTGCCTCGTTGTGGATTAACACTGGTAACAGCCTCTCTACTGTCTCCTAATCCATAACATCTTCCAGTCTTAATAATATCAGTCATTTAATTCTCCAGAGAATTTCAGGCCCAGTATCACCCATGTCACCTTGTATTTCAACTCAACACATTCCTATTTCATCCCCAGCACAGAGTAAAATCTCAGTAAGCTTTAAGCTTTATTTTACACACAGCTATGACTGTGTGTCAACCCAGTCCCAGAATACCATTATTGAATATCATCACAATTTGTTTCTCCAGATTCCTTCCATAAGGACTACACAGGGGGAAAAAAAACCCTCTCACTAGCAGGCATAATTAATTTTGTGTTTGTTTTTAAAATAATCAGCTAATTAGTGGTGTGACACAGTTCATTTGTGACTTTAAAAATATTTATGATTCTTTATGATTTGATTCTATGCTTTGGAAGAAAATAACTTCACAGTGTTTAGAGCATAGAGCATTGCCAATTTTCTTAAAAATATTTGGACTGCTGGACTAAACCTGCCTTAACTGGCAGTCCACAATCCAGATCAGTCTTATGCATAGGAAGAGTCAGAGAATATAGTTACTCTGGAGGCATCTTCTTCTTCCGGATATCCTTGGTAAGTTTGAAAAATATTATGTCTTTTGGGATTTCTCTATCTCCTTGCACCATTACTACAGTAAGTGATGGAGAAGAGACAAAACCTGGGCTGTGAAAATGAAATACTTCAGATAAAGTCATCAAAGTACAGGTGCTTTAGAATTATTTCTGATATTAAATAATATTTACCACCAAAATAATCCTCCTATGTCTCCTATATACCCAAATCATAGCAACATCGAAAAATATATTTAAAAAATAGACATCCTCCAATTCTTCCCTACTACAGACATAGTATAAATCCTTAATCCAGTACAAATAGTCACATAAAGAAACTTTAATTTATGTCCTTGTGAACCTACTCCTCAATAAGATGAATACCACTTTCAAATAAAATAAAATAACCCAAACCAAAAAACCCTACTGTCATTATAATACCTGCAGAGTGATACCACTAACAGACCTGGCTGTTTGTTTCTAAGGAAGAACAGCTGTGCAACAGACTGTCTGAACAGTTCCTATTACAGAATGCAACATGGATTACTGACACAAAGGAAGCACTACACCAGCTGGCTGTCTTAGAGCATTTCTATTCCTAGATGATTTACCTGTTCTCAGCCCTGTCACCTTAACACTTCTACTACCCAATTAAAAAACGATGTTGCTGGATTCTCTCTGCTAATAAATGAGATATGTTTTTGTTCAGATTAAACTGGTTACTTTTTTTTTTTTTAATTTTGCAATACATGACTTATTTTTAAACTTATAAAAGCTGCTTGATTATTTATTTGTGGTCTATTTTGTTCTCTTGTAGAGTTTTGATATGAAAAATTCTTTTCAAATGTATTCATATGCAGTGATCTACATTTCCTAATCATAATCATGTCAGCAAAAGTGGAGCTGCTCTTAGGATAACATTCTAGTCTAGAAAATGATTTCCCTTTAAAATGGATTCAATGGACATGATATAAAAAGAAGATGCAAAATTACACACAACAGTTTGCATAATCAAAACAGATATGTTTTATATTCAGGCAAGATTTCTTTTTGCTACATTAAATGGAAGAAAATAGACCTTTTGGAATTCTGCAAGTGTGCTATGGCTGTAAATGCAGTAGCAGTGGAATTCCAGTAGGATTATGAAGAGGATGTACAGAACTTAAAAAAAGAAATCAACCAAGATAAAGAGGAACAATATGAAAGGATAAATGGATTTTTTTTAAACTAACAATAGTCCATTTATTTCAAATAGGAACTATATTTTCTACTTTGTAACTATGGTTAAATTTATGAAAGCTTGAAATATGGAGGTGTATTCTTTTGTGTAGGAAATTTACTGGTCCTCTTTTCAATAAATGTAGTTCAAATGACATATAATAAGTGTAGAGCGCCATTCAGTAAATAATACCTAAGGTATATTCATATCTACATTCAGAACAAAACTTGCACATGTTATGGAATAATGTTTGAAGGGCTCTGCAGGTGTCTCCTAGAGACATTATTGCCCAGGAGCAGGCAGACTTCAAATTAACATTTCTCTTCCCTAATGAACAATAATCTCAATCCAACACATGAAGATAACATGTCACAAATGGCTTCAGAAAGTACTGGATATTTTTTCAAGTATGATATAAGTTTGTGATAATGATGTGAAAGTTATTGAATAAAAAATAAACCACTCAGTATTTAATGGGTAGAATTAACCAGTTAAAACTAGCCAGAATAATTTTTCTGTCCCATAAAATTTTACAAGATTTCAGTTTTTTTTCTTCTCCTGCCATAGGAACAAATCAGAACTTGCCTCATGACAAGGAAGAAAGGGAGTAGCTGGTAACCTTCATGTCAGGAAATCCAATTGTTATACAGAGGACCCAGGTTCGAGTTCTTTATCTATTGTTCTTCCAGTTCTTGGCCAGCCTGCAGAAATTGTATTTGTCTCTCAAGAAAAAATTTATTAAGATTCCATTTAACATAGTCAGTAATGGAGGAGTAAATGGTGGCAGGGAAAGAAGAAAATGGATGCTAAATCTTAGAAACCTAACATTGGCCTTGTGACTCTGGAGTCCTGAGAAACAAGTGTTCCTGACTACCACGCATATTTTACGTATTCATCTCAGTGTTACAGTCAAAAAACCAATTTTCTTTGGATGAAGATGACACCAAATTTCACTTCTCAGCAAAAGTACCTGGGACAACAGAAGAAATTTTGATTTAATAGGAATTTTTCCTCCTAAGTGACATCTTTTTATAGGTGGAAATTATTTCTGCCAGTGCACTCATAAGTCAATTTTCCAGCATTGATTTAATAATGAGAAGTAGCACTCTGTCTAGAAGTAAATGTTTAATATATATCTATCATCTATGCACAAATGCCTTCACTCATGAGTCATAGGAAGGGTCATCATTAGAGGATAATCACAAAGGCTCAAAGAAAATCTGTATTAACATATCCTTCTTACCACACATGAAAAGAGCTGCTGCTCAGACCTGAAGGGGATCAAATATTTTAAATGCATACAGGTTTCATTTATGAAACCACCACGCAAAACCAACTTATTTCTGTCATTCGCTAATTGCCTCAAGATATAACCTCATTTTTATTTCTTCCAAATACCACTGATTAAGAATTTACACCAGGTATCTGACCTCAATTGCTATGATTACTATCTGCTTTACAGTGTTTACTGCATTTAAATTCATCGTGTTCTTGTGAGATAAAAAAGTGCAATTGTTCATACAAATGAAGAGGGAGTAGATTTTAAGATGAATGACAAAAATTCTAAAAATTATTTAGATGGCTTGAATCCTACTGATTTCAAGGAGCTGAAATTTATCTTTCGAGGGTATGTGTCAGGAGTGATGGGCAGGATTCATCTCACTTAACTTTAAACTGTCTAAGCAATTTGTCAGCTCTCCCTCTACAGAAATGCAGGGCTACAAATCTCTAGAGTACAATTCATTCTTTCCCCATGCAGGATCTAAGCCAGATGAATGAATTATGCTTTGGAATAATTTCATTCTCCACTGATTACAGGAAAAAACCTAAATGGCTGGCATAAAATGTGCATTGAACATAGTCAAATGGAAGTGAAAAGAAACTTACCTGCCAGAGAAGTTTTAGGACACTTTAATGTCCACTACAAATTAACAAGAAGGATCTTCAATCATTGTAACTTCCTTCCAGTATAAAAAGTCATACTTGCAGGGAGACTGAGCCACAGAAGTGGAACATACTTTTCATCCCACTAGAAGTCAAATAAGAAGGAATTGTCATAATAAAACTGATCAGATTTATGATTGTCTAGGTCTTCCCTTGTGATTTTAACCACCTTGTGACTCAAAGCTCTAGAGTTAAACTGCCCAAACTGTGTTGGAGCAGCCTACATTCCTCCTTGTTTGCAGTGGGAGTTAATTTCTTAGATATGAATATATTGAGTAATTGAAACCCCTTAATTCTCATGTTATTTTAAAATCTTTTCCTCAAGGTTTTTACCCCTGGACAACCATTAGCAGACATATGTAAAATAAGTACTTTTTGTTTCAGTCCTCTTTTAATGGCTGGGTGTTTGCAAAATTGAAAAGATATCATTACAGAAGATAATGACTGTTGTAATTGCTTGTAGTCTCAACACATATTTCTACTGGGAAAAATATGTCTTACCCTCACTTGCCTCTAGCATACAGTCATAACTGGATAGGGAAATCAGACATACAGTGCAACAATTCAGTGAGTAAATTGAGGACTTCAGTTTCCCCACCTCACACACCTGACAGTCTGCTAGTTTAAAGAAACTTTAAAAGGTAAAGAATGACATTCTATTGGCAATGACATTTAGTGCTTACTGAAGGGCATGTGTAGATTCATAAAGAAGAGTTGTCTTTCTAACAACAACAAAAAAGAGATCTATATTTTGTTACAGTTGCATGCTGTGATGTGACTGATTGGTTGTTGCAGAGCTAATAAAAAGATGACTACTTGCAGCTGATAGCATATCCTATTTCCATCTAATTTGATGGTTTTCTGCTGGGCTGATGGGAACCTAATCACAAAAGATTGAAGATTTATCTATTTCAAAGCCTGGTTGCAATTTCTACTGTTTTTTGAGTACTTAGCCTTACTTCTTAGAAATCTAACCTCTTACTACTTGTCGTGAAGTTAGTCATTATAATGTGTACTAATGTTATATGTACATTTCACTCTCTCCAACCAAACATATGAGAATAATTACTATCTTTATGTGCCAGAGATAATTATAATTTTTCATTCTTGTTATTGATGCCTAATTATTCTAGGTAATGCACTATTAATAAACAAATGACAGTCTCTACCTTAAAGGACTTCCAAATACTGACTAAAGGTGAAAAATCAAAGAAAGCGAGGGCAGTTGTGCAAGGAAAGACTTGTCACAGACCATTTCTATGAAGAATTTGTACATTAAAACCTTATTTTTTGACTTATTTTTAATACAGAATCTGTGCCCGGTCTCTGCAAATCCACGGTAGACACAATATTAAAAGCCAATATGTTAAACTAACAGTTACTTGAAAATGCAGTGGTGCCAAAATTTATGGAGGCTAAATGTAACCAGATATTCCTCATTTAATTGCACAAATTAAACAGTTATCAGAAGATAATGGTTTCCTGATATAACATATATGTAATTGTTGTCAGATGGCAGTGAGGAGCTAACAAAAAAGCCAAATCAATGCTGTTGTAATTATTCCTTCTATGATCAAAATATGGACATGAAACTTAATGCATAAATATTCTTGATAATTTTTTTCTTCTGGACAGAAAACCAGGCTGCACAACTGTCCATCAAGCCATAGGAATCATTACATCTATATGCAGATCCAAAGTGCTGAAGTTGAGCATGTGATTGTGTTCCTGAGCTGGTCTCATATTTAGTTGAGTGCTTTTTCACTTTCTCAGCTTAAGCTATCACTGACAAAGTTATCTTCATGACTTCACAGCCATTAAGATCTAGCACAGATCTTCTTTTCAGTTAAGCAATATCTATAGAGAAGAATATTCATGCATATATAAGCTATTATATCTCAGCAGCCTACAAATATGAAGTTCAGAAAGTTAAGATAATTTGAATGAGCTCGTGTAAATGTTTCTTTCAAAACTGGTCACACTCTAGTCACACACTAGTCACAGTCTACCAAACTACAGACTATTTTATTAAAGTTAAATCCATTAAATCCATTAAAATTATGTAAGAAATGCACAGAAAATGTGTGGTTATCTTGAAATTAGAAGCAGAAATAATATTTATGTAAGTGGACTAGTGTTTTTTCTTTGATATTGGTTATGTTGTACTGTTTTTTTGTGGCAAGGCTTTGGTAGCAGGGGGCCTCTAGGGGTGGCTTCTGTGAGAAGCTTCTAGAAGCTTTCCCTGTATTTGATAGAGTAAATGCCAGCCAGGATGGATCTGACACTGGCTGAGGCCAAGCCCATCAGCCATGGTGGCAGAGCCTCTGGGATAACATAGGAAAGGAGGGGAAAAACTGCACAGAAGCAGCATCAGTCAGAAAAGAGGAGTGAAAATATGTGAAAGAAACAACTCTGCAGACATCCAGATCAGTGGCAGTAGGAGGGGCAGGAGGTGGTCCGGCTGCCAGAGCAAAGATTCCTCTGCAGCCCATGGTGAAGACCATGAGGAGGCAGCTGTGCCCCTGCAGCCCATGGAGGTCCAGACTGGAGCAGGAATTCACCTGCAGCCTCTGGAGGACTGCATGTCAGAGCGTGTGGATATGCTCAAAGGAGAATGTGCCCCCGTGGGGAGCCCAAGGTGTAGCAGGCTCCTGGCAGGACCTCTGACCCCATGGAGAGAGGACTCCACACTGGAGGGGAGTGACAGAAGCACCTTTGGTGGACACCTGGAGTCCAGTCAGGATCAACCTGCCACAGTTGTGGTTATTTTCTTGAATATAAATTCTCACATCTTAAAACAGAAGAGGAAGTTGTCAGAACTGGTGAAGGGTCTGGAAGTCACGTCCTGCGAGCAGCAGCTGAAGGCTTTGGGCTTGTCTTGTTTGGAGAAAAGGCTGTGAGGCGAGACCTCTTTGGTCTCTACAACTTCCTGAGGAGAGGAAAGGAACACCAGGAGCTGAGCTTTTTTCCCTGGTATCAAGCAACAGGATGTGTGGAAATTTTTCAAAGCTGTGCCAGGGAGATGCAGAACAGACATTAGAAAGCATTTCCCTACCAAGAGTGTGGTCAAATACTGCAACAGGCTTCCTAGAGAGCTGATCAATGCCTGTGTGTTCAAGAGGCTCTGTCAGTGTTCAAAAGGTATTTGGACAGTGGCTTTAATAATAGCTCTGAATTGGTCAGGCAGTTGGACTCGAGGATCTCTGTAGCTTCCTTCCAGTTGAAACATTCTGTTCTGTTCTATTCCTACAACTAAACCAGAGAATTTTGCTACAGCATTCTCCATAGGTTGCTTAAATAAATAGCAGAAAATACAATCATGTCTCTGCATATTTTGAGTTTTTACTTCCCTCAGTCTTTCTTTATAATCTATAATGTAACTTCAGAGAGATTATGAAAAGCTGGACTTTATAACTCTCTGTAAATGACTTCTGCAAACTTGCTTTAGTCTGTCCTACTCCAGTTACTGACTCAACTGAATAAGACACCTTGGAGAATGCATTGTTTCTACTTACTGTGAATTGCATAATTTCCTTTTACAGGTACCATTTCCTTACTTGAAACTTGAAAATATTCCAAGTTTTTTCTTCTGTGAATACGCAGAACTTGAGCACTGAAACACTGAAATCAATGCAGCCTGCTTTATAATTCTTGGCCTTTCTTCTTGCTATTTGAAAGGTCAAACATATTTTAACTCAATTTGAATCACAGGTAATCAAAACCAAGAAACTCAAAATAATTTATATGCTTCCCTCTTTAACATACCCTGTGTTACTGCCTCAGCACAGGAAACAATTATATTTGCCTAACTGGATTTGCTCAGCCTTAATGGTTTCTCTATGGAATCTACTCATTTCCAAAAGAGTTACAGCAAGAGATGTAAATGGGTGTGGTTTTAATTTACTCCTAAGTGTAAAGAGACTTAGAAAGAGAGGATGTCAAAATGGTATTTCAGAGATATCAAATATGAGGTTTTCTGGAAATTTAATGGAAAATTATTAACATCTAAACATGCAAAGAAGCTATAACTTTATTTGCAATGATGCAAATAGGAGGTACCAGGCTAGTATCAAAACTGTAAAATGCTTTTCTGTAAGCAGAATACAGTTCTAATAGTGATGATTCATATCATTGCCAGTATATTTTTTGCGTAAGGAACTCCCCTAGTTTGACTTAATTCTTCTGAAATATTCCATTGAATGTGACTATCAGCGAACATGCTAACAAACTATAAAATAAGACATTTCTTGGATAGTTCTTCCTCTGACCCTGAGTATGGGAACTGCAGCCTGTAGTTATTTTAAAAAATACTACTACAATTTTACAACATATATTTTAAAGCTCTAAATGGTACCTACAATTCCGTCATGATTCATCCAAAAATCTAATATCAGCATGTCAAATACCAAGTGTAATCTATATTGTTACTATGTGGTTAACTCAATCTATCAAGGAATTATGAGCATGCATATTGTTCTGACGTGAGGAGATGACTGAACTGTGGGAGACCAGCATCAAGCCACATAGACATGTAATTTGACAACTACCATTTGCCTTGAATTTTTACACAGGCATAGTTATAATGAGGAAAGAGGAAGTGTTTCTCCACTTCCACATCTCTGCATATGACCCAGCAAAAATCTGACCACAGTGTCAGGACAAGAGGTTAAAATTAAATACACCTCTTTGCACCCAGCTTTGCACAACTGCTCTCTTGCATGAATGGTCCTGTTTGTGCCCCCATTCAGGGACTGCAATAGATTCTGCAGTCATTGGCTTCCTCAAGAAACAGAATTAAATGTCTTGGTGAAGCAAGGTTTTATAAAAATAAGTTGATCAAAATACACTTACAGAATGAATTGAAAACCCCATGATGAAAGCCAGAAATCAGAAAGAGTTAATAAATGAAGGTGTGGCAGGAACGGAAGCATATCTAACCCATCTCTGGAGAAATTAGGTAGAAACAAGTACAGTAAATCCTACAAAAATGAAAATATTGAGTGGTTGGAGAGAAACCCTTCAAGAGAGAGTTCACAGAGTATGGACAGGCTAGAAAACCACGCTGGTAAGAGTAGAAGAGCGCAAGAACTCATGTGTGCTGGGAGGAACCCAACCTGCTCTAGAGCAATTAAACATCTGACATTAGTAATATATAGACAAGCCCACAAATCTGATAGGGAAAATGCTGTGGCCTAGAGCACAGAGTCTTGTCATGGATCTTATACTACAGTGCTTTTATATTTCTATAATGACTTTCTATGGCATTCTTTTCCCCTTTCAATGCCTTGATTTCCCCCTCTCTAATACACAAAAGAGAATCCTGTTCTTCTTCCAAGCACTGCTAATAAAATATCCTGAACATCAACCCAGTTAATGTTAATATTAATATTGTTGCTGTATGGGGACAGGTTCTGTTCTAGAATCTCTAAGATTATCTCACATGCATCACATTTGCTGTCAGTGAAATTGTACCAGCATAGGTCCCAGAGAGTTTGTTGATAATAACTGTTTATTGGATAAGCATAATTTTGAAAAAGGGAAATTTCTGCAAATGTGAAAGGAGAAACTACAGTTTAATTATATGACTGGATCTATGTAGTGGTGTGCCAATAACATTCTCTCCAGCCGCATACTCTTGTCATCGTCCCTACACTGGCTTGCATGCTTGCCTAACCACTTGGTGAGGCAATTAAATTTGCTAACCCAGCAGAAAACTAATCTGGGGTGGGAAGGCAGGGGGAGGAAATAGGGGGAACAGTACTATCCTTTTCAGTGGTAACAAGCTGTTAGATTGGCTCAAATGCATCATATAACCACACCACGATTTTTATGCTTGGCAAAGTATTTAGATTCTTGTTGATCAAAGCAATTAAAAGTATGCCTCAACTGAGGTGTAGGAGCAATCGCACTCATATTCAGTAAAGCATTTACCTTTACACCTTGGTTTTATATGCCTTCCTATTTAACTAAGTTCTTTGGTGTCTGGCTGGCAATGTTCACGTACTTGAAATTGACCAGCATTGAATTAGAATTAAGAGTTTAAAACTTCATTCTGAGGTTCTGTACCTGGAGATAATAAAAATCTTTGCTTATTTGTAGTCAATTTAGCCATCTACTATCTTCTAATTCCTTAGAAGTCCATTGTAAAAACTTATCCTTGTCATTCACACCTAGAGCATGCTGGTTTTGTGGTGTTTGAGTAGCACAGTGTTCCTGAGAAGGGTATGAGGCATACCCACTTTTGATTGGTGTGCATTAGGCAATTTTACATTGTCTGTGTAAAAAGCCATAACAATGAAAATTAAATGAATATAAAACTTCGCAGAGGAATTACTCAATTTTATAAGTGAAACAGCTTTTAGCATAAAAAGCCTGGATCTTCAAAATGATTGGATAAGATTTTCCCTGTTTATTTTGTAGATGGGTTTTCAGAGGTAGATAAATGTAATTATAGGAAAAGCAGTAAATTTGTACTGGTTGAGGCATAAAGTGCAGCACTTAGAATAAGACAATCGCCTAAATTCCTTGATTGACAGATGGATGTCACATTAGATGAAAATGATAACAGATTTAGTGGACTGAAGACTAACTTCCTCTTGACAGTGCCCTGACCCTTAACCTACAACCTGACTCCTGTTAGCTTCACTAACACAGGGTAATTGTCACAGGTGCAGGATAAAAGAAACCCCTACAGCAGCCACCAGTGGTCAGAGGCTTATTTCTTTTGATGACCAGAAATGCACTGTTGAGATATAGTCAAGCAGTCCTGACCTCTGATGACCTTTCAGGGCATTAAAATTTACCCCTGGGAAAAGGAAACTATATAAAAGGAAAATGCTCAGTTCTGACTAATGCAAAGCAATATTTTAACAGTGTAATAATTAAGTTGACAAACAAAGCTGAATGATGTAAAGTAATTTATTTTCATCAACAAAAAAGCATGTTTCTCACACAATTGTAACGGGGTTTCAACAAAGACCAGTATTATACACTCAATACAGTTCATGGGTTTTATAATTATGAGTAAATTCTTTACCATGTTATACTTGGGATATGTGTAGTATTCCAAAATAATTCTGTTGTATTTATATGCTAATAACATCCTTTCAATAGAAGCCAGTTCTTTGAATTGTATTTAAATTTTCGGAAGGTTGAGGATCGTAACAGTATTTATAAATGACATGCTGACAACTGTTAGACTTCACAAAAGTTTATAGCTCCTTCTGTTAGAAAATAGAGTACATTTTATTCTTATTTTCTTCAGCAATATGAGTGGGGAGTTCAGAAAACACAGAGCAACACAATAAGCTATGCAAATATATTTTATAATAGAAGAAAGGATATTATAGAAGAAAAGAAAATGACTGTGTCTCCCATTAGACTGAAGTCAATGCACTAACCTGTCCATGCTGGGGCTTTTATACATGGAAAAATTAATATATAGGGGGAAAAGAAAAAGAGGAATGACTGCACATCTTGGTAAAGTGAAAGTCTCTGCATTAAGGAAACCTGCCTGTGTTTTCAAAATATTTCATCTAAGAAAATGAAACAAAACAAAACAAAACAACCAGAATCAACTTCCTAAACACCTGACAAGAATAAATTGCTGTATTCAATTATTGCGTTTATTGGTGCTTAATACCAGGACCATCCAAATATTTATTCACTGAATATGAGGGAACAAAACCAATGTTATAAGTACAATAAGGATCAAGTTTCTGCTCAGAACAGTAGAGCTTTAAAAGACCCCTATGCAAACGGCACAAATTACTCTAAAATTCATTGAAGGTTCTTATTAAGGTCATAGGTCTTGCCCTGTGGTTATTATTCATCCACAAAATGCTCTGAAAAGTAATATGACACTAAATTAGTATAAACAAGCTTTGGGATAGTTGTGTAAAGAAAATAAAAAGATTAAGTTACTCCAAAAGGACTATTACACAGGTAGACAACTTCAGTCCACTGCAAAAGATGCAGTAGAATCTGGCTTTGTTCTGACACATGTTATTAGATGGTAAAAAAATATAAGGATTATTCCAATGCAACTTACTGTCATGAACACTTAAAATAATAATGCCTTCCTTCAGATTACCACCTTTTCAAATGGGATGAGATCATCAGGTAACACTGTAAGATATGAAGGCTTAACACTCTGTGTTTTTAGCACATTAAAAAAAGAAATTGCTGGGATAATTAACAACTACCTATTTGTCTGTTGGCTGCATTCATTATGCCTGCACAAATTGGAGGTCTCCAAAATCTGTGCAGTAAAATTTACTCTTTGTTCAGGAAGTTCCCCTTGGATTTGGGTAAAATTCTGATTTGCTGTGTCTATTGTAATTGTGACAGGCAGTTGACATGTCTCATAGTCTAAATGTAGTGGCAAGCAGGGGGTGGTACAATGATGAAAAAAACTGCCATTCATTCTTGTGCAAAGGAAAGGTGTTTCTTAGCATATTCCAACCTATGCTCAGTCTAGAGTTGGGTCTCTGAGGTTGAAGGTCAAATCTGTGAGGTCAAAGCTATTTCTTGTCAATCTTCGTTCACTAATGACACATGAATTGGAAATTAGAACAAAGTAAGTAAAACGAATAGCCAGAAGGTGAGTGTCTGTTTTATTACTCAGAAGAGCTGGGAAATCTGGCCAATTGTTGCCCTATGTGGCTTGAATGACAGTTGTTAAGTTGAAAAAGGGACAGTGTGATGGGAATGCCACTTTAAATCTCAATTACCTCCTCCACTCCAATCAGCTTGGTAGAGCTTTAATGAAGTGCAATTCTCTGTCCTTTTCCTCATACTTCTATCTCCAGAATAAGCCTCACATTCAAGTTTGACAGCAGTACAATCAGTTTTCCATTCATCACTGGCCCTGTTTTAACCCTGCTGAAAAAGGGCCTAATGTACGTGGCAGTGATGGCAATTAGGCAGAAAAGTAATATTAGAAACAGACAAAAGCCTGAGTCTTTTAGCATTACAGGTGTTGGGTTTTTTTGTTGGTTTTTTTTATAGCCTTTTCTAGACATAAAGGAATAGGCAGTGTTGTTAAGTTCCCTTCTTCAGTCTTCTCTTAAGCTGAAAGGCCAACGATTTCAAGATTCAATTAATTAGAGACATGGAGAGCCAAAGAACAAGGTAAAAGCTACGTTCCTTTTAACTGAAGACACACTTAGTAATTGGCCTCTTATTAAAATGGATATCTTCTGGGTGTATGTTTAATAAGGTTGATAAAAGTCGTCATTTCCTCATTAGTACAGTGGATGAATATACCGAGTGTTGGTGTTTAGAAAAGAAGGGAACAAATATAAAACTAGTGCACTCTTATAATGTAGGAATGTAAGATGTTAAAGCGGAGAAGCCTGGGATTGAAACTCTGGAGTAGGAAGAGAGGAAATTATCGCGTGTGTGTCTGTGTGTACGCAAAAAAAGCAAAGGGAAAGGACTTTACTGGGTGCTTCACTTTCTCATTTCATCTGAATAGGCAAAATATAGAAAGCCTTTGAGCTCCACGACACGGACTGCCACTGACTTATTAACCTGACATTTTGTCTGGAGGAACAAGGTAGGAGAAGGAGGTTACAAGAGACTTCTCTTTTAATGGGAAGTCTACACCTACCGTTTCGATACTTAATCGTTTTCTATTTATATCATATGAGAACTGTGTGCATGCTGATGTACGCAATCCAAAACACACATTCTCTGAATTAGAGTGCCTGGGTTTTTCTTTGTTTTGGTTTGTGTTTCCTCCCTTCCTCCCCCTCACCACCTCCCTCCCCCACCATTTTTTTTTTTTTTTGGTGGGTTATGTAAGTTTCCGTAACAGTTCTTTTTATGCCAATTTTTTAAAATGTCAGCAAGGTTGGGGTGGGTTTTTTGTTATGTTTTGTTTGAAAGATTCCACAGGAACATGTGGCACTGGTGCAAGGATCTTGTTTAAGAGAATAGGCATTTGGAGGTAAAAAAAAATCCTCACGCAGCAATTAGGCGGCTCTTGCCGCTCATTGGGGATGTGACACAAGTGGGTGATAGTGGCTTTCACCTCTCACACTCCCTTCTCTCCTGCCTGATTCCTAGAACAATCCCTGTCAGAAACACTCTTTGAAAAAGGCTGCATTAGACAATGGCTCTTCACCCTTATTTTACGCTTTAAGTAGTGGAGCAGAATGCTGTAAGGGGCTGAAAACAAGGCGTAATCTGAGAAAGACGCGCAGGCATTGTTATAACTGTGAAAACCAGAAGAACCCCTTTCAGAGCCGTGACTGAAAGTGCTATGAAGACCTTTAGTCCTTTGCACTCTCCCAATCACCAATTAGACAAACATTAACATCAATTAAGCTGTTATACGGCACAGGTTCCATATAATTACCTTAATGGGTTGACGCTTTCTTTAGCAGCAATTTCTTAAACAAACTTCATCTTTTGTGCAACAGGCTAAGAAAATTTTCAGCAGGGAGCATTTCCTTTTGTCAAGTTTTCTAAAGAGACAGCTGAATTGTTCTATTTAACAACAAACACCTTCACTAAGGACCCTCGTCTTGTCCCCGTTCCCACCACATTTGACTACTAGGCTCAAAGCTTATTAACCATCACAGACAAAAAACTGACTAGCCAGGGGAGCACAGACACATGCAGGGAGGGCAGTACACAAAGAGCCTGTGAGCCTGGCGCTGGTTTGCAAGCAGACCCTAGGAGAAAGCACCAATTGAATTAGTTGCCTATTTAGTATCCAAAGAGCCAGATCTGTCCTTACCAAAAGCACAAAGAAAACGAAATAGAAAAACAGGATCTTGCTCATAAAACAAGACAAATCTGTCTAATTTATTTTGTACCAGTAAGTGCTAATTAAATGCAAGCTACTCAGATTCTTCCTGTTCTTGCATCACCTAATTCTCTTAGAATCATGACAATGCTAGTCTGATTTTTCCCCCTGTTTAACAAACATTCATTTGAAATGTACTCAAATACAGCTATAAAATGCAAACCTTATATTGCTTCTATTTTTATTTTATATTATATCCCAGTGTTTTTACTTTGCTGTGAAAGTACTTGGGAAGGGTGAAAATGGGGGTGGGGAGGGCAGAGGGGTGAAAAAAGAACTTGGCAGAAACAAGTCCTTAAACTATCCTTCTCCATGGTGAAGAGCAAATGACTTGAGGTGCCTATGATGGCCTGTGATTGTTTTCTGAGAGCCAATGTATGTAATCAAGTTTTATTGCAATGGATAGTTAAAGAAATAACCTATTTTAAATATAATAATAACAACAACAATACAAAGGGAAACCCTGCAGTAGAAAAGGAAGCTGTTAGGCACAGATGAGTGCTTATAAAATGTGGTGGTTTGGGTTTTTTTTTTTTTGCTGCTCACTCCACTCAGGAGATACTGTGTGGTCGTAACAATATGATAGCTAGTAGCCAATTAATTTTGCATATTTAGGGTCAGGGTCTGGGTGCTTTGTACAAGTGCTTGGTCCATTTAATCTCAAACTTGTGAACACCGAAAACCACGTTAAGTCAGAGGCTCAAGGCCACAAAATTAAAAGGCAACAACAAGCTTATATGGAACTCTTTAACCTCAGACCAGAGCCAGCAATGGCTAAAGTCACAGAGGAATAGCTATTTGAAAAGATTAAATTAATACACTGAATTAAAATTATATAGCTAAAGTTATGCTTATACAGTGACACAATTAAAGTTAACATTTAATCTTTTAGGGATAGTGTATTGAAAAAATATAGGATGAACACCAGAGAAACTTTTCTATGCATAAATTGCACTAGTTGTCTAATGTTCATAAAATCATACCTTTGACATGTTCTTTATTAGTTTCTTCAGAGAACTGACAAAGAAATCGACAGGTATATATGCATAGATATAAACTGCTAATCAGATGGCACTACCAGAAAAATCCCCACATGCATTCCCATGAAGATCTGAACTAGTAAACTGAAACTCACAAAATTTGCAGTTTATGCCTTCAGTAGCAAGACAACACTGTCTCAACAACTGGTATATCTCCACTGATTTTGAATATTTTACTCACAGGCAAAACTTCCTCATGATGTTTCTTGCACCTTGCCATTTAAATAATTTCTTCCCATATGTGGAAAATCATATAAATTGACTTTACAGGCAAAAATGTGTCTGTCTAACTGTCCTTTAGGATCTAATCATGAAGTGTAGTCCCTAATCCTGTGTGTCTTCTGTCACACATGCAATATTCCGCTGGTAGTTAAGGAAAAGCCCAATTCTCCTATCCCTTATTAGTAGAAAGTGTTGTGTATGTTGTGATCAGAGCAGGGGCCTATGAAAGGATAGAGGAAATGCCTTCGGGAATAGCTAGCCCTCTTCTGACAGCCAGAAGACATGCATGAGCAGATGAAGGATGAGAAGAGTAGCATTTCCCTTCTCCTAATTCTTATTTCCCTGTTTATGAATTACATCCAGAAGTTCACTCTTACTGCTGCCTTGAGAGACTTTTGAAACTGCACCAGCAGGCTTGATGCCCCAGGCTCTCATATTAATGACTAAATAACATTAGAACTCCGTAACTGTGTATACCACAGGTCTGACCAGACTATGGGTTTTAGTTAGGAATTGCACTATATTTACTTGGAATGATCCTGCCAAGCAGCTGAGTAAGGATTTTTAGTTTCTTTGCAGTCTTTTAGATATAAGGCATAGAGATTACTAATGGGAAAAAATAGTAATAATTGAACTATTGCTACCAGGAGATGCTAGATAAACTCCATCCAGAAGGTTTACACTACCCACTACATTAGTGTTAAGTAATGTTATTTACTTTTCTCATTTTTTCCTGCATTTCTTGAGCAGAAATAAAGGGACTGAATGGAAGTGATTCCTTTTAGTGGAGACAGAGAAGGAGTCTAACATCTGTATCCTGAAACACCAGCTGTAGGACTCTGTCACTCTGCACTGACCATAGTGGGAACCTAGTGACTGGTCCACTAATACCATGAAGTTTGACAAAGTGAATGTCCTGCTCCCTCCAGGGCCTGGATGGGAACAAGAGACCTTGTTGGCATTTGGTTGTCAATCACCAGAATTATAAAAAAAATAGCTTTACACAGCTTCCACTGTATTCTTTTCCTGCACGAGGAAGGTGCTGCAATTAAAATTGTATGATGAAAAGAAAGTGTTGATGATTGGGAAGGGAGTATTCACTGGCTTCCCTCCTATATACTGATGAAATGTAGTCTCTCTGAGTCTTACCGCTCTCTCACGTGTCTCAACCAAGTCTCATGAGCACAGGGAACACATTCTATCAGCAAAATAAATCAGATATTCTATCACCTAAGAAGCTAAAAAATCTTTTGGAGTGTTTGATGTCCCTAGTAGGAAACACAGAGTATTTATCTCAGAAAATTAAATGCTGTATAATCAAGATTTTTATTCACTTTATTTTCCAGAGTAGTATTGCTATCCTTGCATATGCTAGGCAAGGAAAGTAAACCACATAGAACTTCTGACTACTTTTAGACTCATAAGTTAAGCAACTACTACATGATTGATTGCAAAAGATTAGATAGAAAAGTTAAATAAAACAAAGAAGCCTGGCAGTGTATAAAGAGATTTCTTCCAGCAAGTATGACAGATGTTGTAATAGTAATGTGAATATAGGTAACATGAACACTGACAACTTTCTTATGGGAGAAACAACTCAAATGTCTTGACTGGATATCAGTAATATATTACACAGTCTTGAAGAAAAGATTCTTTGCTTACCTACCAAATCAGAATCCAACTGTCTTAATCACTTACACTGGTCTGGGAAGTCTGTTTCAAGAGAGGCCTATTCCTGGGGTTTTTTAGTTTTCTCTCCCAAAAATTTTAATGTGTTGTTAAATTGAGCAAAGAGGGAAGAAGCATTTAGCTCTCAATGCAACACCCGTGACTGCAACATCTTCGAGTTTGAATACTGAAGACAAAACCAGGGATATGTGTAATAAAGCCAACATCCACCTCACCTCGATCATCAAATTCTTTCCATGGTTTTCAAGAACCATAGGGTTTCACCTTTCAAATTTATATAAATGCTGAAAGCCAGGACTTTTCAACTTTTTCCAAGAGTATTCAAATGAAGACTTCTGTATTATATGGTATGACTTTGTATTATCTGAATTCCTACATATTATTAAATAACTTGCATTCCTTGAATCTGCTAATTTCAACTTCATCCCAAATAATCTATATTTAAGATTTTCAAGAACTAAAAGCTGCTTTGCAGTGGAAATTGTAAACAGGAGATCATGTCTGCTAATGCCAAGTTGTAGATCAGCCCATAATATAGCTCAGAAAAGCACAGGATCAGGACTGGTATAATGTGATACTTTTGCTGAAGAACTCATCCACATTTATTTTCCACTGTTACACTAACATAATGAAAAAATTCAGAATACAATTGAGCTGGTACATACCAGGATTCTAAGCTCCCAACTCAGCTCTCAAGCAGAAAGTTCTAAGCTCCCAACTCAGCTCTCTAGCAGAAAGTAAGACTGTTTTAAAGTAGAAAAAAAGTGCGGAGAAGTATCTGATGATTTTCTTCTGAACCAATGCAGAAGGTCTCATGTTTCTCAAGCTCTTTTCCCATAATTATGAGCATAGCATGTGCCAGTAATAAAATTTGAAAACAGGCACAAATAATCTTGCCTAGATGTACATATGAACGAATTGACTGAATGTCACCTAAGTGACTGCACATCACTTAGGTATTCTTCACCCTATGATATATCTGCCATGTACAGGAGAGGGAGCAGGAGTTAGAACTACTGCAAGAAACTTTAAATATTGAATTTAGTACTTTTTAAGTATTGAGTTATAGTATTCCTATATCCTGGATAATTTTCTATCACATAAATGCATTGCTTCAGCTTTATAGTTATAGAAGTAGGTACCTTATCTACAGCACAGTTGTGACTTTGGCATATTACTGTCAGTAATATTTTAGGTACTAAAAAAATGATCTTTGCTCAATTTTTACTTCAAGTGCAGCTGAAAAGGTAAATGCAATTTAACTGTGTTTGCATCCACATTTCCTCCACCTGTGTTCTCTTAGCAACATACCAGCTCATACTGGTGGTATTTCCACAATGTCAAACTGTTAATGTCAAACTGTTTGTAAGTATTCATCCTACCAGGGAATGACATGTAGCTTCTGTTGACTTTGAAGGACAAATGGTTTCTTTTCTCAGCGGATTGTGAAAAAGTGTCCTAGGATGAAAAGATATAAGTATGAATACCCATTATAGAAGAAACAGTCAAGCTACACTTACAGTATACCCTCTAGCAGCTTTTTTATTTTTTAATGAATTCACTCCAAAAGAAGTTGTAATCTGTCCACAGCAGAGTCAAAACTCAGAGAAAAGGCTGATAGAGATTGAAGGCTGATTGAATTACTGTAACAAACTCTGTGTAAATTGCTAGGAAATCCTCTGGAAAATTAATATGAAGGGAAATCTCAATATAATGTATTTTTTAAAAACTTAAAACAGTCAAACAAAGGTTGACCACAGAAGTTCTGGAGTTTTCATTCTTGAAGATATTCAAAAGCCATCAGGCTATGTGCCTGGACAATGACGTCTTGATGACCTTGCCTCAGCAGAGGGGCTGGACAAGGTGATTTCCAGAGATCCCTTTCAACCTACACCATTCTGATTCTGTGAAATGAGAGACTTATACATGAATTCATGTATAATGCAGGATATATGATACATATATCTGTCTATGTATCTGATAAGCTCCTCTTGCAAAACAGTTCGGATTTATGTGAGCTAAAAATCTGTAACGACTAATTGTGGCAAAAAACCATGAAGGTATTTAAACATAAATAGATGCTCAAAACATTCTCACTGATATTCATAGTGTTAACACAGTGTTTTCCATTCCTTCCTATAGTTTAATTAAATAAAATGAATAACTTTCACTTGTATTCTCCGATAATAGATTAGAATTTTTTCTTAGTGCAATGACACAAAATGGTCTTAAAAAAAAGAGTGACTTTCTATGGTAGAAAAAAAATGAAGTAAGTGAAATATACTTTTCTGATACTGTAACATCCCATTCTGGCTCCAGTTCTGTAACTGCACTACTTTTTTGTCTCACTGGAATCAGATTGTTCAAGAAGACTGTTTACAAAGCTTTAGGTCTGAGCTGCTTTCTTCCAATTCCTTGTGCTATTTATGGATATGTAACCCATTCAATGTTACATACACCCTTGTGTGATTGTTCACATAGGATTTGAGTTTATTAGAGTCCTCAGCTGCTGAGGGCTCTTTTACCACTCAAGCCGAATGACTCTTGTAATTATCAATGAATGTTTCAATGTATGCATTTTCCATAAATTACATCATAAAGTTTGCATCAGTTCCAGACTTTTCTTCCAGAAGTGGTTACAAAGGGGTACATGTAGTACCCCTTTTGGTGGCCTTTGGGCCCCTTTGGTGGCGCAAAAATGGCCTTTTGATAGTAGACAGAAAAACAGTGGCATTTCCTGATGCTGTTCATATTTCTCATCTATCAGAAACAACAACACCTAAATGAAGAAAAGCTGACTTTAGTGTTTCCAAAGTTCTTACTGAGAACTTGGAGCAAGAATTCCTGTAATGTTATCTGAGTGAAAATGCTGAGGACTAAACAATTTTTCTTTCCTCACTGACACACAAGAAAAAAAAATGTGCAACATCGGTTTATTGCACTTAATCCATCAGTTTCTCCTGATTTTAAGATCAGAAATACTACAATGATAATTACTTCTCCAATGAATGTGTGAGTTTATCTAAAGTAACAAAGATATAAAAACATTACTAACCTTACCTTAAATCAATGACTCTTGAGACATAGTCTCATTCAAAACCACTTTTGCTTATGCCAAGTTTCTATACTGTTATTTTTTAATTCAATTAACACTAGTTAGTGACAGGACTTTTGAGGTTTTTCTCCAGAACTCCAAACCTTTGGTGAGACACATGTATGCATCCAAAAACTGCCACTTACAGTTATTGGTAGACATTATTTATTGATTTCTGTTTTAGAACACTAGTTATTAAGGAATGAGTATAGAGGTAACGAGAAACAGAAATTGAACATGTGTGTTCAATGTTATATATATACATATATGCTATGTATATATATACTATATATACTATCCCATGCATATGTTGTACTAAAAGGCATGTAAGAGAATTCACTGAAGATAGTAGAATTATATGCACCAAGCCAGGTGGAGTGCATTTAAAAAATAATCATAATCTTATTGAGTAGTTGGTATCAAATAACTTTTCCCATGGCACATGCATCTCTTCTTCCCTAAGCCTAGTCTTTTGAGCTGAGACAAATATTGTACATTTGGAAGTTGCAACTACAAGACTACCTCTAGCTGGGACTAGATAGCAATATGAATCATTAAAATAACAATAGGAGTTTAGATTCAAAGTTTTCATTATTTTTCTCTATTTTTTCCATTATTTTTTGTCTATACTTAGGCCTCACATTAGTATGTACTGTGCAAAAGTGTATAATAAAAAAGTGTAATGGCAGATGTTTTGGATAGAATGATGGAGTTTTCATACTTTGTGTAGCTATCTCCCCTCGAAAAAACCCCAGTAATTGGATTTTAATATTTCTTTCATTTTTATTAAAGACTTTGAAGTTGAAGCTCTTCCTGAAGAGTTTTGGAAGACTAAGGTAACCTGTTTCTGACATTGATATGAGGATGATTCTTGGAAACACAACAAAAATGTGGACCTGTTCAAATTTGGAAACTAAAGGATTTTGCTTGGTCTCCCATAATCACTCATTTTGTGAATTACATTCTCTACCACCTCTGTGTCCAGTACCTTACTGGGTTACTCTAGAACAGGATTTTAAACCTTTCTCTTGAAAACTTGGTTAAATCTGATTGTTGAAATTCCAAGTCTAAGGTATTCTGTAAATATATTTGATGTTAATCCTAAAGATTCTAGCATATCTCTATCCATGTCCAGACTGGTAATGTTTTAGAACATGTCTCATCTATTGGGTTAAATATGATGGCGGTTTGTTTTTTTTGGTCATTTTTGTAAATAAATAGTAAAGCATTTAGAGCCAATAAAACTCTATAAATATTTCATTAGAGTATGCTGTACACTGTAAAATTGTAACAATAGTTATGATTTGATGAAGCACTTAGAGCACTTACATAAAATCCGTGAGGGAAAATACCCCTTATTTCATTATAATGTCCAATTTCACATAGATTTGTTTTCCCCAAAACAACTAAATTCATTCGTATGGTATAAGTTGCAAAAACAAACACATCAAAGCCTTCAAAAGGATTCACATGGATAGGTCATTAGGGCTGCATGGCCTTATACAATTAGTTAAAATTCTCAGAGGTTAGTTTATATCTTGATACCTTAATAAACAGTTTCAGCTTTGGTGAAAGCTGGAAAGCTTAATCCGTTAAGAGCCATTCAGAACCAAAACAAACAAACAAAGCTTTAACCACTTCAGTGACAACAGCACAGAACAAACAAGCAGTCTCCTTCGAAAATCCCAGCAATTTTAAGATCAATAGCCTCACTCTGTGCTCCTAAGTGATGAAAGCTAGAAAATCTCTGCTGTGGGCTCTTTGCAGAAATGTTTCTGGCAAAGCTATAGTTGCAAATTTGATGAGTTTAGTTTAGCAATACCCATGTAGTCTAGGAGGCTGACTTAAGTACTATCAGTGGACACAATGAAAACAAACTAACTCAAACATCACTTTTAGCTGAAATTTCCTCTCTGTACCCTTAATTTACAATGTTAAAATATCTTTCAACATCTCTTCCAAGTGCTTTTACTTAGAGTTCTTTGATTATTTTTCTAATTACCAGCAGCAGTTTTTTTTTTCTTTTTTTAAATTGGTAATTAAAAAAAAAAACTTTTGTGAATGTAAAAGCAGTACAGTGGCTTACTAAAGAATGTAAGTCTGTCTCAAAGTACATTTAATCTGATCTGCCAATATGGATAATCAAATCAGCAAATGCATCTATATACACAGAAAGAACAAAAATAAACATTTTTTTCCTTTATAAAATTAAAAGCCTGTTAGGTCCTTTTAAAACCCTTCCATGGTATATTGACTTTCATGAATAGAACATTTACTTCCTTTTACTTAGTTTAGGCTTACATCATTCAGCAGAGCTATTATATAGTACATTTGTTATCATTCCAAAGGATCTTAAATTATTCCTGCATCTTTATACAAATATTGATGCTTTTCTTTCCTGTTTTTAAATACAATACCTCATATATTTGTCACTTTGGGTTTTTGTTTAAATTTCACATTTAATTATAAACTCAGAAGTACAATTGGAGGAGCATTTATTTTTTTATCCAGCAGTGTCAGCTAGTTTGTATTTTATCCATGAATTATCTAGAAGCTTTAAATTATGTACTTTCTTAGGCAGTCAAAAGACACTGTAGGGATTGTCTGTATATGTCTACAAGCTAATTTATCTACTAAGAGTTATTGGATTTTTGGTAGTCAGCTGACATTAGTATTTTTAAATTTAAATCAGCAACATAGAAGGCTTCCAGTATGAGAATTATGAGCAGCAGAACAGAGCCCGTGCATGAAATTTTGCTTACAGATCACACAATCTACCCAAATTTTTCACCGGAAAGCCATAAAATCAGAATAACATTTAAAATATGTGGCTTTATACAAGGACACTGTGTTGCTCAGTCCTGATTCATTAAGATGCTTGATGCATAAGTGAGTTGTCAAACGATATGTGGGTGGCTGTAATGGCAGCATGTAGGTTTGTATGGAAAACAAGTATGGCACTGTGAAGATTTTTTCTCTCTTTCGTCATATAGGTACTCACATGTAACACTTGTGAGGGGTCTGCTAAGAACCTTGCTGTCAAATGAACTAATTCACCAGAAACACATGCAAGTTTAAAACAAAGTTCTCCAAAGGCAGAAAAAAAAGTCAAACCACCTAGACTTTCTGTAGCCTAACCAAGTGACAGACACATAGACAACTTCATTGCTGCCAGAACAACACTCTGCACAGCCCACCAGCAAGCTATTTGTCACTGCTACAAGAATATCCTCCGCAACTTGGCATCAGGGTCCCTGGGTAGCCAACTGTGCTTGCATAGCACTGGAAGTGCTATCCAGTAATGGGGAGGAAAATGATCAGAGGACCTCACTATTTTTACAAAATGTATTATTGCATGAAAAACATATATGTAAAGACATAAACATGAAAATTCTATAGGAAAATATCAATTTACACAATGACAAAAAATTGTATTTTATATGAGTTCACAGAAAGATCGTGTTTAAATTAATTTCTTTCATTTTTCCTTGATTGTGTAATACAATTCATTGCTATCTCAAAATAGCACATCCTTTGACACCATCTTGGCCTATGCAGAAATAGTCTCTTTGCCATTGCATTGTGTCTTAAATATTGCACTGGATCCTACATACTTAAAATTTTGACTGGCCAGCTGTAATTGCCTAATTATTATCCTCAGCGCATTGCTTTTGCTGAGCAAATGGGTAGAAAAACCAGCAAGCAGTCCATCTCCAATGGTTCTAAGAAAGTGAGCTAGGACAATGAAAACTAATGACCATGAAATATAGCAAAAATAGTTTCCTGAGAGAAAAATTATAAAGCAGCAGGAATAACATGTTCTGATCTTTGGACAAAATAAATAGGATAAAAGAATAGGAAATAACCAAATAAGAATCATAGCTAAGAGAAGAGGGGACAATGCCTTTTCATGGGTACTAGCGCAGGAAACAATCAAGTCAATAAACCAATCTGACTTTTTCAAAGTTTACATTAACCTGGACATTCTTTTTAACTGAACAAGTGTCTAATTGTTAGACCATGGCATAACACAAGAGATATTTGTGGATGTTCGTGAAAGATGACCATTCATTTATTTTGTGATTGTGACTCGGTGCAAGGAACACCAAGAGTCCTCCCCTTTGCAGGCAGGTGAACTTCCAAGGAACTTCCAGTGTGAGTAGAGAGTGTGATGGGAACAAAAGACATGGAACAGAACATTCACAGCCTAACTGTACCACAGTCTGGTTGCCATGGCATACACTGTATCCATTTTGTGCAAACTCATTAACTTCATTCTATGCAAAATACATTGGTAGCTGCCCAAGGTTATTCCCTTAATGTGTGGGGCAGAAACCTAACCAAAGACCCTAACCTCTCATTATTCAGACAAGGCACTGAAGACACTCATGGGAAATCTGAGTACCATTTTTCTTATCCATGATCATGGGAAGAGTCTATATTGTGATTAGAACACTCCATTCAGAGCTCCTTGCAAATGGTGAAGACCACGAGGCTCTTATCACTCAACCAGCTTTTGCTCTTATCATGTTGTAAGTGTGACATCATGAACTCTGTACTGTCTTGAGTTTTTGTAATGTCTTTTCTTCTTTTATGTCCAGTTCCTTACTTATGCAGAATATCTGAAGCTATTGGTAGGCTTCCCTTTTAAATCATGGAGATAAACCAAATGGTCAAAGACCATGAAACATTCATAGACTAATATTTCATTGAAAGTAGCAGAGTTTTAGCCTGTAAACTCATCATCAATAGCAGAAAGACTTGGGAGAGGGGAAAAGGAAAATGCAAAATGGGAAAAAGACAAAATCAAGGAGTTCTGCTAGAAAACTATAATTTAATGCTGTTATAATTCTGTTCCACACCCAGATGTTGCAGAGTACAGTAAAAACCACTACTGGTTTGTTCTGATTTTCATATTGCAAGATGTCCATTTAGAAAACATCATGCATCCTTAAAATAGAGGTTGCATGATTTTTGATCATCAATTAAAATTATTTATTTATTTAACTGGGTGCACAACTCTTTTTTCTGGCTTTACAATTTTAGTTTTGTTGATCATATTTGTGGCTAATAGTGCTTTATGTTGTTTAGCATGGTAGTAAACTTTTTTTTTTTTTTTAAATTTTAAACAACTGATCATAACTAATTTCTTAAGGTACATGGATAAAGGAGAATGATTAGATCCTTTCAGGAAACATTAACATATAAATTAATATCCTTCTTTTCTCTCTCTCATAATTTATAAAGGCTGTTACTATTTGGAACCATTTTTATAGCTTTTATAATATAGCACACTGAATTTTCAAATATAAATTCAAACACAGAGGCAAATGGGCATTTATATTAGTGAATTTGAAAAAAAACCTAACAGAATTGTTTCTTTTTGTCTCTTAAAGTACTGAGATCTCTGTTCTATTAATAAACAGCACTGAAAGAAATGGGTAAGCCTTATTAACACTAATAACATTTAAGCACCCCAGACGTCTTCCTACTAAGAATTTTTAAGTAGTTAAATTGACTGCAAAAGAGAGGTTTTCTTCTCATATTGACATAAGCTTGGCATTGGGTGTTATTCTGATCCTGTTGAAGTTATTGATGTTTTACTGGTGAATTCTACATGGAGACAATCAGATGTAATGGAAACACTAAGAGACTTATTTCTTAATCTTCCTCTAGAACAGAGCTTTTTAAATATTCAGATCTTTTCAAATTATTTGAAATTACACTACAATGAAAAAAATGTTGTAGCAACCTTTGCTACTGACATGGCTGCTGAGGCAGCTTTTTTCTTGGGGCTTCAGATGCTATACTTCAAAGACTTCATCATTAAACTCTGCCTTGCTGCATGCCAAGAAAAGGAAGTCTTACTTTAGACCACAATGGACTGATTGGTCTGGTGCAAAAAGGTCAACAAACACTACACAGGCCTGCTTGGGACTAAAGCTTTAAATGGAAATCTTGCCAAGCAGGATTAAGGTGTCCATTCTTTCTTCAGTATGAGTGCATTGCCAAGGGGAGTAAAACATGCATATTAAAAGAAGAAAAAAACCCCAAGCCTATCATAGGTCTACAGTAGTACAAAAATTCCTGCAGAGTTAGTGTATATTTTGCTTGTACAGACGCACTGTATGGTAATTACACTTCTACTTTGAGAGTTACCATGAGTGATGTATTCATGCATTCAGTTAAAGAATGAGGTTGGCAAATACGCAACTTGGGAAAACAAAAAAGACTTAATTGTACTTGGGAACAGAAGGATGTTGACTGACACCAAAATGACTTTATCAGACCAGACTTGCACAAAAATGAGTTGTAGTTCAGCCCGAACCACCCAGAGAAGCTGGACAGTTATATCCCTGTTTTGTGTTTTAGCTTGAACTTCATTCCTGTGGTCCACCTCATTTACTTAACATATGTAAGGGTAAGATTCAGACTGCTTGCTTATTGCAGCATTGTGGGTGTTTCCATGACTAAAACATAAACATGTCTTGGTACTTCCCACTCACCAATCACGGAGCTGCCTGGAGATAGCCCATAAGGAATGTTAAGCAGAATGAGAGATGAGAGACAAAGAAAACCAAGCCTCTCTGTCATGTAGGCACTTCACTGAAGGTGCTCTGCTTCCACTTATCTAGGTGACCCCTAAGTACAGAGGTTTCTCCTGAGGGGACTCAACCTTTTCAGAGTGCTTCTGGACGGCAGAGAAGTATCACCTGGCTTTTCTGTAGAGATTTTGCAATGATTAGAACACTTAGCTGGGAAATGAGTTGTCATCCACTGCTCCATTGCCTCTGGAGAGGGCTTTAGTCATATGTCTATGGGTGTCTAGGGAGTCTAGCCCTGGACTCTGAACTCCATTTCTTCATATCACACAATACTCACTCTTTACAATTGTCCTCAGACTTTCATAGGATATTTTCTAGCTCTAGATCATCTCTCAGCCTTAAAAAACAGGCATCCTGTAGGAGTAAAGGGGGCTTTGGCTTATTCCGTGAAACTTCCAGCTAATTTGTGACAGACTGGGAGACTCAGCAGGAGAATCATAGGCATTACAGCTGCAAGTAATATCACCACAAGCTCATATTTATGAACAAGAAAAATGAGCAAACTCCCTCATGTTTTACTTTTGACTTTTTGCATTAGCCCTACTGTAACTATTTTAAGCTAACACAATTTTAAACAGAAGCCAAGTGCAAGAAGAACAGTATGCATGTTGAGTACTGAAAAAGCAATATATCATACAAAACCGTTTTAAAAAAATCCACAAACAATTGTACATACTCAGAATACAAAAGGTTACTCTTTGGGAAAAGATTTCACAAGGTCAAGATACAAGAGGATTTGGACAATGATCAAAATTAATAAATCAAACCATTCTTACGGATAAAACTTAAGTGTTGTGTACAATTTCCGCTATACTGCAGGTAAACACTTGTTGAACCAGAAAATGAAGAATCAGGATCCTAAACACTATCTAGGAGTAGTCTGTGAGAAGAAATGGAAAAATCAACTGATTTATTGGGAGCAATATTAGGCTGTCAGCGCTCCTTCATCAAGGCAGAGGCAGGGTAACAGAGCAAGGAGGTTTCCTGGAGCTGTGTCAATAAACAAGCTCTTAATTAATATTCCACCCAACATCCAAAAAGTTTGTTGGCTTATGATTAAGACTCCTGAAATGAAAAGCTAGGCCATCTAAGCAGTGCAATATGAGGAAGTTTCCCATAAAGGCAACGTCTTATTCTGTGTATTCCAGCACCACAGTCATATCAGACAATTGCTCCCACAGATTCTGCAGCTTTACAGGACACACCCTGTCACTTCCAATATGCTATGAAAAAAACCTCCAAATTCTTCAGAGTTATATTTATCATTCTAAAATATTACTGGAGGAAGCAGGGAGGAAGCACTCAAACATTTCTAGAACCTCTGTGGCAAAAGAAGAAGTGAAATAATTAACAGGCAAGAAGAAACAAAGGGAAATTTAAATAATTCTGAAGTGACCTTGACCTACAGTCACTGTTTCCTCAGGAGTGAGAACATGGAATGGTTTTTGTGTGTGTTTTGGTTTTGTTCAAGGAGGTAAGAGTTAGCTGCTGAAGTGAAGGAATGTGTGAAGTGTGCATAGTGCTGAAAGGTTGAAGGTTGTTTTCAAGCTTATCTGAAGGGTGAGGAGCAATTGAAGAGAAAATGTGCCAAGATCTAAACAGATAGGGAGAATGCAGCCTCCCTCCTAGATTACTTCCTTGCTTTCTGATTGTTCAGAGTCAGCACTACCTATAGATTTTTGAAGGCTGAACCTGAAAAGGAGTCTATAATCAATACTTTAATAATATTAAATTCAGTAATTTTTAAAGAAGAGAACATATCCTAAGCAATATATTTTATATAATCACTTTAAATCATATGAAGATACTCTTATTTGAGGATACTAGAGAAGAAACAACATATTTTGTCAATATAAATTGGGTTTTAGTTTTTGTTTTAAATTCATCAAATCATTTTGCATGTTTGTAACCAACCCAATTCCAGAAAACATTTATGCATAGACATAAATATACTACTCATGCTGTGGAAATAATGCTAAGTATAAGCTCAGTGTTTTGATGAATCCAGGCCTAAGAACAGAAATGACTGTAAACATTCTGAAAACATCTTAACAGGAAATGCTGCCGGGTATGAAGTGCAAAAACAACTAGCATGATATTCTTGGAATGCAATTATAGAGATAACATTATTGATCTGCTTATTAAATTCCAGAATAAAGACCAAGATAATTAAATTACAATTCTCCCTCTGCTTTTCCACTTACTGCTTGTAGTTAGAAAATTTTAACTCAATAGGTCTATATATTTTTAACTATTATAGAAGATATTTATATTTTCACTTAATATATGTTTTTTATATTTACTCAGGTATTCCCATCCTGTATTTCTCTATATTCTCTTATTATCTACAAATACTTGCTCAATTCTCAGCTCATCACCACCACTGGCAAAGGACAGCAGTGGAATAAATGCCGTAATCTTGTAGTTCCTGGTCCTCTGATTTAAGAGAAGAAATGCATTTCCTTAAAGTGAATATTGAGTGAATCACTCTTCGGATGTATTGCACTAAAATGAGGTGGAGGTAGGGCAGTTTATTAGTATTTGGTAGCAGTACAAAATTCTTTACTCAATTAAAATAAGATTTCACTTGTTTAGAGATTATTTTTTAAAAATCAGAAGTCTAAAAATTATTATTTTTTTTGTACTGACTTTCTTTTGCAAACTTGACTTTCCTCCTCTGATATTTGATATGTTTCTGGGCATATTTTTAAAACTTGTCCAAAGCAAGAGGAAATAAATAGAGAGTAATGTTTCCTTAGTTCCAGGAAGCAGCTGGCCAAAATTACTATCACCAGATCCAATAAGCAACTGGCCAATATTGCTGTTACCAGAAAATCTGATAAAGGGCATATCCTTGAACTAAGAAGATATTGAAAATCAAGTTGCAGTCCATACACTACTAGAGGTATATATTATGCACCTGTGAGGTTACATTATCATTAAAGTAAAGATCATTATCTTGTCTAGGAGACATGGGATTCTCTTTTGCACTTGCTGTGATTAGGACATAATCAATATGATGGGTCAGAAGAAAGCATAGCAAAAGGGATACTCCAGCCTTACTAAATTCAAAGTTCACCTGTGGTTTTCATGAAACTCTTAGTAAATACGTAATTTATTCATGAATAGTGACTGAAGATAGTGCTCAGTATTTAATTACAAAATACTCATCCATTACAGTCATTAGATACAGTCTTATAGAAATATATCACATATTTATTATTTTAGACTTCAAGGTAACAAATTATTTCTTGAATAAGGACATATTTGAGAGAGCATCAAAAAAAGTTGGTTTTTGTCCTAAATCCCCTGCCTGACCAGTAGACTTATGATAATATCTGAATATGGACTATAATCATTTTAAAGCTGTCCTCTTTACTAAAAATGAGATTTACAATGGTGTTGAGCACCTGCATCTCTTGGTAAAGACTGAGGGCCTCAGATATTCAACACCTTGATATAATATTTTCATTTAGATAGATACAAAATGCAACACATTCCAGTAAACACAAGGCTGATTTAATTTTGTCTCTGTTCGTTTTATTGATTTAGTTGGAATACTGCTGAGTTTACAGTGCTACATACTAATTCCTGCCAGATTCTGCCTTCACTGCTCACTCTGAGCAATATTTTACTCTCAAGATAGTCCCATGGAGCAAAATGGGACACCAGCACATGAAGTAGAATAGCAGAATATGGTCCTGGCAGCAGACAGTTGCATATTGATTTTTATACTATTATATACTACTATATATTACATGTATCTTTATTATACTAAAAAAAAAAAGTTTATTTAAAAAAAGGGCATCTACATAAATCCTTCATTTGCATTTCCACACACTGCAGAAATGTTTACAAATTCAAGTTTTAATTTTGCAGTGGTATTACCCACTGTAACCAGTGAGAATCTTTCAAGGACTTAAAAAATTATTAAATCAATATTTGCTTTTGCAAACAAGAATAATGTATGTGGGGGCCTCTTTTCTGTGAAACCCCCTTTTCTTGGTGCTCTGAGTTTAGGAAGTTTTATAACAATGCTATAATTTTTTTTAAATTAATGAACCTTATGTAATATGATTCTGAGAATAGACTCTGTAAGTCTTCTTTACTTCTTATGGAGTGACTATGGAGTGATATATCCCACACTGAACTGCTGTTCTTATGTCTTTTATATCAAACCAGATAGTAGCATGAAAGTATCAACATAATTCTTATTAATTATACTTTCCTTGTTCTTCTCTGGCTTTCATAGTTATTTTTGTTGTTTTTTAATATAACTACCCTTGCACTTATGTCATAAAAAATTCTGCCTTTTTCTCTTTTTTAATATTTGTATTCAAGACAAACAACAGGAGGTTGAAATCAGGCCATTTAAAAGAAACATCTGCTGACATTTATTCATATGCTACATGTTCCACTTTCATCATTGAATGTAATGATAAACACACATTCCAGTCAATAATGGCAAATCCCAGCCAAGCTTTACAAATGGTCTCTTTAACACCTAAATTGACAGCTCGGGAGAATTTGAGATAGAAGCTAAATATGGTACATTTGGACACTATTTCCCTAAGCCTAGAATGACTGAAAGCCTTTAACAAGCACAAACACTGTGGGTATGTGGGTACAGTCTTGACTAATACAGGTAAATATCTCATTAGACCTTTGTGTTTTGTAAAGAACTACTGAGAAAATACTTTTATTTAGAGACATGACATTATACTCTTCCTTGAAAAATAAATCTAATTATATTTCCTTTATACAGGAGAACTAAACCTAATAAAGCTGGAATTTGAAATAAATTTTCTTTTGAAAAGAGAAATATTTTCCCTGCTTTAGCTTATTATTTCTTTTAATAAGCCTGCTAATTGCTAATGCATTAAAATATCTATAAATTTGCTTTTAATGCAACATTGTCAAGAGCTAGGTGGATTCTTTATTTAATTCATATGTTTTTGTGTCAGAATGTCTTAGGAACTGCCATATTGCAAAACAGGCTCTCGTTTGAAATCAATGTTCCTCAGTTATGGGTAACCAAAGATCGTAAGTATAAAGCTATGGAGTTTTCATGACAGGAACAAACAGAAAACATCTCATCAGTTTGTGTGCATATAAATATGTTATTCTGAAAAAATAATTATCTCTTTTTGCATTTCTATGTGATTCTTTTCCATTTTAGTTCAGATTGATTAACCTTCTTATAACTGAATCATAAACTGATTTTAAGTCAAGCAGAAAATCACAGCTTTTCTATACTCCTTCATGTGTGAATAGTTTCTCCTTTCAAAACTCTTGTATAGTTCAAAACAGGTCACTCATTATTTAGCAAGAGGGGGGAAATTCTACACACTCTAAAATAATGAATGTAAAAATAATTATAGGATCACAAAGTTATCTTGTATAATATAATGAAAAGTGTTAACCATGAAGATAATGCTGTATCTCTTGGTTAAAATAAATCACTTTCCTGATATATCCTTATGAAGAACTGCAAATATTCAGGTTCATTTGGTGGTCTTTTAATCCTTAGACAATTCACTTGGAGTAGAATAGCAAGAGTCACTGTTGGCAAAAAATTATAGATTTTGTGTCTATCTAGGGACTCAGCTCTGCATATTCATGCTGTTGGATGTAGGATCCGTGGGATTTGCTTTTGCCCTAGGTGTATGTTCATAGCTACCATTGTTTGTGTTTACATTTCCTTTACTTTACATTGACAATAAATGAATACTTGAGGCCTAAAACTATATTAAGAGTCTCTGCCTTTTATCATTAAAATCAATGAATTCCATATATGTATTTGCAATACTGCAGCATAAATACATGTAAAAAGATTGATGGATGTGTTCAATGCAAAGTTAATATAACCTGAGGTGAGTTTTCGCAGGTCACTGGAGGAAAAAAAGTACAGTATTAAAATCCCAGTTATAATATTTCTGTTGTTATTTAAGAATCTTTAAACTATGCCAACAGACTGGAGGTTTAAGGATCTTTTTCTCTTTTTGTTGAGATTTGCTGTCATGCAAAATAAGTTTGTTACTTTTATCAATCTGAATTAATCTTTACTTCAAAGCAAAATAAAATTACAATTGGACTTTTGTCTTCTAAATTAATGGAGCAGAAAAATTCAGTAAAACATCTAGAAAAGTATTTAAATCTATAGAAGTACATTTTTTATCAAAATACAAATCTGCATACCACTGCAGAACAAATCCAAACCCTATTTCTATGTCCCAGTGAACATAGAAATAATTTGCTAATGTTGCATAAAAGTGAAATGATCTTCAAGAAGCCCATCTGGCAATCGGTGCATCGTCTTAAATCTGGAGTCTTTGACCAAGCATGGGAATGAATATCAGCTATCAAACATGAGCTGTATGCTTTTACCAAGTGCTTCTTACCCAAGTGCAGGTTGAGTCAGTTTTGCCAATCATCGAGTTGCGGTTAGAAACAACCTACAGTATGGCCTAGAAGAAGATGAGTCTTTTTGATTTTGTTAAATGATTAAATTATCCACTGAATTATCTAGCAAGTCATCTGGACTTAATATTTATGAGAAGTTACCCCCAGACACATCAGAAGAAATTCCATGTCAAAGTGTTTCCCATTAGAAAATGTTTTCATATGCAAGCTTTTTATGCTGGCAATCATTTCTCTTCTTTACTACATGTAGTATTATTATATATACTCCTTTATCATGAATATTTAACTAGGTATGTAACAACTGCTACAGTAAAGCAAGCAGTTCCAAAATCAAGATTCAGGCATCATCATTCTGACAGCAACAATTTCTCCATGATTGAGAAATAAAGACATAACAGTATTTTTTTTTCCTAAAAGGAGCTAGGATTGTAATGCAGTAACCATGAAAACCATAAATATTAGACTTTATATCACTAGACATGCTGCCTTGCTTTCATAGGAGTGATCTGAAAACCACATGTGCAGAGACAGTCTTATTCCTGTCATACATCTTCTGAGTTGTCTTCTGAATGGTTTCTTCGCCAAAAACTGATCTTTGCCAGTCCATAAAGAGAACTTAAAAAAAAAAACCCAACCCACAAAAAACCCCCACAAAAAACAAAAAACACCAAGCAAGATTTCTAGAAAGATGGAAAACATAAACTGTTGGACTATATCCTTGTTCCTCGTATTGTCTAATTCTGAAGTTAAATCAGCATGAGAATTTTAATATTTTAACAAAATCTAGAAGCTTTGCTAGAAGCTTTTGAGGTCTGGCTTGTTATCAAGAATGCAAGCAAAAGGATGTGATGGCCTTTTTAACTTAGAAAACGTCTGCTCTTTACATCATGCATCTTTCTCCAAAACATGCTTGTGAAGGCCTTCTACTGATCATATTGCGTGTTCTAGACTAGAATAGCTCAACTGTCCTCAGCTGAAAGATGCTCTGGATAAAATCCATGGACCATCTTTTACTTCCCATGTGTGCTGAACTGGTGAGCGGACATTTGTATAAAAACAGCCCAAACACTTTGCAAAATCATAATTTTATTTTTATATTTAAAAAGTACTTAATTGAGGTCTGAAAACAGCTAGAAATTACTGCAGTTTTACCAGTGTATGACCACTAATATATCAAAAAATGGCATAGGGCTCGTTATTTGTGCATTTTGCTCGGTTTTTTCAGTTTTTTCATGGACGTTCAGAAGATCTCAGGACCACTGCTGTCCACTTGGTTAAGATTGCTCTAATGTCAAGAAAATATTGAACATTAACGAACCATCAACAAAGCTCACAGTGCTATCTCTGTTTGACACAGAGCAGTGCCTGTGTGAGGGTAAGTGTGGGACTTGCCTGCAATTCTCACTTGATATTCATTTCAGGGACAATTGTCTAGACACTGTTTTTCTTTTTAAACCCTTTTAAAAGGTAGATTATGCAGGTTAGCCACAGCTGAAGTCATTATGGGTGAGTTGGGTGAGTTTACCCACCTCTGGCTTTGTTTTAAGTTAGAAAAGAAACATATGGGCTCAAGCTTTTACATGCTATTATTAGGCCAATACATAACCATGGTTGCAATTATGTAGGTTTTTCTCTCAAGAACACGTCATAGGTAAATTAACTTCAATTATGATGATCATAAAAATGCTCCTATTACACGCACAAAGATCTACCTGACTTGATAATAAATAGTCATAAGAACGAATTTTGCCAGTGAATGTTTCATTACTTCTAAATGGATATATTTTCCAGTATGCTCTAGGAAGTTAGTATGTTCTCAGAAGATTTCTTTAATTTAGTTGTTGCTAATTTATTCACACTAATACAGGAAAAAAATACTGCAAAATTTTTCATAACAAAAAACTGTGCATATCTCTGTGTTTTAGCTGGCATGTGGTTCTACACAGATGGTTTGGGGCTTTCTTTGCTGCAAAACAGATGGGCCTCCACTGTCCCTTACCAATCAAAAGAGAACTTGAAAATATAGGAATATCTTTACTTCCATTGTGTCCCGTAATTCAAGAAATTAAATGCCTAAATATATAAATATGACTTCCTGCGTAAAATGATGGAATATCATATGTTTAATTTAAACTATTTGCCTATATTTAATGTGAAAACTGTTGGGTGTAGTGGTTTTCTTCCAAACAATAACTAAATATTACAAAAAGTACTGACTAGAATGAGAGCTATTGCTGTTCATCTTAGCTGTGTGATATTGTTGTAGTTGTACTTTGCTGATACTGTTTAAATTTATTTTAGATGTGATACGATGTCATTCAAAATAATTACCAACTTAAGAGAGCAGCTTGTTGACAGATCATCTTCTATTATTTTGTTCACATACTGCACTGTATGACAGTAGCACAGACATTTATAGCGTGAATATCAACTAACTTTGTTTTGTTCTATGATTATTTGCAATGAGAAGAAAAGTGTATTTAGAGCATTTTTCTCCTATCAACACACAATTTCTTGCCTCTTTTTGGAGAACAGAGATGAGGCATCAAAAAATATCCCCATGGCTATTATTAAAACTCCCAGAGGATAGAGACAATTAGTCCAAGGAGCTGATTCACTTTGAAATCCAAACACTGCTAGTGCCAGGGGAATACATTTAGTGGTCATCGTAGGCAAATGATGCAGATCTTTGGGCCTAAGCCTTCAGTACAGCTGCCACTTCTCTCACAACTCCTGGCAACTAGCTGAGACTGCACGTAGACTCAGAAGTCTTCTTGTATCTGCCTGCAGTGATCAGCCAAAATGCATAGAGAACATAATGCTGAAATATATCATACCAGTTTAATAAGATGCCATTCCCTTACATATGACATATGGTCATAAATTACTTTTGAATACATTGGACATTCCCTTTTAATGATGCTATGTCCTTGCAATGACAGGTAGAGAAAAGTTACTGATATATATTTGGAAACATTCTTAGGTGACTTTTTTCCTAAAAGTGAGTTTTCTTCCAGCTGCAGAAAATGAAGATAGTAATTTCAGAGCCTTACATTAAGGTAATATATCTATTATAATGGTCCATTAATTATAACAGCATATCTTTTTTAACTGTGCCTTGAAAATTACAAGCCTAATGCCACTTAACTTTATTAATGATGTACGTTTTTATGATCCAGTAGCCTTGTGTGGGAAGAATCACATCTTGCTGTGTCTAACTTAGATGAAAAATGGGCAAGTCATCTAATTTCTTTTAAAGTATGCTGATTTTGTTGAATGCATGGAACACTAAGCAACAGAACATCTTTTCTTTTTCTCTCCAGTCTTCATTAATATTTATGGTTTAACTTTTATTTGGTACATATTGTGAAGAGTATATTTTAACATCAGCCTTAGCTGGCTGCAATACACCATTTCCTCTGGTGTAGGTGCAGAAAAATCTTCTAATTGCAGGTGATATTGTTCTATTTTTGTCAATCTGCTGAAGCTATTTTTTTAATTATAATTTTCAAGGGAAAAAGGAACAGATTAAATAGCCATATCACAATGTCAGACTAGCTCTTTATTTCCAATATGTATCAATTTTTGTTGGGAATTATACCCACAAAAATGTAAAAAATTATTTGAGCATGCTAAGCATTCAGATTCAGAAATTGTTTACTCCAGTTCATGGTTGGAGATAAGTGGTATTTTTATACAGAAAAAATAAGATTTGCCGTGCATCTTGCCATCAGCTCCTCAAGTGAACTCTACAGTGACACCGAGAATAATCTTGAGACTCTTCGCATTGCCTTTTTCAATTCAAACATCATATTCAGGATGAACTTAGTAGTCTGTATGAATGGTAAAGAACAGTACATTGGGAAAAACAGGGAGGATGAGGAGTCCATAGTCATGTAAGTACAGTCATAAGCCAACAAGGTTATTACATGTGCAGGGAGGCGCATTTCATTCTTGGGTGGAATTTTGTCATTCTTCAGCAGCTTTTTTTGAGGTCTAGATGAAAAACATTGATGGCTACCAAAGAATTTGTCAAGTTTTCGTCAAAGAAAAGATAATTAAGAACAGAGTTTTGAGGAAGGGTGGGGTCAAACTCCACGTGGAAATTACAGCTATAAACAAAAAGAACTGACTTTGCTTATCAACTCATTAGGTAAAAGCAACATTTACCCCTTTTAACCTGTCCTACTATTGAATATACATAGGCTAATAGTCCCCTTGATACTAATTTGGAATAGTTTCATTCCTCAAAAGTAGATTTTTAAAGAGAAGTAGAAATGTTTAAACGGTACTCACTGAATATGCAGTAATCAAATTCATGAAAGTCTTCATGTGGTACACAATGGTATTAATTATATACAAGTGAGTGGAGCACAGCTGAACTACTGACTTTTTTAGCACCCTCCTTGACATTTGGGTTTTGAAGCTTTTTAGACTAAAATTGTTTGGCTTGGATCATAAGTTACAAAAGTATGGTTTTTTCTCTAGATCACAGCAAGAAATGCAGAAATGTACTGCATATTTTAGAAATTACTACTTAGAATTACTACTTTTTTTATATCAAGTTTTTGGAATATATTTCAAATTACAAATGGCAGGGAAATTTCATACCAAAAAATAACAAATACAATTAAAGCAAGTGTCATTTTACACACATGTATATTTTCTTTGCCTTTCATAAAACCCATAAAGAAACATTTTGTCAACTAATAATTTAAAAAATTTGACTTGTGATTCAAAATGTGAAAACAAAGGATTTTTTTCAGCACATGTAACACAAGAGGTTTTTGCAGCACAGTTTCTGAATTCTTTCTTAGTAAGAAACCTTATCTAATCCTGTTTCATCCTTTAAAACTGCCTACGCACTAATCTCAAGGGACAAATTTAATACTTTGCAACAAAGGGAATATAGCCCTTTCAGCTCGAATAGAGGAATTGTTAGGACACCACGTGAGGTATGAATAACATTGTAATGCTGCCTTTTACTTGGCAAAGGAAAAAAGTCTTCTCTTGCAACCAAAAGATTAGACCTTCTTCCTTGGGTTAAATTTTTTGACCTGTGCTATATCCCAAGACATCTATTTTCTGTTGTATTTGGGTCTTCTACCTCTTGTGAAGTAAACACTGTGAAAATATAAGTAAACAGTTTGTTTTAGCTGAAGATAGAAAGGCACTATTTAATTGAGTTTTGATGATAGATGTGCTCCAAATGGTGCAAACATCTTTGACATGGTAAAATAATATTGTCTTTTGACATGTGTAACACTACATAAAGAATATTAATTTAGCGCTTTCTAAGTTTACAGTGTTTAAGTGAGAAATTATAAAAGAAACCCAAATGATCTAATGTGGAAAAAACCAAATAAAATCAGATAACTTAGTTCATAAGTAATAAGGATAAATACTCTTTTTCTTATCAATTTTCAAGGCTAAAATTTGAATGTGACATAAAATAACATTTTTCTTATTTTTCCTTCTTATAGTTTTATACAATTATTTCTTTTTATAATCTTGTCCTATATGTTGTTTCTAGATTTCAGATAGTTACATCTTTAAAAAAAAATACATTAGATTTGATAAAGATCAGGCCTTTGTTGTAGATATAATTTAACATTCTCTCCAATTTAATATTCTGTCTAATGTACTTTACTTCATACACTATGTGTATTTTGTACCTAATATGCTGTATGAATTGTACATATATTACTTCTGTTATATTTGTTTGTGATAAAACATATGAAAATGTAGTAAATATTGCTGTAAACTATTTTTTCTTCACACATAATACTCTTAACTATGGAATTTAGGAAAAATAGCAACGGGGTTACCAAAAAGATTATACTGGGTCTGACTCTTTGCTATATTGAAATAAAAATTATTCTTCTTATTTTGCTTCCTCTTATAAAGAAGGAATTTCATGAAACAGTATGTGGTCAATGGCAACAATTACTTGTTTCTCGTGAGAAGAAAATTAAACTCTGACATCACACATAACTGGACTTAAAAATGAAACTAATATTCCCTTCCATTTGCATTAACATTAGGTTTTAAAATTTCTAATTACTGAGGTGATGGAATGATTTCCTTATCAGCAATTTGAAATTAAATACCAATACTAAACTCATCAGTAAGGATATCCCATTTCTATACATTTTGCCTGGATGTTTTGGGTTGTCTTGCCACCATGTTGCCAAAAGAAATTGCATGACTCCAACTTCTCTTAATTCAGCTTACATTTAAATGCAGAAGAAAAACTCAGAGATCATTATCTATTTTCTTTACATTGTGCTGATGCAAATCAAAACCTGTGGATATAAGCAAAAATCTTTCCGATTAATTGTGTTTAAACAAATAATTTCCGTCAGACAATGTCCTGCTGAGAAATTATCTCATTGTCTTCAATGCTTCTCATGGACATGAGCTGCAAACCCATTCTAGCTGGGATGTATAGCAATGAAGAAGACATTTAAACACTTCATATCCTAATGTTTTCCATTAAAGACACATTTCAGACATAAATAGATCTGATAAAGGTAAGAAGCCCTATATAAACACAGTGTTGTTTTCCTTAAAACAGAACATGAGCTCTGGTGGTATATGTGCTTTATTTGCTCATTTGTCTTAAGAACTGTTTTCTGTTTTAGGCAAATTCTTCTCAAGTTTTCCTGGCCATGGCAGGGTGGGTTGGCACTAGATGATCTTTAAGGTTCATTCCAACTCCTTAACATTTTATGACCCAATGAGTGTGCCAAAAATTGTGATCAGTTGGTAAGGTAGCCTGGTTTCAGTTCTTTTAAAGGTAAAAGGTCTAGTAAAAATAAACAGCTCTGTTTATTTCTTGCCTTGCTGCTTGTGGAGTTGTTATATCTGTTCAGAGTGTATACAAAACACTTACTATTATTTGTTGCATTTTGCACACACTTTATCCTTAAATAGTAGATTATTTAAAATTAAAGCGATGAAAAATCAGTCCCACGGCTTTTAACGATAGAGTAATATAATCTAATTTATTTCAAAGCAATGATGTGCATACTATGCCATGTTAGATGTGTATTCAGCTTAATGAACAAAAAAGGAGGGAAACACGACCACTAACTGCAGTCTTCTGTAGCAACAAATGCAAAATACTCCACCATATCAGGTTCAAACCCTGGAAGTCCAAAAGTTCCCCAGATCTAAGCTGGGGAATCACACCTCACTACAGCAATTTCCAGCCTATGGTGGCAGAAGAAAATTTCCAAACATAAATACATTAAATTGTCTCGATTTTCCACATAAATCACCTATATATCCGCACTTCCCATAAGAAAAGGCAAAGATTAAGAGTATCACTGGTAATCATGCTACTGAATTTTAAACTAAAGGGGTAATCTGCTTTATTCTGCTGATTACTCTCAGTATTATTGACTACTCAAAAATTTTACTCACAGAATAGTGCAAAGTTTACATGTCAAATCTGCAGCCATCATGCTTTTTTATTTACACACTGCATAGACAGCAGTTACAACATTTCTGTCATTATTTTCAAATACAGACTGCAGATGAGATATTTGCTAAAGATTTTCCGATTCTCTAGTTCATGGACCATCTCACACCAAATTATGGACAAAAGGGCTAAGTCCTCTTATATAGGATTGTAATTTTTTTTTCTGGCAAATCAGTATAAGTTATTTTCTATCAACCATGTTCATAAAGCATTGCTATGTTGTGAATCTGGGTGACACTAAAATGGATTTGGTTAAATTTCAATTACCAAGAACTGATGGAGAGTCTACATGACTGGAGAGTTCAGATGGCTTAGCAAAAGATCTCTAAAGATGGCACTTTATGTTAGGCACCATCCACTGTCTCAATTATTAACAATAATAATATGTAAGTATTCAAGTTTATTCCACAAAGCTAGGGATAAATTATGAGGGAGGCTGACATGAAGGAAAAGTTAAGATAGAAATAAAAGAAAGTAAATTGGGAAAGTTTATGAAGCAATTCTTGATCACAAAAAAGTGTGGTTCCATGCCCAGGAATCAAAATAGCTTTGGCTAATATTTATTATGTTTGCTGAAAAATTGCTGTTGATTTATGAAATATCAATAAAAAAGGAAATGGAAAATAAATGGAAATAAATGGGAATAAATGCAATTAATGTAAATATTACATTCAAAACTGAAAAAAAAAGTCAAAAGGTGAAAGGTGCAAAAAACATCATGGAAGATTCCCTATCTTATATGGCTTCCTTCAATATGAAGATTACATGAATACTAGTAACGAAATAAACTATATATAGCAATGGTGCAAATATACTACAAGGTGTTTCTAACTAAATAGTAAAATCACAGAAATATTTAAACTGACATATCTAATTTGGGGGAAGAAACTAGCTGATCAGTTCTTTTTCATACAGCAATAATGGAGTATTACATGTTTGTAATTTCACACAAGGAAAATACTTCAAGGCATAGCATTTGTTTAGCAACACATACAAATTATTTACATAATCTCTTCCTAAAGCTTACTTTTGACACAATGGAAATTCAGGAAGTGTAGGTATATTATGCAGCATGGCAAGAGGGAGAAATGTGGCAACCCAGACTATCATAGACCACTAGTGTATTAATAAAAGAAAGCTTGTGAAAAATCTGATAGCATATTCAGTTGTCAAAAAATTAAGGTATAATAATTCCAATCAGCATGAGTCTACAGAAAATATGTCTTTTCAGATAAAAGTAATTTCATTTTTTGATGAGATTTCAAGTTTCATTGTTAGCAGTAATTGTATAAATGTAAGACTCCAGTTTTGGTTAGACATTAATGAACTGGCCAACTGACAGATTCAAAAATAGATGTCAATGGGAAATAATTGTCAAATGGAGTATTTCTAGTAGGCTTCCCTGGGGACTGGAACGAGACCCAAAGCTTTTCATCAGATATATTTAAGTAATACATCACCTCAATAAAATTTCCAGGTGAAAGAGAATTTTGTAAAGTCAGAGTGATTCTTTTAGAGGAAAATAGAAAGCAGAAAGGAAGCATCAGGTCCTCTTCTCTGAGCTTTATTGTAGATATTAGTTGAATTGTCTGAATCATTGTATTTGACCTATGAATCTATCTGTGATAAAAATATCCAAGCATGTTTATGAATATGCTCCATATAATCCCCTGCACTGCAAAAAAACCTGTATCCTGAGCAAATTGCTCCAGTAGTTATCTAATTATTTTAAATGGGTGCTTTATCTTGATCCTGAATTTACCTGGTTTCAGGTTGCATCTATAAGCTGCAGGTGTGTTAATGCAGTTTTCAGTGAGCTGGGCAGACTTGGAGGTAATTCTCTCTTCTTTAACATTAGTTTGGGTTTTAAACTACCTACATTAAGTAATCTCACTTTAGATGGGCTGAGTGTACACCTACATCTCAGGCCTAAAGTTTACTTGAGAGACTCAGAGAAAGTAATTGCTGTTGTTAGAAACATAATAGCTTGATCAGGTTTCTACTGATGGGAAAAGTTCTGACATTTAGAACTGTAAGGACACAGGAATTTTTCTGAGAACATACCACTGGTCTATGCTATCTACTTTGGAAAATTACAGTGGGTTTCATGTACCTAATTAATTTCTTCTCCTGTGCAAAGATATCAGAGATGAAAAAAACACATAATTATAGCTGTGCAAATAGCAATAGAAATCAGAAGACAACATGGAGAACTGCAGTCCACCAAAACCATTAAAAAACATTAAATCACTAGACTCAATATGGTTCTGCTTCATGAGAAACAGATTTCATGCTCTAAAATGTTCAGAGAGATATTGTTAAGATAGCTAGGGACACTTGTTTGGAAATTAAGTTTTCAAGCATTAATTGGTCTTGTTTGATAATGACAATTTTTCACATTAAACACTGGTTTGTAGGGATTGAGGACATTCAACCATTGCTAATTTTTGAATGGGAACAAGGGTATTTTGATGTTCTCCAGATGGATCAAAAGAAAATCAACTGAAACAAATGCTGAATCCTATTCACTAGTCACCTGCAAAGCAAAGCACTGCATTCAAATCTATAAACTTTAATATTTCTAATTAGTTTCCATCCACAACCCCTCTGCAAATGTTATTGGAGAATCATCAGAGCCTATCAAATACACAATTGGGAAGGATTTCATAAGAGCTGAGCTATAAATGCACTTGCTTTCACCACGTGGCACAAAAGGCTAAGTACAAAAGATGAGACATTCCATTCTTTCACATGCTGTCTATGCTTAACTTCTTGACCAAACAAAAGATTTATTTAAATCAAATAATAGTCACAATATCTCAGGTTTCTTAAATGTCATTATGGCTTAAAACACATCAAGAGACTATTCAGTCTCTAAGAGAAAGGTGCAGATCAGCACATGGGTAAGAATTTTGAACAAAAATTAATTCTTATGCAGCATTCAAACAACATAAAGACAAGTGAAAACCTGATTATATAGGCATGCAGACCCTCTTTGTAGAACCAGATCTGTCAGCAACAACTTTTACGTCATTGTTCTACTCTTTGCTTTTGCATGGCCACAAAATCTGTAGCCCAGAGTTACAGATGCAAAAATAATTTAGCATTAAACAACATTATTAGATTAGGTATAAATTAGTGGCCAACATTAAAAAAAATATAAACCACAGGATGGTAAAAAACTGCATAGGCACCTGAATCTATAGCTTATCAAAGTAACAATTCAGCTTCATCTATGAGTACAAAGAGGAATTCTGGAATTCTACCGTTCTTCAATCTCTAAGTCACTCAAGAAACTGAGAGGTAAAGAAATTATTTACGAAAGGCTGAGATCAATGTATTTTAACATGTTTTTAAAAGCACTTTGAATAAATTTCATTAACCATAAATTATTCTTATTTTGTTGAATGAGCCAGTTCAGAAAGTTCTCAAGGCAAGAGGTAAGTAATTACCCACTATAGCAGACTGCCAGAGAACACAATGGTTACTACTTTGCTTACTTCACTTTTACTAGGATGATTGTTTACACAGAAATTATGCTTTCCAGAATACTTTTCTTATTTATCAAACACAGCTAATATTTTTGTTTAAGCAATAATTTTAATTTCCTTATTTTTGCATTTAACAATTTCCAACTTTTTGTACAAAATTAACTTCACTCTAATCCAGACCAAAAGGTCTAAGAGAAATAATGTAAATATTTTGAACTTGAATAAATATATGCAAGGTTATTTTAAATTTACACAATTAAATTGTGGATCTTCACATCTAGCAATAAGAAATACCACATCCATTTATGATACCACACTCTAGTTACATTACAAATTAAAAAGAATCTACAAAGAATAAAACTTATCAGCTGATAGATGTGAGGCAGTTTTAGGTTGGGAAAAATCACTTTGAATATTAAAATTTATTTTGGTTATTAGTTCAAGCACATTTTTATTTCTCTCAGATCTTTGGAAATATTTTTGTTAAGGAGTAAGTGATTTATAAAGTCTCATGAGTTTTTTAAAGTTATCAATTACCTACTAAATTAAAGAAATATTTGGGTGATTATTTGGCACACTGGTACAAGAGTAGTTATAGAAGACTAATTAAGGTAGTAGCAAAAGAGTAAATGAAAGGAAAAATAAAAGTCTTTTATTTTTTAGTCATGAACTCTGCTTATCTTGTAATACAAGTTTCTACTGGTTTTCCCAGCTGTCAGGGCTGAAGGCAACATGTAGCCACAGGAAAAAAAAATTATTTCTATGCCATCTTGCACTTCATCTGCAAAATCATTTACTAAGGTCCTATTTCTCAAAGAAGATTTGCATCCTTATAGGGAGCCTAATATGGGTGTCCTTGTAAACCCTGAATGTGTATCTTAGGGGTAGGATCTTAATATCTTTTCTACTGGTATGCATGCTGCTACCCGACTTTGATATCAAAAATAGAATTTGCAATGGTGGTCTTTCAAATAGGAAAGAAAAATGGGCCATTTTAGTGTGCAATACATGAAGAAATAATACGAAGTTTCCCAAGAATGGTTGTAGGTAGCTATGCTTCAGGGTAGAACAAAATGATGGCATTTTAAAATTTAAGATCTTTGCATAGCACCTCTCATATACCTGTTTGTCCAAGCAACTCCTCCAAAGTTGCTTAACCATTCTTCTGCTTTTACCACCTCTACTCCAGCTGCAGGAACCTGCATCCCTTTCATGACTGACTAAACTTTTATCTTCACAAATTAACTGATTGGCCTTGTGGCAAATAGGGCCTTGGAAAGCTTGTCAAAGGAAAAGAAAGTCCTACTGATTTACAAGATGTTCCCTGTGAAGCCTTAGTGGATTACATACAGAATACAAATCAAACCTTCAAGTGAAAGTGATGGACTAAATGATTTAGCCTCCCCTGCAACCTAGTTTATTTTGCACATCTGAACTTGACCATTCCTGTACAATGGAAATACCCATTAGACACTCAATGTGTAGCTAATGTCAGAGAAACTGAAAATTCTCTAATGAAAAAATAAGAAGGAAAACATCTTGAAATAGAATTACTTCAACTTTTATATAGAAGACTTCTTAGAACTGAACCTTAACGTTTTTCCTGTGAAATTCACTGCATGTGTAAAACTTTTCTACATTTAAATTCCATATTTTCTTATGAGAAAATATATTCAGCTGTTTTAAAACTTCTCATGTTAATAAATTTTGAACTATGCAGTTACTTTAGTGTATTCACTTCAAGGAAAACTAAATTGTCGGTTTAATGGTTGAAATATACAATATCTGGAAAAAAAATTTTTCTACAATACATTTAAAAGCAAGCCATATTCTATCTCTAAACATTTTTTAAATGCATAAACCAGAAATTTTCTGATAAGAAGGGTATTTCATAATCAGGAATGCAAAAATATGTACATCACAAATGAATTGCTTAGTCCTCCGCTTTTATATAAATTTCATAGAAAACATGGGTTGGAAATTGTTTTTAGCAATTTTTAAATAAATGAGGTGGGAAATTGTTCCCGTGAGGCTTCATTCAAGGCTTTACAAAGGCTTACAACAATTAGGGTAGATGAAATCAATATATTTACATTGTGTCATTCAATGGTTTATCATACTTGAACCTTTAAATAGTGAAACACGATTAATAAATTCTTGTATAATTTTTCTTGTTTTATTTTGGACAGTTTCAGCATATTTTAACATCTCATTCTTTGAAGCAGCAAAATAGTCTAATGTATAACATTAATAAGCAGTGATAGACTTTACTATAAATATTACCTCTGTTGCCAAGGAAAGTTACATACAAAGCAGAACGTTGCAAACATACATTCATTCATTATATTGAGAATGAAAACACGGGTCTTTTGTATTTTTATTCATGTATGTTTTTTTCTGTGGCCATATGTTCTATTAAAATATTCACAAAGAAACACTGAAATAGTAATGGTTCTATTTGATTGTGTGTTTTATAATGCCAGCAAGTCAATAACTAATAAATAATAAGATTTTCCCAACATTTAGAACTGTTAAAGTACTTCCCCAAAGCTTCAGCACGCTTCTATTTTACAGACAGAAATTCTTAGCAAATAAAAGGCAAGCTAAAGTGTTGACCATGTTGAAATGCCATCTAAAATGTCTCTCTAATCAGTGACTTTTCAGAATCTTTTGATACAAATAGACATTCTCTCACTGATGTCAACTCTCATTTAATTGCACTTACCAAGATGTCAGTTTTTCAAAACAGAAGGATTGACCAGAAACTGGGGGAAACTACGCTCAGGTGCTCCATTTCTGTAGTCAGGTCTACAACCACTTGGTTAAAAGGTAGCAATAATGAGATTTATGTGAATCCCAATCCAGTATGCTAGCACGTACCAGGGTTACATCCCTCTATGCAGATGCATAAGTAACAAGCTCGTTGATATTAAATGTGCTGTAGGCTGCAATTTATAAAATGGAGCTGCAGGTACAAAGAAAGTTCATGGCTGAATTTGCAGCATCTCTGAAATACAAATTCCTTTACTACATGAGATTTAACCGGAATTTGAGTAATACAGCTATGGAATTCAATGTCTACGTTCTTTTAGTGAGCATGACTAAAGGGAATTCATCATGAAAGGGAAACAGTACATCTGTGGAGAAAAAAAAGGGGTGATGTAACAAAATGGTTAACCATAAGACAGTAACTAAGCTTTCTTTGCTTGTTCTCACTGCATTTCATTCATAGTGACTGTTGGCAGCACTCAGTGTGTGGGGTTTATATATGTATTTAGATATATATACATATTGCTTATATAGGAAGCATAGACACTTGAAAATAATTTGGTTTTACCAAATCATTCTACAGAGGCCAACTTGTCCCCTTTAAAGCTGCAGCTCTTGAACCAGCAACATCAGAACTGGATTTGTCTTAAGATTTGTCCAAAGATGCCTGATAAAAACAGAGAGTGTAGTTTTCTAAGCGACTTAATTAAATTGAAAAAAAATATCCTTCTGTTCTAGCATTACCCAGATAATACTACAAAGCTTAGTAAGTTGGTCAAATTTGAAGGTCTGAATCTAACACAAATCACTGCTTTAGAAAGAAAGCTCTTTGGTTTACATTAGTTTTGCAACTTGTGTTATCATAATATTATACGAAATTGTAATAATACAAGAAAAAGAAGAATTGGTCTGAGCAGTTAAAGCCTTCTTAAGAATTGGATAATGAATGATTAAAATCAGAAGATTAAGTTGACTATCAAACCCCTAAACTTCTCACACGTCCTCATTTTAGTTATTTCTCTAACAGATGAACTAGGCTGGCAACACCATGACAAAAAATCCGATTTACGTGTCAGTCAATGCAATGCAATTAATTTGGTGTTAAGATGGAAAATTAGTATAGTTTGTAGTAGAAGTTAGAATATTTGTAGCATCATGACATTTATTACATCTATCTCAATAACTACCACCTCTTTTCTGAAAACAAATTTGTGTTTAAAATCAAAAATATCTGCAAACTGAAAAATGAATAAGTCTTTTTATACTAAATTGTCACAAACCAGATTGGATATTGATGAAAGGAAAAAAAGCTTTCCAGCAGCTTCTGTGGACTCTATATATCTAAAGATATACGTCTGCTTCTGGCTACAGAAACTGGAGGTGATCAAGAATAGCTTATATTTGACATAGAACCTGTGAAAATGATATCACAGCTGAATCATGGTGATTTCAAGATGACTGAAGATGACTTGTCATTTACAGTACCACAGCTGCATTTTAAATGAAAGAAAAAAGAGCCCAAAACTATAGCAGATACATTAAAAGGAATTACTGTGGTTATAGTGTGGATAGAATATGTTGCTGTTCGTTCTTTCTTTATTGCAGATTCTAACTACAAACATTAGCCCATGAGATGTCAGAGAATGCATAAGAAAAATGTTGTGCAGGTGGACAGATGAAGGCACCTATTAGCATACAGTAAATTCTATCTAGAATACAGGTATTCATGCTTAAACTTACCAGGTAGCCAGGAAACTTTGGCGGGGGGAATGGAGTGTGAGGGAGGAGAGGAGCAGGGTGGGAGGTGAAACTGCTGAAGAGAAACAATAACGGTTTTCAGTGCTTCTCTCTTAGACTTCAGCCTCTGTAAATTAGCATGACAGATGTATGATCTGGGAATCTTTCCAGATTAATTTTTAAGAAATTAAAGTGTTCAGCACTGGTTATGCTAGAAATATTTTGGGTTTACTTTTTTCTGTCTATCAAAATGCCCTGAATACTTACAGATCCACTCTGATCCCACTCTTGCTTACTTGAGAACTTTGACTATTAAACCTGGTTGCCAGGACTCAAAGAGCAAAACTTTCTTTTCTCATTTCCATAAAGATCACAATCTATTCTACAAGGATGTTTTCTGACCGGTAAGTAAAAACTAACAATGCGCAGGTGCAGGTCCACCAACGAAATATGGTGAAAGAGGAAATGGCTAATGTAACTAATGTAACTTGTAATCAGAGTACAAGGCTGTTTTTGTTCAGAACTTCAGATAGTTGTTTTGCTCACCTACACTAAGATGCTGATATCAATGCACCTGAACATTCTAGTCGTAGAAAGAAACACACACCCACACACTAGCATATAAAGAGGAACATTACTAAGAAATTTGGATAAGCAGGTCACTTTGATCAAAAAACAGTTGGAGTTATTTTGCGCTAGATGTTGTAAAAAGAAGTGAATGCCAAAGTCAAAAAAGGCAAAGAATGTAGACTGGAATTATTTGCATTGTGATGCTGTCTACAGACCACAAACTTCAGGTGCCACAGAAATAGAGCAGAGACGTGGCCCTTGTTCAAAACAGTTTATATACTAAATGAAAGAATACAGTTTTACAGGAAATGGAAGAAACAATAGAAATACAACTCTGTTTTCCTGGTGACAAACTAAGCTATGAACAAATGAATAGATAAATCTATATTGTGAAGGCTTTGAACCACTATTTTGCACATCTTCTATAAGAAATAGGCTCACAAACCTTGAAAACACTGTGCTCTTGAGTAAAGCGCCCTAGCTTCTTAAATACAAATTGCCTGGAGTATGCACAATTACTTAGGTCCCAAACCTGCAAAGTGGTTAGAACTGAAGTCTCAAAAATGGGCCCTTCCCCATCTCTTATATCTATAGAATTTATTTAATTTTTTTGATTCAAATCTCATGTGAAGGAATGGAAATAACGCACCATACACTTGAGAATATTTTCACCTACTGCAGCTGCCTGAAAGGTTGAGCTCTAACCAGCGTCTGGGCTCCTGTATAGTTAAGGGAGATACACATATTCCAGAGGGTGAATCATCCTTCTTAAAATAGCAGGAATAGCATTGTTAGATTGCTTTTCCTTCTCCTTTAACTGTCAAGGGAATCCTGACCAGCTCAGCATTCATACCCTCATATTGAGAGTAACATCAGGTGGGATCAACAGAAAGACAATTTCATTACATGCCAATAGTGAAGGCGGGAGTAGAACACTATTTGAAGGGATTCATTTTTTATAAATTTATTGAAGGAAAAAATTCAAGCAGCAGAACAGTTTGAGCTACAGAAGCATTCTCCATCAGGACGTGAGTCGCTATATCTGGTTTATTTGTTTAAATGCAGATAAAAAAGGGATTTAAGAGTGTAGAAATACGTAAAGTGAAAAAAATATAGGTGATGTTTTACCCTAACAAAAAAAAATCCAACATGACTCAGTATACGAAAAACGAAAACCTAGACATATTCAGACAAGATATAAATTACACACTGAACATGACAATATGACTGGAACAAAGAACCTCTTTATAATTTCAAATCTTTAAAGAAAGTTGAGATAACTTTTTAAAGAGTGTGCTATAAGCTAAGGAGGTTCATCAGACAAAATGAAGGTAGGAGTCTAATCTAGCTTTAAAATCTCTTTCATCTCAGAGGCCTGACTGGCTAAAAATTTCTTAAGGACAGATATCTTCAGATGACTCAAATTGTAACTCATTTGAGACGGGAATGGTCTTTGTTACAAGATGCCTAATGTACAGTAAATATATTTGAGTATTGAGGCATGTGAATTCTCCCAGCTGTAACCTTCTTGCTTCTGTAAAAACCAAGCATCTCTTTTTTTGCCTGAAGTTGTTTTCTGGAGTATAACCTTTGCAATACAGTTTTAATGTTGAGAGAGAGTCTCAGAGCTCATTTCCCAGTCAAATCCACCTATTTTGCAACAGTGCCAGTTTGAAAGGAACAGTGTCATGGTCTTCTCACAGTGCTACAGGGTTTCATAGAAAAAAAAATGATTTAAGCATGTATTTCCATTTTAAAGGAGTGTTCAAGAAATAATCTAATTTTATCCAATCTTTGCATTGAACCTTTTCCAAATTTGTCAGTGGTTTTCAACAGAACTAGGTTTTCTCTTCTTTCTTATCACCTTTCAAAGATTCTGTGACTTTATTTCTCTTTGAGTTGGTTTGCTCTATATGCAGTTTTTTGATACCTTATGAGTTTCTATTAAACTTTTGTGTTTTATGCAAAATTATATATTTTTGATTATCAGAAAGAGAATAGTGTCTAGCCATCTCTCACCCTGTTGGACACCAGACTGTTAGAAGCCAGCTATGTTCTGCAATCAATACAATAAAAAGTTTTATTACTAGAATTATTATATCCTTCCCCATTCCTGCTCCCAAAATGTTTATTATGTATCTACTTTTCATAGTATAGATTCAAGGAATGGATGAGAAAAGCTTGAGACATCTCAGTTTCCAACTGTGTCGTGGTTATTGCTTTGTAAATTAAAGCATAGATTGTAATATGTTGTGTGTTTGTTTTTTGGTGTGGTTTCTGTGTGTGTGTGTGTGTGTTTTTGTTGTTTCTTTTTTTCTAACACAGCTATTGCTGTATTGACACTGGGGAAATATGTCTGTTTATTGTAGACCAAATAGTTTCCTTAAAACATTCTAAACACATGCAAAAGTTCATGATGCATAATGATTTGAGTATTTCTTTTAGGTAGGTGTTCTGTATTTCAGAGGATCCATATGTGCTACAAACAGTGAACAATCAGGAACACTCACTGATTATGATATGATTTTTTTTTGGCAGCCTCTTTCTGTTGCTCTGACAGAATTGTAGTGATGCATTAGTCATTTGCATAGAAAAGATCTTGGTCCATGACAGTCATTTATTGGTGGTGCCATCTGCACTTTTTGTGAGTTGATTCTAAGATTAAAAAAATACATTTGGTTCATTGGTACTTTAAAAATTTGGATGCAGTCCTAGTCCTTTTCAGATAACAGTGAAAAAATAAATAAGAAGCCTATCTAGCTTTCTTATTATGAACTAAACCTTAAGAATTAATTAGAAGGACTGAAATAAAAATTCAGTTGAATCATAAAATAGCTCACTAAGACCCTAGGGTTTTTCACTGTCTCTCAAGGCACTTAGATTTCTGTAATACATAGTTCCACATGCATTTTCAAAATGCCCATCATTCTTCCTGGAGCTATTTACATAAATTGTCTTGTGCAAAACCCCAATCATAACAGCAGTAAAACTACAGTTCCTCCTTCTTGAGGTCTCTTTTTATCTGTATGATCATCTTGTACACATTTCAGGACAAATCTAGAGCTCAGTAAGAAAATATTCTTTTTCTGACCATGGCTGTCTGCAAATGGAAAGAAACATACTCAATTCAAATACTAGTAAAAACAAATTCCTTAACTGAGTATTCTTCCCTGTGACTCTTCTGATCTATTAAGTGCACTCTAGAGGATATAAATTTAAGAAGCATCGTCTGTTGCTCTTGCCATGATAAGACTCATGGAGTTTGCAGATCACTGAATTAATTAGGCTCAGGCTCATGCAGGGTTTTTTACATTAGTGAGCATGTACTGAATCCAGAACTAAAGAAAAAATCTTCCACTGACTTATGAAAATACTTGCAATTCTTTGTACTTGAGGAAAATCAGGCCATTGAAGATTCAGTCTTAACACCTTACCTCAAAAAAACTACATAATGCCTATTGCAAGAGGCAAAGATGAGGATTCCCTGATGTTCAGATACTTAAATAATAAACACAAAATGAAATTTTGACTGCAGTGACAGAACTCTCTTTGACCTAATTGGGTGGGGATTTCTACCACTTATTTTAAGCAAAGCAACTTTAATGGTCTGAAAACGAGAAAAAAAATAGCCACCATTCTCCAACAGTAATTGATACGCAGCATTAAGGCATTTAGGAACTCCTGCTTAAGAGAATTTATGCTATGGTCAGAGATTGAGTTAATAAACAGAGATGAAGAACTATTTTTTCCATCCAGATTCATCCAGACAACTTTATTTCTTCTGATTCCATTACTTTTTTCAGGTGTACAGTACATAATGATTGATAAAATAATTTCTCAGCTAAGTTGTGGCATTCATGCAGAAAACTTAGCCTTAAACTCCAAAAAAGATTTTGCAGCCTTATCTAGTTTTGCCATCCGACAAAAGAAGTTTCTCCATGCCCTTATGAATACCACCTTGAGTTCTGGGGAGGTTATTGTGAATCTACTGAAAGTACAAGTCCCTTGCACTGCATATTAGGAAATTTTTTGCCTGAGATATGATAGTCAAATTACAAAACATCTAAAAACTTGGATTACTGTTTCAAAATATTTCTGACAAGTGCTTATGAACTTATTGTATAATTCTTTGTGGTTTTTTAAAAATAATTTTAAGCTACATGTGTTTTTGTTTCAAATTTTAGAATAGAAAAATTCATTAATATTTAATCAATAGTTTAAATTATTTAAAAATCAAAATTAGAAAAAATTCCTGAATAATTATGAAGGTGTTTTTTACCCCAGTCTATGGATGACTTATTTTTTAACCAGTCCATTAATACAGAGTGGGAAAACGAAATTATTTGTTGGCTGCATCTCATCTATATCCACTGAGGAAAAGAGTGATTTAATACTGATTTTTCTTGATTTTGCATGTATTTCAAGTCGAAGTTTTAAAAGGCTATACTGAAAAGTAATACATTTTAAAACAACTCTTCCCTCAACAGTGAATAAGTAAGGCAATATATGATTCCTTCTTCCAAACGCCTGAATTTTAAAATACAGAAAAATCAAGAACCATGATAACTGCACTCCATTTCTGGTACTTACTTGGGTTTTTTATAAAGAAAATTCACATACCATATAACTTTGATTTTTCCTTGCAGGACTCTGTTTAAGCACCAGCACCATAACTATAATATACATGTGGAAAGTACATGCTTCAGTTAGGTTATAAATTTAATGAATAGTTCTAAAACATTCTGGGATCCTGAGAAGGAGGGCCTCGTGTAAGTATAGAATACCAGTAGATGTCTTGCTTTCTTCTGCAAGCAACAATGCTTAATTGCTCTTCCAAATATGCCTCTCCAAAGGAACACGACATGTTTGAAGAACACAAGGGGGACCTTCTATTGTGGAATGCTCTAACAGGCTCTAAGCAAAAGGTTAATAATGGCTGAATTCACTGGAGAGAGGAGGGCAAAGTAATACGGAAAAAAATGACAGAATACCATTCCATCACATCGTTCTCTTTTGTCTGAGCTGAACTACAGGAAATCACAGCAACAAGGGGTCTTAGATAGTGACAAGCCAGTGTCAGAATGTTTCAATTTATTAGATTATGCATTACACATTAAGATATCTTTAACTTCCACAAATTTTGCAACTGCATTGAAAAGGATTCAAACTTTTAAATGAAATTTATATAATGATTTTGAAACATATCTATAATTTTTTTTTAATTTGGAGGGGGAACGGAAGAATATAGAATAAATTATAGCCTTATAAATTTCAACTTACTTATACAACAAGTTTTTCCAGTGGATATTGTAACACTAAAATTACAGCGCAGAGACATTATCAATGCATACAAACATGAGTCAAAATAGAACCATATTGGGCAGTATAAAGCTTTGGAACATTCAACTAATGATAATGAAAACTGGCTTATAAAAATTCAAACAGCATTTTGTGAAACTATTATAAAGCTAGAAGCTTGGGAATTAGACGGAGTACCCACACAGCAGGAGAGTACAAATGAACACCTACGCAGATGGCTGCTATAAGAACTGAACAACCACCATTCTATATAATAGAAAGAAGCAAAATGAAGTGCCGATTGTAAGTGGTGCTTAACTTTATTAAGCTAAGAGAACACTATTACTGAAAGTCTGTATCTGACAAAAGGAAATTACTTTGTTGTAATCATGTTCATGAGCTGTCTTGTGCAGTCAAAGGCCTGCCATTCATTTAAATTAAACTATAGCCTTTAAAATGTTAATTAGATGTTAAAGCCAGATGCAATATTGAAGAACCTTTAATTTATAAGTTTCAACCATTTTTCTTGAAACATTCTCACATGTTTGTAACAGAACAACAGGCATGGATGGATTTGTGACAATATCAAAAGACTAACTTACCATATATATTCCTTTTGTTGTCTTTGATAGCTCTTCTATATACATTAATGAGTACATACAATAAATACCTCTTTGAAAAGTATATTTCTGAAGTTAAATTAGAAGACAGAAATTGACTGTATGGTAATTTTTAAAAATGTTTTTTAGACATTTCTTTTCCTGAGGTTAGAAAAGACCTATCTACTATTGCAGCTTTCCTTTACTTCAGAGTGAAGTATTCCCAATACATATGGACAAATTAAGCAGGACCAATTGTAGTCTTATGGCACCAACTGTTTATGAAAACAAAACTATTAAGCTGACAAAAGCATGTTCAAACAGCAGTATTGATGCTGGTGTAAAGTACAAATGGAACCCTTCCACCAACCCAGGAACATTAATCATGATGAGATTTGTGATAGAGAATGGTAAAGTTTGGGGGATGATGAGGTCACTAAGTGAGGGAAATGTTTTTCCTTGGAAAAAGCATCTGCATTAGCTAAGCTGAGAATTACATCATCAAAAATGTTGAATACAAGTGCTATTGTCTGCCAAATTGAATTTCAATGGTTCGAAGTACCTGGTCTTTCCAGTGAATTAAACTTGGTGGTGGCTGATCAACACTTCAAAACTGAGAATTTCCCATAGCCATGGATGCATTAAAAAAAAAGAAAAAAAAGGTATGCCCAAAACTAACAAGTGACTGGCTTTGTACAAGACTGGCTTAGAAAAACAGAGAATGTAAATTTTAAATTATGTTGTGGTTTAGACCTCAGTTTTCATGTCTAGTATTTATTCTCCTCCTCAAAACTAGAACAAATAATTTTGGTGTAGACTTCTAATCTTCATTACTGTTTGGAAAGATTTTTTTCTGTTTGGGTGAACAGAAAAAACTGTTTGACTTTAATTGCTCAAAACTAGTTACTTATTAGGTTTTTACTTTCCCCAATGCCACAGCCTTCAAAAGTTCAATCATTACATATACCTACACATGTATCATTGTATCTCATTTTGTATCAGGAAAATATTCTGATAGAAGACTTCTCATGCTGCGTATAGCATTAGACTTATTTTCTTTGTATTCCTAGCAGTTGATCCAGGTTTGAAGACACTCTGTTATTATTCGGATGTTTTGGGTGAGGTACCAATGCTAGAACACATGTAACAGGAGGGATATGGTACCTGGATGTAATTCTGTAGTTCTATTACTAGGTCTTGTAAACCATGCAAATAGCGAATGAAAAAAAATCAGAAGCAAAAATCCACAAAAGTATGAAGAAAACACTGGAGAATACTTTTATTTCATTGATTGTTTTTGCAACAATAAAATTACACATCCCAACCAGACTGCTCTTACCCACTCTTCATTATTCTCTTTCAGGCAGCTACTTCCTAGCAGTAGCATAAGTAAAGCTACAGTAATTCAGGACTGATTCCTATGTCTCTTTTGTTCCTCTAGCCTCTTTCTGAACTACTTTATTTTAGCATATAATGAAATAAATCATCTTATCTGTGTAAGGCATTTGTAGAGCATGTAGGTGTTTTGTCAGACTTCTGTGTCCATGACAGTTGCCTTATTGTGGACCTTCTGCCTTGTAGGATCTGATTAATGTAATATTCTATCCCATTACTCAGTAGAATTAGACTAGGTCATACATTATGCGTACATAACTCTAGCACAAATATTAGTTTACTGTCACTCCTTTTGTACACCTCATGCTGATATTTCCATAAAAGCAGTGCAGACTTGTTATTGAAGTGGTTAGGCTGGTCTTGAATCCATGGCACCTTTAGTATTTTCAATGTAATAATTTTTATGAAAAATACAAAAATCAGATAAAACAATAAAATCAGCCATTCAGAAATGTAATTTCCCTTCTCTTTCAGTTTATTTATAAAGGTGATAAAATGTTATGTCAGCTCAAAGAAAATTAATCACTTCGGTTAACTGGAAATTCTCTTCTCCTAAAAGTGCCACAGATACTTTTGGCAGAAATAATACATTTTCCTTCTTTTATTTTTAATAATTCTCATTCTTTCTTCCCCCCTTCAAATTTTCTCTTCAGAAAAGAACATAGGGGAACACAGAGTTCAGCAATATTTCCAGTACATGTTAGTGCTTGAATATTTTCATTTCTATTTAAAGCAAATATTAGCCTTTTAAAGGAGCCATATTTCAAGAATCAGGTAGGAAGCACAGAAGTGTTGGATGCACCTCACTGCACCGATGCTCATCCTCAACACTTTGCACACTGTGAGAATGTTTAATATTTCCAACCCAGACTATAGATAAGAATCTCTGGTGTCACCTCACAACTGACAGTGCTGGTGCGAGATTAGTAGTAAAACAATATTCCAGCTGTAGCTTTCATTTACAGAAATAAAACATCAGAATGGAAAGGAGGTGTGGGGGGTAGAAGATAAACAATTTAGTCTTTTAGCACCATTTATACAAATGACAGGGAAGCTATAAAAAGGGAATATTGAAATGTAAGGAAAAAACTGAGCAATTAGAATATAGAGAGCTTGCTTTTTGTTTTGCTAGCTCTTAAATCAAAAATATACAGGTAATATTTATCTTCCAAAGATATCCAGTGCAAGCAGATTACCAAATATGAATAATCTCTTTCCTAAATAAAGTGTGTGGCAACTAAGGGGCAGGCAGTTGTATTTTTTTCCCATCAATCATTAGAAACTTCACATGAAGGAGAAGTCTCAGGGGATATTTCTGGCTGGGAAAGAGATCCTCCCTCCTCAGTTCTAATCAGTCCATCCCATCTGTAATGGGCTTAGAAATTGTTAATGAAATAAAGTGACAGTCGAATGGCTTTTTGGTCTGTCAGTATAGGGTTTCTGTGAGCTCTCTAACAAACTACTACATACAGTCCTCAAAGCTTCTGGAAAATGATCTCTATTACAAGGGAATAAATTTGATATGCTTGCAATCACAATCAGGAACTGAAAAGAAAGGCTTCCTTAATGCTGTTCTTTCAAGTATAGCGTACTAAGACAAATCTGTCTGTGAGGCAAACGATGTAAGAGGGCTACTAACGCTTATAATGTAGGTCCGTATCACAGAATATGTAAAATACACAAACATCTGAATAATGCTTAAATTTATGACATTCTGAATGTAGCTGTAATTATAAAACCTAGCACGTACACATAAAAATTATGTGGAATACTTTTATCTCAAATGTTTACAATATCAATTCTAAATCTATGTGTATAAGTATCTACCCCTTCAGAAAGCATTTGCAATATTCAAAGATAAATGTGGACCCAGATTTTGACGACTTTTCTTAATCAAAACTTGCTGTTTGCTGGAAAAAATTGCCTAACTTGGTCCTTGATTGACATTCAAAAACATTTCCTTCTAAATTTGCAGGATTAAGCTCCCTCAGTCTTACAATGTTGGTCTGAGTTCAATTATTTTAGAGATCAGACTGAGCATATCAGCTAGCAAAAGTTTAAAACATTTCAGTTTGAAATGTAAAACAGAGCTTCACAAGAAGATCAAGATACTGCATATTACTGTTAGTATTATACAAAACAAGATCAGACTGTGATCCCTCACAATAAAAAAAAAATTCCCTCTTCTTTAGTTGATTAAAAATTAATAAAATATTTGCATAAAGGAACTCAGGGTCTGGCCAACTGTGCATGCCTTAATAATGTATGCATATTTGTGAATATGAATCATGTTGAAAAAGGTTAATAATGGATATGGAAATGAAGATTTGCAAAATTTTAAAGACAAATTTTCGTCTTCTACAGATAAGAAATTGCTTTCCTATTACTTTTTCTCAGTTTTCATAAACATCATTACACTAGTGTGTCAGAAAAACTGATATTGCAAAGACTGACACAAACTAAGTTTCACTAAGGTGCATTGCTCTGGAGCATGCTCCATCCTCCTCATTTGCTGACAGCCAAAATTTCTTAAAAACTATCTGTAAGTGACCTCAGAATGTCCATATACATCCGTATTTGCTTCCCAATTTTCTCCTCATGGAAATATTTCCTCATACTAAATGTAAAAGAGGAAATGTCTGTTCCTGAGAAATTACCTGTGGCATGAGCTGACAGAATTTATTGTTTCTGCATGAGTCAGTCATGTGATAATGACAGCTGAAATTCAAACAGGGAACTTCTGGGCACAGGGTGCTCCTTGCCTCTTAGTTAAACATCATCATCTTCAGGCAGTGAGGATATCCCAATAATTTAATTGTGTCAAACACATGCTCTCTTCAGTAAAAGCACAGTTTTAAATATTTGGTAGATGCCAAACATCATAATTACTGTCTTGGAAGTTATCACCGTATTGCTTTTAAACTGCATATTCAGCAAAAAAATTTCAACCTAAACTAGAGATTTACTGTAATAATTTGTGAATAACAGGGCTATCATCATACCTATCTGACTATTTATGCCAAAAGCTATTGAAGCTTAGACAGAAGATCTTCAGGCTCAAATTGAGTTGAATGTTCTTCCGCTATTTCTAAATGCCCTGGCCTTGCATAGATCCTTCAACTGTTGCTATAGATAAAAAGCAGGGCAGATTGTTAGTATTTTCTCAGCTGAAGTCACAAGTCACCTCTCACTTATGCTTCTAAAGAGGCACAGAATTGCTAAGGCATTAAAGAACACATTAGAACTCTATTATAAGCAATTTTAGGAATCAGTTGCTGTGTCAGCTTCCTCTTGCAGAACTTCTTTTCTGTCTATTCTCTCTTTGTTACCTCTTCTCTTCATTGGTTTTGTCATAAAGTTCTCAGTGTAACTGTGATTTCCATCAAATTTTTGATACTCAAACTCTGGCTTCCACCCACAAGATCTCAGCTTTCTTACCATGTACTTAACCCTCAGCAAGTGTCTGAAAATCCCTATACATTATGCATACCTGAATAAATCATTCTGCTCTTCTCAGTGACACCTTTTATCTATATTTTATTCATCCTTTATTATTAGCCCTAATATTGCTGCCAAGAAAATTCGTTTGGGAAGGTAAAAACACTGTTTTCATGCCATTGAATTTGCTCACTCAGATGACCTATGCAAACCCTTGAAAACTTTACTTTAGTTTCTTCATATACTGGAGGTTGTGTGTGGGGTGGGGTGGGGTGAGGAGGAATTCTGAATATACCTCTGGTTCTCCTCTTTTTCTAGTTCGTTTTCTGCCTAGTTTCAGAAGACCTTAAATAAGTAATGAAACTTTTCTATACATACTCACTACAATGTACGTGTCGTATGAATTTGGACACCACCATAGTTTCAGTTATTTAGCTCCATAAAAAAGCATAGTTATCTTTGGCAGTAGTAGGGGAAAAAATCCTAAGAAGCTATACTGGAAATATTTATTTTATTCACAAATGAGAAAAATTTAAAAATAATTAAGTTTGTACCAAAGAAGTGAAATATGACGTTTTCTAGCAAATTTGAATTTTAGGCTAGAGATGATTATTAAAAAAATAAATCTGCCATGTGTTGCATTTTCAGTTTTCCTACGATATTTATCAATATGGTAAATTAAATATAAGAAGTCTTATTTGTAATTCTTTGTTAATAACTCTAATTCTCTATAAACAGCAGGTAGAAAATGCAAGAAAACCAAATCAAGTCAATATTATATTGAACTCAGTGCCTAATACTGTTTCTTCCAGTGTTATCTAGTCAAGCAAACTGTAGTGAGAACCACACTGTCAAGATTTCCCTGGTTATTGCCATTTGTACTGCTCTGTAAGGATTTTTTTTTTTCTGGATACAGCACAGAAGCTCTGTTTTATCTCACAGTGCTGTGGTTTTTTTGAAGATCTTAAAAATTTTTCCCATTACTGCTTTCCTTCACTGGTTATTCTCTTCGCATTTCTCATCATCCCTTCAGAAACATTCTTTCATGCCTCCTCCCATTCCAGTCTCCCTCTTTCAAGATATTTCTCCTGCTACACTGCCCTTGATCAGCAGTTCTGCACTCTCTCCACCTCAGTCCTTATGTCAGCTCACAATCCTAGCTGTTGACTAAACACCTACCCACATCCACATCCAGCACTGTGACCTACCTTCTGATCTCTCACAAAGGTGTAGCTGCCACTTTAAATTAGCATGATCAAAACAGATCTTTTGATTTCCACATTAAACCTTCCTGCTTACTAAGTTCTCTCAATACCCAGACTACCCCTCACTAGATGTTAAACAGCCTCAAATTCACACAAAAATTTGCACATCAATTTTATTCATAGGAAATTCTGTTAAAATTTAAAAGAAAAGGGGCATTGACTCTTAAGTCACAAGTCTGCTGTGATACCCACAGAAACATTTCATTTTCACACTGATTAAATATTGTGAGGTGAGACCTCAATCTTTTCTCAGTAAGCTTTGTTCAATTTGCTACTTTGCTCTCTCACCCGTCTGGCTGCTGCCTGGCTTTCTTTCCAACCCACCATGTCCCTTTTTGATACCTGGGCTTTGAAGTCTTTAAGAAAAAATGTCTTGCTATTAGACCACAGAATAGTTTACTACAACAGGAGAATAATTTTTCTATAAGATTCTGAGATAAAATTGCACAAATAATAATAAGAAAGGATTGTGAGAACTAAGCTCATTATCTTGATTCAGGGTTCTACCAGTTGTTTTAACTAGAAACAATTTACAAATTAGCAAATGCTAATATCAAGATAAATGAAAGAGTCCTATGGAGCAACTCCTAGTGGAAGAAATAAAATCCTGCAGACACTCTTGATTTGTGGTAAGCCTTATTTGGAAAATTTCAACAATGCTTGTTATACTGACCCTCTGCAAAAGGGTCTATTTCATTCTCAAATACTTGTAACATGCTATATGGTGACCTCCTACTCAGATCTCTGAGAGAAATACAGAAGACGTTAATATTTTTTCTTCCTCTCTGTGTGACAGTGACATTTTATGTTAATTTCATCTGCTCCTTGAGCTCTCAGAGCCAAAACATTCTGTGGGAGGCAGAATGATGTCATTTTAGTCATAGCATAATTTTTCAGCTGCTAGAACAAGACATATTGTGGCATATTCTTCAGTACTTCTAAAAGTAGTGAAATATAAACTTAAGGTGATATATTTATGCATGAGGGGGTTACACTGCCTTTTTCAGCTTTCAGAGCTAAATAGCAGGTTTAAAGTGACATCATTCCTCCTCCATCAAATATTTTTGCTTTTAAGCCTAGGGAGACGAAATAACCTTAACCAAGTAATATGATTTCCAGTTGTTGTAACTACAAGAAGACAACCTGAAATATGAATTCTGTGTTGCATTTGTCAGGTGTTTAGTTTAAATGTCATCCAGAAGAAACTGCCTATAGGATATATTGATCATTCTTTAGAAATTTGAAAATAAAATGCAAATAAAATCACTAAAATTCTCCTAGGATTAAACCGAGTACAACTAGTAATTCATCACAGAGGATACAATAAACAACTGATGCATTGCTAGCTCTGTGTTGCAGCCAGGGAAAAGAACACAACCAATGGACCTCTCTAGTCAGATTTTTCAACAGAAACCCACAAAAAACGTGGTTTCTTCTTTGGAGTAATGCTGAAAATATTCCAAACAATAGGCTAATGAATGATGATTAAGAAATGCATTTTTAACTTAATCGTTCTGCCCCAGCTTATCCACTTCAACTGTCTGTGCAAGGAGCATTAGGCACCACCTGCTCCAGGTGAGCTGGGCAGCCACAGTCACTGAGCATGTGACAACGAATGACTGCACAGTGAGATCACTTGGCACCAAGGAACACATAATCTGCACAGTTTGGCCATTTCTTCTTCTTCTCTCTGATGGTGTCCTCACACTCCTGCAGTACAAAGGGGAAGATAAGGGTAGGCAAGTAGACAACAAAACCAAAATTTTGTAAATTTAAACAAAATGCTATTTCAAATACCATGATTTGTATAAAAAGATAATGCTGTTGTACTTTAAATGACCACAAAATTTTGATTGTATTCTTTCTACTAGTAATATAAGTACAATACTAAATATTTTCTATTAGAGATTTGTATTTTTTCAATCAGCAACATGTTTGATGTGATAACTCAGAATGATCTCCTATTAGTCTTGAGTATAGCTAGGGAGTAAAAAAATGGTGTGCATCTTTTTTCACATGGTAGATGCTACACTTTCATGTACAAGGTTGAATTATATTGCTAGTGGGTTTTTTTCACATATTTGAACTAATAATGATTTAGAACCAATTTTTGATTTTCAACTATGGTTCATTTAGAAATCTTAAACTGGATCTGCATTATGCTTAACTATGATATTTTAAATCTTCCTTAAGTCCATACCTTTCCACAGGAAAGGATAGTGGAAATATATTCAAAATTATTAAATTCCAGGCACTTAACTCTTTGTCACTGAAATTTGATGTCATCAGGCCCTAGATAGTAATATGCTTAAAATGGAAGGGTCATTCGAAATAATAGCAAAAAAAAAAGAAACCCAGTTATTGAAAGTATGAATGTTTCATAGAATGCATAATTATTACCTGTAGCTTAGATTTTCCTCTAATAAAGTGTCACACAGACTATATACTAATGGGTAAACTGTACTCACTAACCTTTAAATACTTTACCCTTTTGTACAAAGACTGAGCATTATTAGGTAATGAAAGAGTGTATGAGAAAGTAGTAGATTATTTATGATAGAAACAAAATGAAACTAATGGGACAAGATTTGAAAGCTGTGATGCATGAAAGGTGCTATAGAGACAGCTTTGGCACCATGACAAATAAAGATAAAGACTCAGTGGGAAGCAACAGTGTGAACATGACTATGAAGAAGAAAGAATAGATTTACTGAATGAATCCTTACCATCTGGTGTTTATTTAATACACAATGAAGGTCAAATGGTTAGTGATCCCTTTTTCTATAGTCCAGCGACCAAAAGAATGGCAAGAATCAATGAATTTATCAATATGTCTGGAAATGTTTTAACATATGATCTGATTGAGTCAATATTATTGGAGCAACATGTTCATCACTATTTCAAATATGTTTGGAAAAGGCTCTATGGACAAACAGTGCATCCGTTTTTTAACTCTGTCAGAAGTTCTATTAAAATGCACATCATTGTATAAAAGCAGATATATTTAAAGAAATAGCATTCATCTGGTAACATTCAAGAAGTTTTCAAAACAAAATTATATCTTGCAAGTCAGAAAAGGAGTTAGTTTGTGCTAAGATCTGTGAAATATTTTTCTCCTTTATTTCATTCTTTCCTTTCATTTCTGCTAGATTGAGTACACATCTGGTTTCTATAATTACACTACAGGGACTTATTAAATTTTAGAGAAATATGTTTATTAGGCATTATAGGAAAACAGCATACACTAAGAGTAAAATTTATCTACGTTTAACAGTACTATTTTATGTAACATTCTGTCTTCTTGGAGGTTCTATCCATGCTATATGTTCCTTCTCTAAGGAAAAGTATATGTTCCATAATATTTACTCATACTATGATGCAAATAACCATTGTTGACTGGCATTTTCTTAGCCATTCATTTAATATTGAAATAGTAAATTTGGTAAAAGACTTAGTGTAGGTTTACAAAAAATTAAGACTACAAGAGATTAAAAAAAAAAAAAACAAACAGTCAAATAGTTAAAAATATTCTTCAATCAACCTCCAAAACAGATAATGTTGAAAGGTATTATTCAAGACTACACACATTAAAAACATCCTTCAAACAATGCCTTAAAAATTTGGAAAGGAACTAACTACTTGTTTACAGGATTAACCACTGGAACTTCTGACTCCTGTTTTCATCTCTATCCTCCATTTTTTTTCTGCTCTCAAGTAATTTTTTCTCTTTATTTAACTATTTTCAATGTAAGTACAATAATAAATGTGACACATGGTAGGTCTCCAATGTTTTATAATAAACCTTGATATTGTTAAACAGAAAAAACAAAAAGTACATGCTACTTCAGCAGTGAGCTCATTTCTGTTGAACAAAAATCCCCTAAGAATCTTCCTTTTAGTTAGGGCTTTAATAATCTTGAATTAAAATCAAAATGTAGATTTTATTATGATTTTTCATTAATATTGGTATATTGTGGCAAATCATTCATAGTTAACAGTATACACAACCTACTTGTTGTTCTACTCTTCTATTTCACAGATAAAGTTTAATTTGTTTTATATTTTAACTCAAAAATTATAAACATTATATAACTAGAAATAGCAAATAGGTCCTGCCCCCTACTGGTGAAAATCCCACTCTAATTAATTGGGTTTCTGGCAATGTGCAGATAGCATGGTAACCCATAGGGTACCTCTATCTTAAGGTGTTTACAAAGTTCTTAAATAGGCAGGATTAAAAATACAGATTCAAATAAGAATCATTCCCCCATTGACATCTGAAAGGAAAAATGTAACAAAGCCTAAGAAGATCTTAGAAATTAATTTGGGAAACATGGAGAGTACTCAAGCACCAATGACTACTTACCAAAAGCCTTCCTCACTGTTAATCATATCTCATCATCCTCTTCCCCTCTACTTATGTTAGATTACCATGAGGGAATTAACCTATAATATCTCTTTAATTGAAAAATAGCTGATATCACTTAATATCTATAAAATCTACCAGTCTGTAGATCAGCCAGAGATTAATGCTGTATGTTCATCTAGAGATTAATGCTGTACGTTCCTCATCTCCAGATAAACACAGTTTTTTACATTCAACCATCTCTCAATGCTTCTGATGAAAACATTCTCAACTTGAGTATAACTAGGATGCTTCTTGGACAATCAACCAAATCTCTTTCTTTTTCTGTTCTTTTTCCTTTTTTTTCCTCTCTCTCATTTTATGTGGATAACATGTTTTTCTGAGAAGCCAATCCAAGATAAGACAACTGTGAGATATACTTTTAGTTATTTTAATATAATTAATTCTGAGTTTTCTATTAAAACACTATGCCATGTTTGACTCAGAAAAACAGATCAAAAGCCTTCTTTTTAAACACCAAAGGAAGATATTATTTGCATAAGCTCTCTTCTTGCAAGACCTGGGATATTTGCAGCCAAGAAAGTCCAAATAATTCAATTAGTTCACTTTTTCCTATCCTCCATTCCCATTATACTTTCTGAAACATTCATTATTCATCAGCACATGTAGCAAACTCTCCTCTGATACTATGTTGGGAGGACACAGTTAAGGATCTGATTTTACAATGCTCCTACCTCTTCCAGGGGACTGGCTTATAGGATGAGAAAAGATAATGAAGCACAAGGCAAGATATATCATTTTCTGTCTCTTTTCCTAGTGAGAGCTTTCAGGGGTAATGGCAAAAGGCAGTTCACAAAATGTCATCCATTCACACTTTATTACTTCAAAGGGAAGATGTGCAAGAACAGAGGGTGTGTAGGGTAAAATCAGACCCAAATTCAGAATCCCTTTTACTGTTCCTCCTTGCAACCTCAGGGACTTATAATTTCACTTCTGCTGCTGAGAGGTATATATCCCTACTTGTTCCTTTGCAGCATTATATGCCAGCAACATATTTCAGCTCAATCAACAAATTTCAGTGTCAGCAGCAGGTGACAGGTTTCTTATTCTTAAGATTGTCCTAATGACACTTTCTGTTGCTGTTGCTTAGGTTTATGTTTATGCAAGTGCTGTGAATGTGAGGTGTTAATCAGCAGCTCTAATTACTAGGGTGGAATGAACATTCTAGGATTCAGTTCATTTGGTTTTCATAAACAAGGTTTACCTGAGGCTTTGTTCACACAGAAATGAATTCAAAATGATAGAAAGCCTGCCTATAGTGCCTTGAAAACATCTTTAATCTATGTGGTCCCTTGTTGATAATTTTAGGTGAAAACTGGATTTTTTTCATCAGAAGAAGCGAAAATTAGTAGTCACTGAGACAGAAAAAGCTTCTTGAAATTAGTTAAATTCCTATCTCATTTGAGTAGCATCTCCTACACCAACGGTTTAGGGGCCAAGAAAGATTTGGAAAATCTGGTATGCTAATGGCCCCTTAGCCTTGGCCACTCTATAGTAATGAATAGGGGGAAATGGTCTTGTAAATCTAAGCTGATCAAACTCCCATGGATATGAATAGGTATGAAGAATTGCTGAAAAATTTAAAATCTGAAAATCTGGCACAGCTTTTATAGTCTCTGAGGGAGAAAACACACTGTGTGTTCAAAAAAAAAAAATTACTAATCTGGAATGTACTTATGTGTCTTTCTAAAACAAAATACAGCTTATTATGAATATGGTGCTTTAATGATCATGCAGGAATTTACAAATACATTTATTGGGAATGCAACATCTATATTTTGCACATTAATTATAATTTAGATAAGGATTTATTAAATATTTCCACAAGGTCCATATATTTAAAAACATACCATCCCCAGACACAGTGTTTAGTTTCAGAACAACTATTTAAATGACTTAGTACATGAGAAAAAACAAGTGTATAATGAGTTGGGTGAAAGAGTAAATCCCAAAGATTATAGATATATTCATAGATATTTAGTTGTGTGTGATTATTATCATCTTTAATGCAATAGCTAAATGCTACAAACATGTAAGAAGCTCTAAATTTCCAGAGTGTTAAAAAATAGAAATACAGGTTTTAGGTGGTGGGGGGGTTTTTTTGATGTTGTTGTTTTGGATTGGTTGTTTTTTTGGTTTTTTTTAAAATTTCTTCCATCAAATGAAGAAAAGGATGCAATGGAAAAGGTTTCTAGGAACTAGGAAAGACAACCATATTACCTACGTGCCTCCCAGCAATACTTGGCAATCAAGTGCTCTAAATGACTATATTTACTATGTATTGGATTCTCTTCATCATCCCATTTTTTAGGATTTTAAGTCTGATGTATGGGCTGACTAGACCTGGGATATACTAGGAGACCTATAGGAAAATTATACTCTCCTTTTGCTAGAAAAAAGCCTTGTCACTGGTCTCTTCCTCACTTCCCATTGTAACTTTTCAAACACATTCTCAGCATCAGGTTATGTGGAACCCTAAATCTCTTTAAATCATTACCACAGGTTATATATCTGCTTATTCTACCAATCAGCACTATATAAACAGTGGGTATCATATCCATATAAAAATTAGTATGATAAATAGATTGAACCATCATATCCAAGCTGTTTATTACTATTTTTACTTCCTTACTGCTGAAGATGATGAATACCTTCCCTTTACCATGGGGTTTTAGATGTTTCTTCTGCTTTGGCTCATGTGTTAAAAGGGGTTTTTTATCAGCTAATTCAGTAAACAGACTTATTCTTTATACAATTTACTCAGATGATATAGCATTTCTTTTTTTGCAGGGCAATCAGTGCACTTACATTTTATTCACACAATCGAATTCCAGGACAAAACTCCATTCTCTTCATCCCGTGTCTGATCATCCCACAGGGTTCATAACCCACTATCCTGCACAGTTTCAGTTTAGCACCACTGGCATCAATTCTTTGAATATTGTCTTCAGGTATGTGTTACACTTAGGGCCATCAAGAATACTCGGAAAGGATCCTGTCCCATAATAGCAGCTCAAGGTCTCTTCCCAAACTTTAACAGAGCAGGAACTATGAATCTTCCCAACAGCCTGAACAAACCAAACAGAAAGAGAATGATTCCCCTTCTTACTCCGGTTTTACAGTATCCAAAAACATTAATAAGATTTTTTTTTGCCTGATAAAATTAGCATGAAATTCACTTACTTCAGTTCAGAGTTGAAGAATTCTTGTAATTCCATAACTGTTTATCTAAACAATCCACTTCCTCACATGCTGATGGTATTGAATGAGCTTATATAGGATATCAGAATAAAGATAAATGAGAATAGACCATGGATCAGAAGTCCCTCACTAGCCCCACACCATAAAAATGTATTCCTTCACTTCACTTTCCACCGTTGCAACTCCAAATACTATTCATTATTCTTTCACTACCTTGCACTTCCTACTTGAGGATTATATGTATTTTGTATTTAGTGCGCTAATCTAATGAAACTTCAACGTATATTTATTATTGTTAACCTTATTTTAATTAAAAACAATGAAGGAACAAATAGCAAATTATTTGTCATAACTGTGAAAGAAGAGAAATTCAGATATTTTCTCAGAGAACCAGCCACTGTCTTCTGCTAGGAATTACCTTTCTCGAGAGATTTATCCTGTAAATGAGTTCCTACAAAGATCACTCCCATTCTCTGTGGCTGAAATAGATTCTTCTTTCATATAAGGTAATAAGACTGAATGTCCAGAGAAGCTCTTTTCTATTTTTGTATTCATATTGTAACATATATAAATGCCTTTATTTAATTCAAGGTGAAATTACATATTAGAGCTGCCAAAACAGAAAAGTTGGCCTTCACCTCTGCTTTGTTCTCCGTTTTGCCGGACCTTGAGTTTCACAAGCTGTGCTTTGAGTTGAATCAACTCACCAACCTGGCAGAAAACCAACCCAACAAGAGTAAAAGCTTTCTGCCAGAGTGGGGAGTAATTTGGCTCAGTGTAAGATTCATAAGAGACAGAGATGACGAAAAGTGGTCATTTAATAGTGCTGATTGGAAGTTTTTTACATGCCAACATCTCTTACAACAGAACAATTTTAATGTACAAATTTCTTCTCACCCTGTATCTCCCTTTAAACTGATGTAAATAGTAGTTTCCAGCAGAACAAATAACTTCAACATTTGTTTTTATGTAGTTTAAATAAAATAAATTGCAGTTAAGAGATCTTGAAGTGTGACATGTACTTTAGACAATCACCAGTTATTTTCAGGCAAAAGGCAGATGAAATTATTCTAATATTGATTTTAGGATTTTATAATGAAGCCATAGAAGATTCATTATAGCAAGCATTTTCATTAAGAACATGTTCTGCACCTTAGATAATTTATTTTGAAGAGTTCTGAAGTGACTTAGAACAGAAATCACACTGAACATTAAGAGCTGTATCTTTGTTCAAAACACACCAAAACTGTAGTCAAGAACTTGCTTCCAAGAACATAAGGTGTCTGAGTAAGGAGCTAGATGACCACACAGCTGCTCTAAAGAGCAGGGTGGATGATATTCTGTTATCAAGTCAAATACCAAGCAGGCAAAGATAATGCCTAATTTTAACATTCCTTTATCAGCATTAGTCAAGGATTTAAAAATATATAATTATGAAACATTTTTGTAGGCGTCCCAAAAGAATTTCCTAATATTTCCCTTTCCCAGAGTTTTGGGCCTCAGACTTGTCAGAAACTAAGTTTCTGTAGCTTAACCTGTTAATGCATATCAATTGATACATGTAAGAAAACACCATCTGTGCGATCTTATTGATATCAGTCGTGAGGTAATTCAACTTAAAATTCTTTCACTGAAGAGACACAGCAACAAGCACTATAATCATAGCTGGAGTGCACATAGTCACTTGCCAAACAGAAGAACATTCACTGTGACTTAGCCCTTAAGGATTTTCAGACTTTTATTAAATATCAGATACTGCATTCTGATGCAAATAGTTAGTTCTTAGTTTCTATACAGCATTTTATGTAGATAAATTCCAGGCTAAATGCCCAGCTAGCCAGTTAGACAAAATATGACCTTGGAGACTGCGACTCCCACAATTGTCAGACCAATTATCATTAATGTAATTCTTGAATCTGATACAATTTCTTTTAATTTTCTTTTTCTCTAAGTTGAGTACAGCATTAGTGACTACAGCTAACAGAAAATGAACAAAACTCTATTAGTAGAACAGTATGTCTAGTTTCTGGTCGTAAGAGATCTTCAAGTTACACTAGCAGCTCCAGGGGGTTATATGACAATTGAAAGACTAGACATTGGGGGAGATGTCCGACTTTTTCTTAAATGACAAAGGTATCTTTGATGGTTATTAAAAGCATTTCAGATGTTCCAAGTGGAATTTAGACACGTATTTATACATCACATCGAAAATGTCTTCACAAAATGCAGTTCTGCATTCTCATGTATAAGCAGTATTAATATAAGGAGAGTTCTCCGAAAATGCTCGATTCAAATTAATTAAATTGCATTCAAACTGACCAAATAACCCCATTCTAAAGTGAATGATATATATAGACAAAGATCAAGGGAAAATATTTTAATATTTTGAATTAGATCTTTTCCCATATTAATACAGTGCAATAAACTTTGCTGAAAAAGTTCAGAAGAATTATTCAAACCTAAGCTGCAAGACTAACAGATCCAATACACCTTTGAAAATAGAGTTGAGGAGAGCTGTCTCTAGAGATGGTAGAACAGTGTAGTCCTCAGCACAGCTCCTCAGATATCCCTTCTTGCATCTCCCTGGAAAGCAATAAATAATTTTAAATAATATACTGTCTATATTTCCTCTATGCTCTCTCTTTTTTCTTTTCCTACTTACACATAGTCTGCTTTATCTGCAGGATTTTGATGACTTGTCAGAGACACTCAGATGTATTTGGAGAAACATTGCCCCAGCAAAAACCCTCATCAAATAGAGATAACAGATGGAAATGAGACAAACAATTTCCTGATCTAAGCAGGCAAATTCAGGATTTGGTTTACAGTAGAGGGAGATGGGACTTTTGATGAATGCACTCACTGCATTCTTCTGTGAAAGCTTGACATGGGCTCTCCCGAAGTGATTTAATTTTCATTAGCACAGTATTGTTAAATAAAACATGCAGAATATGCTGGCCTCCAAATCATTTGTGTATGAAAACAGCAAGAAACAAGAAATTTCCTAGGAATTAAACTTCCCCTTTATTATAGCAATCCTTCTTACAGACAAAATTATGTATCTAATTTTTTGTATGCTACAATAAAATTTTGTCCTCCATCTAATGAAAAAATATTGGCCACAGTGTATATATCTTTTTTTTTTTAAGATCCTTTTAAAGGAGAAAAAAGAAGCTCTTTGTTTTGTAGCAGGTTTGGTATCCCTGGCATCCTGTACCATAACTTTTTCTTTAAGCGTATCAGAAAAAGTTGAAGAGGAAATTATCAAATTGCTTTTATATTTTGTGCCTGATATGATCCATACCTGGATCTGACGTTCTGAATTACCACAGCAAAGCCCTACTAAAATGCCTAAACCTTACTGTTTCTGAATTGGTTCTTATATTTGCATACTAAACCACTTCATCTTATTTCAAGGTAACTGAGCTTGCTGATGGAGAATGTGTCTTGGGAGGAACAAGGAAAGGCCATCAGAGAACTAAATGCACTTGGCTGATTCTATCTGAATTTTTAGGCAAAGCTGGATCCAATCCCAGGCCTCTGAGCTTGGGTTTGAGAAGCAAGCAAGCAAGGACAAAAGATACTGCAAATTACATGTATACTTCTGAAAATACAGTGGGTTTATGTAAAGGAGTTAAACCAGAATATATATTTTTTCCTGTTCACTTTTTTACTTCAGAATGAATTACCTGAAGGATATCTTCAAGACCTGTATTTATCTAAAATATATAAATGAAAAATAATAATATTTTAAAATTTGTTTAAAAATTATAAAATATCATTAATTATTGAATTGGGAAACCAGTGCTCTAAACAGTGAAAATAATGCATACTAGGTAAAAATATTGGCATTTTTCATTATCATTCTTGAAGCCAGAAAACCATTTCCTTTTGGAATTTCTGAACTGACACAAATGTCTTTAAAAAGGGCAATTAGTGACAAGTGACTATGAAGAACCCTGTGTTGAGAAGCTGAGCCTAAGCCTCTTGAAGATTCTCCATGTAAACAAGTCAGACCACATCACTCATTATCCCTCTTTTGTTTACTGGGAGAAAAGTTCAAACTATTTAATGAGAGGATTACCCATACTTCAACTCCATTGAAAAAGATTAATTGATATTTTCCTGTTAGGGGTTTAACCACTTGGATTTGGCCTCATATCCCCCATTGTTACTGATGCTGTGATCAGCAGAGCAAAGTTGCTTAAAGGTTAGACAAACTTCACAGCATAAATTACACAAACTAATTTGTGTTAAAGTTTGGTGAGCCTCTAAGGCTGAAGAGCTTCTATTAACTCCTCAGGTGTTTGGGAAAAAAGAGCTGCTAGAAAATAAGATCATTTATGAAGGAGTATCTAATCTTTATACAGAATTTTACAGCATATTGAAGCATTTGGATTCAGTATTGCAATTGTGCTACTATAAGAAAAATATGTAACATTCAGTAAAGTCAGTACTACTAGTATTATTGACATTTCATTTTAATGTGCTTGTTTTCTAATTACATTTAGGATGTGGGGAGAGCAGGGCCATGAATCTCAAAATATATTTTTTCTTCAAAGCTTTAAAATTTTCCAAAAAATGAGTGTCTTGTGGACATATGGCTGCATATTTGGATAACACCATTTGCATTTTCAAACTTGCAATATTTTTAACCACTCATTTGGCTTTTGCTTTCAGAAAAGCAGACAGTTAGTGCATTCATTTGAAATGATTTAGTCTCTTTAACTCTTTAAAAAGACAAGGAAGGAAAGTGTATTCGTGAATCATTTAACATATATGTTTGTATTTATGCTTGAAACTGTAAAGTGATAATCTGATAAAGATTTATTGAGTAAAAAACCCAAAGATCTTGTAAATATTAGATATTCATAGATATTCATAGATATTAAGAGGAAAGTAACACCGTAAAACACAAAAGATATAAAGACAAAATGCAAGCATTAGGGAAAAAATTGAAATAGTTACCCTAAATGGAAGCAGCTAGGACACAATTACATAGGTTTTGATCCTACAAGGAGAATGTGCTTCAAATAAAACTGCTAGCGATATCATCCCTCAAAAAACAACATCCCCATTCTTCAATGCCTAAAAAATATGCAATATTTACTATTACTTATTCTGCTGTAAAAGACTTCGTATTGCATTCAGTAGGGGGAAAACTATGACATCTACTAATAAAAAGCCCAAGATAGTTGACAAAAAACCACTTCTCCAAAACACAAAATAGAAGTATTTTAAAAAGCAACAGATGAATGAAATTAGAAAATGTCAAAGGTTCTTACAAGTAAGATAGAAGAATATATTTTAAAATATACTGCAAGTGAAATGGTAGTGGAAAATTGATAATTTTGAGTCACTTTTAAGGTACACAAAAATATATAAAAAATTTGGGTAATTTTAATTTCTCCAGACTGAAAAAAGTGTTATTATAAATTATAGTTTTAAAAGTCTCGTGATATAGTGTCCAGATGTTTGATGAAGAAAACAAAATGAAAAATCAACTCATTTTCAAAAGTTGGTGTAGACAATTCAAGCTATTTCAGAATATTCATCTTTAATGTACAGATTCTAAACTCTATATATGCTAAAATATGCAATAGTCTGAAATTTGTAATATTGTGCATACATTTGGACATATTGCAGACATATTTGGACATATTGTGGACATATTTGGAATATTTCAGTTTTTTTCTTAATTGACATACTATATGGATACTTATATTTTCAAGAAACAGCAATCTGCTTAATTTTGATTTTTTTTAATGTGTATATCTAATTATTACTTATTTATTAATTTCAGCAGAAGTTTAATTAATTAGCAGCTGATGAAAAGTATGACAAAAGTAAATACAAGCATTTACATTACTTCTGATATTGAACAAATACAAATTTTATTGACCCTAGTCCTGACAAAATGTAGTTAACCTTATTGATTAACTCAAGCACTGAAATAGAATGAAAAATGTTTTACCACAAGACACTGTAGTATGACCACTATGTCAGCTATTTCAGCCTTCAAGACTTAAATGCACAGCCTACATTGAACATATTGATTTTCCTAAATAGTCCTCCTATAATAAATACTAGATTATCACTGCAAGTCTCCGCAGACATGTTAGGTGATCACAGAATGGAGCTGTAATCAGAGGAAGTTCTGTGAAAGATAATCTTTCTTTATTCTCCTCCCCTGAGAAATTAGGTACAGAGGAAACAAGAGATAGCAGAAATCACTGTGGTTGTTCCTATGAAATCTGCTCTTAGATTATGGAATATGTTGACTTAACAATTAAGCTTTCCTCCTTCCAAAGGCAAAAGCTATCAGAAACATGTATAAATGTACTTAACGTCATTCCTATGTTTTTAAAACTACTCTCATGCCAAGTTAATGTTTAAATTAAGATATAGCTGAAAAACACTTAAAAAGACAAAACAGCTTGTATAAACTGACTGTAATAAACCTTCCTTTCATTTAAGATAAATAGTATAAATATATATAATTATTTTAAAAATCAGGTTTGTTTGTTGGTCACATTAGAGCTAATATTTTTTGTTATCTTAACACACGATTATTTTTAACTATAATTTGCTTTTTTTTAAATGCTATGATTAATATTTTTGTCTGTAAAAAAAAATTGAAAAAAAAAAAAGAAAAATGGTTGTAGGCCATGACATTTTCTAGCCTGAATTATAAGCCCTTTTTCAATTTTTGAAAATTTCAAATGTACCTTGATTTGCTATGAAAGACAAGACAAAACCAGAAGGAACACAAGACTTTAACAAAACAGAAGACAGATGTCCAGAAATTATCAATTGCTAAAGCACACAGATTGTGATTAAATTTTAATGTGGCTTTTAACTTAAGTAAAGATTTGCTTATCAAAGAGAAAGAATCCCAGAGAAAATATTGTTATTGATTTCATCATTTTAGATGTAACTGATCCCTTAAGTAATTTTTCTTGGTTTCAGTGTCACTTTTTAAGTGTCTTCTTAGACTTAGGAAATCATTAGAGGGCATGTTAATTTAAAATTCTAAGTCTAATGCATAAATTGTTCTCCAGTGGACTCAAAGCCACATCTGTTGAAATCAAAACAAAGCATTCAATGTGCTGAGTAAAATCAAAACATAACACTAGAATGGTTAGAGAGAGTTAAATTAAGCAAATTAAATGGCATGAAAAAGTTTTCAATTGATTTAGAAAATGATTGCATGCTTTGAAAAAATATATTGATTATCTTTAATGCTTTGAGAAAGAAAGCAGAATGTGTACTATGACAACAAGACAGTCTCACATTTGGTGAAATACATACATGAATTGTGCACCTGGCTTTTTAGTAGACCTGTATCAGGACAGCAGTTACCCATTTCATACAGGCAAGATGCAGTGACTTGGTTTGTTGGTTTTTTTTAAACAAATAGAAAGTGAATTATGATATTGCCACAGGGATAAAGAAGCAGTCCTTATTGTTCTGTCAATAAAATTAATTGCAAAAATAGAGGAGCCATAATATCCACTATCATGTTCTGATGTGTCATAAATATTTAACTGTGTAAGACTCCTGAGGTCAAAAGGGCTAATTCCATTTAGTTTCCTGAATAGTCATGCAAATTTGACTACTTGAAAAGTGAAGTGAATAATAATGACAGATCTTTATATACAGTGTTCTTTCATACAGACATGCTGTCTTTATTTACTCCATAGATTTAAAGTAGCTTTTTTGTAAATAACACTTGATTTTTAGCAGAAAGTTCTGTTAGAGTGTCATATCTGCTCCTTTAGGCTTAACTTAATGTCTTGTAAAAAAACAGTAGCCATGAAGTTAGAAGTGTTTTGTAACATCTAAAACAATTCTCAACATATTTCTTGGCAAGTTCTACATGTAAAGTCCATGTGAAGGGAAATTACTTTTTTCAGAATAATGAATACATACTTCATAAAAAGTTCTAGACTTTGAGAGATAGGCAGATAAATTTTGGTCCAATTAGAACATTATTAATGTTTATTTATTAATACTAACCTTTTCTGATTCTGCAGCTCTCCTTTCCTCCTCTCCTCCCTCCACTGATTATTCTTTACTTAAAATCCACCTTGTCAAACTTTTTTCTCTATACTTGATTATATCTGTTAAACGACAATTGTGCACAAAACAGGTGTTGACCACAGTCCAGTGTGAATTTCACTGAAAGTTCAAATATATCAAATGCATCCCATTGACATAAGTGACAGAACCCTTTTTTTAACATTCTTTTTGCTTGCACATTGCTTGCATTATGTAAAGGGTCCCTGAAGGTAACTTGTTCCTACTTTTGCAAAACTCATGACTAATCAAAACTATGGTTTGTAAAATATTATATGTCCAAAAAATAGGATAAATAAAACAAAGAAATTATCATGTTAGCTTAGATCGAAAGCTTTCACCACACAAAAGGGAAAGCAGATGTCTTAATGGGTCAAATGAGAGAATGAGAGGAATTCAGTCTTTTCCACTATGCAACTTCTCTATGATCTACTCCTGTGGCAAAGAAGTAGTAACTCATCTAATTTTCTTCCAGTTCTATATGTCAGCTTCATGAACTAGTAAATACATTTCAGCTCTGAATATGAAATAAGAAAAATATTAACTAAAACCCAGAGAAGAGGAACCACAGTTAACACAAAAACTCTTTAGGTTCAAGGATCTGCAAGAAACACTGCCTGGACACAAGATAGTATAAAGCCATTTATTATATGCAGTATTTACAACAATGTAGCTGTTTTATTTTTCCATTACAGAAAAACTTCATGGACTTTGGTGTTGTACATATTGATTAATACTATGCCTCTAACGACAACTGCAATCATTTAATACATGCATCAACTATGTAGCAATGCAAGGAGGAGCTTTTTAGACTCTGGTGTCGCTCAAGCTCTGAATGGCAGGAGTGGTTTTCGGGAAGAGTTCAAAAAGCGCATGAAAGCAAAACAAAATCAGCTAAATCTCCAAGGCAAGACGTCTGTTATGTGTCTGATATTTAACTCAAAGCCTCTAGTGGCAATTTCTTTGTGTAAATTAAACATCTCTGATGTGACTATATTACAAAATAAAACATCATGAATAGCTCTTGCATCTCTGGAGCTCCCTCTCTTGTTTACGGTCAGCAGCCAGCCTCCTTTGGTTCTATCAAGGTAACCCAGACACTTATGGGTCTCAATCAGGTTAGGCCATGCAGTCTGACTTTCCCAGATTATAGAAATTTTTTCCATCAGTGTCTGTATTGGAATTTAATGACAAAAGTTTGCATGCCAATATCTACTAACGTTTGCATAGAAAACAATGAATAAGATTCATTGCACCATAGAACTGCCTTGAAAAATTATTGAGGAAACTTCCAAAAATACATTTATTAGGTGCATGCAAAGGCCCACACCAGAATCGAGAAACTGATCTCAGGCAGACACAAGTAGTTGAGGTTTTTAAAAATTTTAGTGTTTTCTTCAGAAAATTTAAGTAGAAGTTGTTTGCTACTAAACAGTTGGCCTAAATTATCTGTTGTTCCATTATTGATTAGGAATATAAGACCGATTTTCAGAGTGCTTGACATTTTTTCTTATGTGGTTGCTTTCAGTTAATTGCAACTTTGCCAAACTAGCTGTTTCAGGCTTTAATATCTCATGTTCAACATCTAATTTAAGCTGATAATTCTGAAAAAAAATTAAACTAGAACCATTTTAGCCATTTCCAACAACAAGGATATTGAAAAACATAAATTTCTTGTAAGTTCAATTCATTTACTACATGCTGTTCTAAATGTCATATACTAGACTCACATCACACTTAGTTCTGCACTAGCACAGAAAAAATGGTAGTCCCCACCCCAAGAAGCTTATACTAAAACAGTCAAGTGAGCAAATACCCAGGTCTAAAAACCAATATAGAAATACATGGAAACAAGGACACACTATTGGACACTGTGATAGGCAGTGTCAGCAGAACACCAGGAATCTAAATTCTGAGTCATTTCAGTCTTCAAAAATGGGTGACTATCGCTCTTGCCTCTGCTACAAACCAAACAAAAAGAACTAACTGACTAACTAACTAAAAATGCTAGTAGAAGAATGTTGAGAAAACATGTTGGTCGGAGTGTTTTCTTTAAAACAGATATGGAAAAGTTTTCTCTGAAATGAAAACAGAATACCAAATCACAGCATCATTGTATACACAACTGCACCATTCAAAGGATAAAAAGAAGATTGCACATACCTATCTGCAATGAAGCAAGCTATAGAAATTGCCCTGTCCACACGATTTTCAGTACTTTGTTTGCTGCATGAGTTTATGGTTTGAGATCATTTAAGTGAATTGTCTTGCTTTGGGCAGGCAGACATTTTATAAAATTCTTAAGATCCAAGGGAGCACCATAGATCTTTCTAATAAATTTGGCTTTTTATTTAGGAAAATTATTCAACACATGTTCAGCACTATGAATTTCTGTCTCGTCTTCTCATGAAGTGAAACCTGTTCCACAAAATCTGCTCTCAGCATCTTTCAGTTAAACCACAGTCTGATGCAATTGTGCTTCACATGTAACTAAATTTCAACTCCAAATTCAGATGTTTTGAGCTATGTCAGACATAGTTATGCTATATCCTGAGAGAATATCTGTTTCATTTACAATGATAACAAAGTCTTCCTTGTTTTTCAAACATATATTTAAGGAGGAAAAATATTTTGTCTGAGTCTACTAAGATTATTTCTGGACTGTCAATTGGAATTGGAGTCCCATTGAGTTGAGTGCTATAAAAGCACATAGTAAGAGGAAATCTTTGAGCCAAAGCACTTATATGTTAGTTTGTATGAATAACAAAACAGTGAGAGAAAAGAGGAGAAAAACCTAATTTCTTAAGTAAAGACAAATGTTTGGAATTCCTAAATATTAGAGCACTCTGCCTACTGCTTTGAGTTATGTCAGTTGTGAGGATCTACCCTTTACTACTTTTGCTGCAGGAACACATTATCAAAAAGAAAATAAAACTTTGTTTGGAAAGTTAATTCACATAAACAAAAATAACACCTCACATTCCTAGCATAAGTCCTAGTATAAGGGTGCGATTTCAATAAATTACTAATTTGTCCAGTTTCAGAGTTTTCAAAGAAGAATTCTGACAAATATTTTCAAAGTTAATTTGTTTTAATCTGATGATTATTTAGTAGAGCCAAAATTAACTAAAAATTCTGAATTTTTGAAGGAACTGAATTAAACTACTAATTTGAGTAGGGAAATAATTCCTGAGCAAAGAGAAAATAATTTTGCCCAGGACTGGAATTTCCAGTCTTTATCAGGTTCAAGGGATGACTGGAAGAATCTATAAGTTTCTTTAAGATTCCTTGTCTTGCTCCAAAAGTAACATATTTCCTTTCCTTTGGAAAGCCTGCTTCCATGTGCTAATATTCCCCTCACCTGTGTATTCTTTCTGGTACACATCTGTGTATTTCAAGTACATAGACTGACTCTCAAACAACACTATGAAGAATGGATGTACAAAAAAGGTTTTGATGGAGCATCTCAGGCATCATAAAATAGCAGTAAGATAATATCTTTGTTTTCAGAACAGCTTGCCTGTAATACTCTACCAGTAGTATTTTAGTAGGGCAATAAATGAACATATCAGTTTAGATTAATTTGTATAATGGCACATTTAAGAGACTGACTTTTGAAGTTTGTTCCATCTCCACGTGTAATTTTTGGCTCCAGCATAATCACTGCCGTACTGTCTTCTTGCACATGGTAAACTAGCCATCTGGATAGTGTGTCAGCATTAATGTTTTCACACCCTCAGCTTCCTGTGCTAAATGAAGTCAAATTCTTGAATTATGGCAGCCCACCTGCACATAATTTTTTCCATAGTCTGTGACTACAACTTTTCTTCCAGAAGCATACAACTAAGTATTAGTATTCTGAAAACTGTGAGGTAAGTTTCAAGGGTCTAGGAGCAAATTGCATTTTGAATTGAACATGAAGAGAGGACTGACAAGACTGTAGCCCAAGGTCAAGAAGGATTCAACATCCCTTGTGAGCCCTTCCAGGTCCACTGTCCCCACTCATTTTTCAAGCATTCATAGGGCAATTTCGACTGATCTGTTTCACACCTGTGAGACCATAGCTGGAAATTACGACAGAATGCTGTCTTGGTTTCTATTTAATTCTGGACACCAGTCTGGCTTTGGCTCCATTTGCGTGTGCTTGTGTTATGTTCCGAAACAGATTGCTAGAGAAAAAAGTACTCAAACCATGTTGTGAAATTTATTTCATATCTTTAAGGATTTCTCTGTTGTCTATACTTATAAAATGTAATGGAAGCTATGCAGGGGAGAATTCAACAGAAAACAAATCCCTGCTTCTAAAACAAAAAATTTGAACCAAGATGTAAATTTAAATTTTTTATAATATGGTAACAGTCCCAAAGAAAACCAGTGCTTTGGGAAGCTGTCCTTAGTGATTCTAATAGTGGCATAGATTGTCAATTCAGAGTTCACTGCCTCTTTTTAAATTATCTACTTTTTCTTTAAACTTTCTAAAAGCAATTGCCACAATTGTCAGTGTTTGGAGAAAAAATAAGACTAATTACAAAAGCTAACATTCTTTGGTGCTGTATTTCTGTAGGTTCTTCAACAAGTGAGTCAGAACATGGCTGAAGAGAAGATGTCAAATTGTCCCTGTCTTCTACTAAAAAATGCTTGGGAAAATCAAGATTTGTGAATTTTTGTCCTAATTCTTGACTAAACCATGACCTCAATGGAACACTGATAAGGAAGCTGACAGCCCAAAAAAGAGTGCTTTGTGGTTTCATAGCAGCATCTTCCCTTGCAGGTGGAGAAAGGTCCCAAACTTCTGTTTACTCCCCATTTTCAGTTTCAATTAAATGCCTGGAATGCAGAGAGATGACAGACATTTCCCCTAAAATTTTGACTCAACCTTTGTATTTAGAGTCAAGAAGGAACTCCAGAAAAAAGGATTTCAAGCATAAAGGGAAAAAAAATGTGCTTTATTGTATGATAGATCCAACATCAAGCAAAGTAATCACGTACAAAGTTAAGCTTGAGTTTGACTGACATGTATGGCTCAAACAAGCAAGAGAAAATGCAACTGTCATCTGCAGCATATAGATTTCTTTCCTATTGACTAGAAATCTTAATCATAATACATTCCCTCAAAGAGACTTTACCCACAATTCCTTCCTTATAACTTTTCACAGGTTAATTTTTAATCTTAAGAAATTAATGCTGTTAGCATTTATTTAGCTTTAGCATATTATATTCACACTTATTTGTTATTTAAAACTTCTTGTCTACTCTTATTTTACTGTTATTGATTGCTACCAGCAAAAAAAAAAAAAAAAAAAAAAGAGGGATGCAGAAGAATAAGCTCTAGAAAAAGAGTGAAAACACAATATAAGGATGAACCAATACACACAGAACTAACTCAGCCCTTCTATTGATTCCAATAGGTATGGAATCAGTTATTTCTTAGTGTCAAGACATTTCTTAGTGTCAAGACATTTCATCACAGACATATATATACTCTGCTTCTCTCTGAAATCTAAGCAAGAATAAAGGGTATATAATATAAGGCTTGGGGAATTTCAAAACCAAAAAATATTCTCCGAAATAAGGCAAAGAACCTCAAGGATTTTTTGTTAGTCCTAATTCAAGTTTTTGATTCCCCTGCCATTACAAAAACCAAACACCAAGTGTGTATTTTCTGAAACAGTGTAGCGTCTCAACATCTTTCAGGCTCTCCTAGTTGGAGGGCATCACATTAAGTTGTCTTCATCAAAGAACTCCTACACAGCTAAAAGACAGAGGTTGCTAGGTACCCTGAGCTGCTTTCTGACACTTTGTTGACTGTATGGGGAGGTAGCAACTGAAATCTGCCACCAAATCTAAAGAAACTAAACTTATACAGCAGTGCATCAGTCTTTTGCTTCCCTTTCCACACTACAGTGAATCACTCATTCTTGCCACTGAAATCTGTGAATAATGTTTTCTATCTTATTACAACTAAAAGTCACTCACATGCTGGGATTTGCACCATGTTTTAACAGTGTAATGAGCCATAAGTTATGAATATTCACTGGGAAGATGAACAAAAATACCATTACCAGGATGAAGTCCTGTATATTAGTCAGTACATAGGGTAAATATTGGAAATTATTCCCTTTCAATCCACGTAAAAGACTTGCAAACTTTTTCACCTCCACCTTTTTCTTATAGCACACTATATTGTTTGCTATTAGCAGAAACAACAGGCCAACAGGTATTTTATGGACATTTAAAATAACTCCAAAGCATTTAGAAATTAAATTATACATATATTTGTGAGTGTGCTTGACTATACATATGGAGATAGGAATGCACATAAAACTAATATGTGCAATGCCTCTTGATACATCATGAACCTGTAACCCTTTTCACTGACAGAGAACGAACTTCTGAAAAACTCCAAATTGATGGGGAAAACACATTAGTATGTGATAGAACCAAAGACAAAATGTGAGTATGATAAGTTATGCTACTCTTTTCATGGTTTTAATTCTATAGTCATCCTTTACAGCTCTTAATCCAATAGCTCTTCAAATTCTTACCAAATTTTATGACCAAATTAAACCACAAACATAATGGTTTTGCAAAAACAAGTTCATGTTAGTCCTGTGAGAACTAGTACTTCTGACATTTAAAGAAGCCAATCCTTCCTGAAGACTTGGCAGTCTTTACAATTGTGGAGACTATATATTCGTTGCTAGAACCTATAACTTGGTGGCATTGCGTGTGAATTTTTTTTGATTAGTTGGGTTTTTTGAGTTTTTCAGCAATATTTAGCTTACTTCTGGACAGTGCTGCATAAAGGAAATAACAGATTACTTCCCCTAAAAATACACTAAAATAACAGCGGACAAAGGATCCTCCTCTCAAAACTGGCAGAAGCATCTTTCCATGAAATGTGATTCTGAAGTTTCCAGGACAACATTCCAAGATTCAGGGAGGTGGAACTATGGAGCTGCTAAATCAACCAGCCTTCAGAGGAAATAATTATTTTTGTATTTTCTATCTGGAACTACCTGCAGTGACTTCTCCACAGGTAGCTGACCAGGCTCAATACAGCTTCTGAGCCACCTCAGAGAATGCATCTGACACTCACAGAGACATTGGTCTCGAGACTGGCAAAGTAACATATGACTCTTTGAATAAGAGATGCAAAGGCCACATCTCTTTCATTTCCTTTGATTAACCAAAACTTTGACCTCTCAGAAATCACAAGGTTTCACATTATACATAGTGCACCATATGGAATTTTTAAAGGGATTTTCCCTTGCACCATTTATTTTGTTTGGCACTGCTCAGATTTTCTATTTTCCTGTGTTAACAGGTAACACTAAAGATACGCTTTGAAAAAAGAATCCTTTGGAACATGCTCAAATTCATTCTTTATAAATCAATGGGATGCTTGATCGTATTTCCATTCTCTCTTGAATATTGGAAAAACAGCAGACTGAATGTAAATAGGATTTAAATCTTATTGAAAGCTAGTGTTTTATATACTAGTAACTGGTAGCTCTGCTCAAAATTAGATGTTTTCTGTGGTAAACAAGGTTAAACTGACAAAGAAGTGGGATTTTGTTAGAATCTTAGGGTCTTGTTACATGCATTTTAGGTCAGATACTGTTTGCTATGAGAGAACAGTGGTTTATTGTAGAGTTGTCAATTTAAATTAAATTACGACTTTTGAGAAACTAACTTGAAAACTTAAAGCAGTCATATGATATTATGCATTATATCTTCAGCCCATTAAGGAATCCTAAAGTAAGGTAACCAAAGACACAAAATACTGGTTCAAATTTCAAGCCACAATAAGTGTGAATATACCCTCAATTTAATAAAATATATAATGCAACTTCCTGAGGCTTAAATTTCTTACAATTGCACTTGGAATGGGCACTTGTTTTCCCATTATTGGCCACTTTAATCTACTTATGCCCTAGTTGTCTCATTTAAAGATCACTTTATAGTACTGGGTGATGTGCATCTGAGGTCTGTGTTCCACTATTGCCTGATGCAACACAACAGTTTACAAATTTCTGAACTTGAGCTGAAAGCTGATTTAAAAATCTATACAGACAATCAGATTTCCCTGAAAATATATACACACAAGTCTGCCGTGAGGTGGCTAAAATGAAGTAAATTTAGTTTCAGGAGACAGGAAGAAAGCCAAGACTGCAAAGTAAAGATCTAGAAGCAAATGGACACTAGCACTGACCAAGTTTGAAAACCATCCCTCCCCAGAGAAAATTAGAAGAGGGCAAAGAAGACAGGCATTGGAAAAGTAGAATGTTTGTGCTTTTCTTTCCAGCAGACTGCATTAAATATTCAGCAAAAGGCGGGGATCAGTTTACATTACTCTTCTTGTTTCTCGTGTATCGGCTGACAGGTGCTGTAAACATACATAGACAAACATGGTCCTATTCTTGCAATGCTCCAATAACTGAGGGCAGAAATACTTCTTTCCTAAAGCAGCAACATTTTGATACTTACAGCCATAACATATTAAGATGAAGTTTGCATTCACTGCTGGAATTAAAACTTTTTTTTGTCCTATTGTATAACACAAGATTTAATTCTTAGACACCGAGGGCAGAAGATGCTTCATAGTTAATTTAAAGTGTTATTTGTGTGGGTTTATTGAGAACTTCATAAATAATCATTTCAGCCAAACTCCTCCCTGGTATTTAATAACAATTAAAAATTATACAAACATCTCAGGTCAACCTCTAGGTTTTACAGCTCAAGGAAAAGCCCAGACCAGTGTGAAACAGCTGACCTTGGCTAAAAGATGGAAACTAGTATTTAAAACATTCACTCATTCATGTTTAAGAGATGTCATGGTAAATAAATAATGACTGTTTACACTTAGTCCTAAATGTCTTCTTTTTCCACACTATAGGCAGCTATTTGGCTGAGATGGTATCGTTCACTGATCTAATCACACTGTACCTTTTTTCTCACTTAATTGTACTTTTGGCTGTCACTTGCTCTTTTGAACAAAGGTTTACACTATTAAAGGATATCATAATAGCATATTTTTTTTAATAAATTGATATTCAAATCAATAACAATAAGGGCAGTTTTCTCTTTGTACCTAGGAAAATGTACCATCTGCATTTGGCTTCTGATATTTTGCTGTGAGCAAAATTTAAGCATAAGGAAGTGTTTAAGACTCCCCTTAAGTTAAACTGCAATTCTAAGTATTTTATAATCTTCACAACAGTCAGAGCCAGTAAAATCGACCCTGTATATTTTTATTTCATCTCTGCTGGATCATATGATATTTAATAATTGGTTCTGGCACCTCATTGCAAATTATTATAACTTTGAGATTCAACAGTTTTATTGAACATATGGGCAGCACAGTCTCAGAACATATATATGATACAGACTATGAAGAGGACCTTCTGTCATGTTTTGGTGAGCTTTAAAGGGTCAGGTAAATTTTGTTGGGTAGATTTGTGCTGTGTTTCCACATTCTTTGTTTTGTGTTTATTTAGTGGGCTACCTTTTTTTCCTTGTGTTAAAATTCTTTCCTGTAAAGACTGACTCCATCCACAACTGCATTTGTTGGTATTGATGTGTGTACTATTCTGTCAGGCTTCTACACAGCATTGACAAGCAGTGGCTGGAATGGACAGGAAAGACAATCGCTGGACCTTAGTGAATGACTTTCCTGTCACATGGTACGATATTGTACACTGTTTGCCTCAGTTAACGCTACATAATGTTGCTAAAAGCAGAAGAGCTCATCATATCAATGAAAATGAACGTTTTAAGAAGCCTCTTTATTGGTAGTGTATTTGATGGAAATTTGATAACAAAATTCAAATTACTATTTAAGAAGCCTATACACTGCAGTACATTTATGTCTGGAAAAATAACATACCTTCTCACAATGCAATTTCTCATAGCAATGCTATTTTGGTGCAGCTCTGGCTTCTGCATCATACCTAACCTGATTTTCATCTATGAGTCTGTATCATTTGCTGTATTAGACTATACATGAATAGAAGCAATTGTGCGTTCCCTGAATACGTAAATGTCCCATAGATTTCAATGGGAAATGTGTGTGTGAAAGTAATAATATCCAGCCATTATGTAGATTATACGCAAATAATTGCATAACAAGTTGTACTGAAAAATAAATAGAGATGGCTTGCTGACACATGTATGCGTGTGTGTGTGTATATCTTAAAAAAGGAAGCCTAATTTACGAAAACTGGTTTATTTTATTTTAATTCTGCTGAAAAGCTAACCATTCTGCCACAGTATTTTCTCCTCTACTGAATTTTGAGGTTGTGAAGGTGAAGAATTAGGAGGTTAATCAGCATTTACATGCTTTTCTGTGCTTACTTTTACTACGCCAGGCTGCATTTTTATTAATGGGGTTTTTAAATCTTTCTCTATAAATTCATTTATAGATATCATATATGTAGTGAATACCAAAAGAAAAACACCCCATGGTTTTTGGACCTTTTTGGTTTTATTGGCACATATTCAATTGATTTTCACAACTAAGGGTGGGAAATATTAGTTAGGGTAATCATCTGTAAAAGCATATTATGTGAATCCAGCTAATGAATTTGAAGAGCAGTAAAAAAGTTTAGGTATACCTGATTGCTTCCACAGAAGATGTATAAATACTTCAAGTACTGGGGACCAGAATGATTGCACCTTTAGGCAGCAAAGCTCTTACTAGAACATGAACTAGTTTTGTGATTACTTGCCTGGCATAATTTGAACCAGTAGGTGGAGTACTTGCTAATAATAATTGCATGAACAAGTCTTGTTAGTATACACTAAGGGCAAGATATTTTTCATATAATGAACTGCTAAAATTGTATTTGCTTTAGGCTTCTTGTATTGGTATAATTAGCTAGAAATAGCAGTAAAAGGGCAGAGATAAAATATGCATAGACCTATAGCTATCTTTCAGAAAACAGAAGAAAACAGAGTTTGGAAGAGCCAAACATTCTTCAGAAGAGGTCTTTTTGGAAAAAAAACATTAAGCATAACTTGATAACTAGAAAGCTGCTTTTGTTGTTGATTTGAGTTATTGTTGTTATATTCTTTTCTTTTTTTTTTAATCAAGACACTTTTTCAAACCCATCTCAAATTCCAAAGATTAAAAATCTTCCACAGTATAGTTTAACTGAAATCCAAGGTTCTATATACCAGCTGACCCATAGGACTGTCATTATAATTTAGAGATGCTTCTATAATAGAATGTAAGTTCTGATAAGAGGAGTGTGATGACTAGTTTACAAGTGAGTTTTTCAAAAATTCCCATTTTAGAGCTGCCTATGGGCACCTGAAATGTGTCAAAAAATTTGGTGGCAAAGCTCTCCAAAAGCTTGTACTTTATAGTACCTGCCAAAAGGAAAAAAAAATAAAAAAGCAGCTTTAAAAGTATCAAATGACAAAGGCAATCTACAATCTACATTTATTTATCATAGGCAAGTGGCCTCCCCTTTAGGTAACTGATGTCTATGTGTCTATGTTTATTCAATTTTTGGTTTGCTCTCCAGTTCAAAAACTATTATAACTTTAACAGAAAAGTTTTACAGAAACTAAAAATGCACCCCAAAACCACATGTGTAGTGATACAAAGTACCCACAACCTCCCACCAAAAAAAAAAATCAACATATTCTGGTGAGTTGTTTCAGTCAAAAACTGAAACGAACAAACAAAACTGAACATATATGTCCCCTATGAGTGAGTGGTCAGAATTCTGAAAGACTACACATATAGATAGCCTCTTGATCCTTTTTGAAAGAAACATCTGCCCACTTTCCTCTTTTGTTAAACACAGGTTGTCATGACATACCTCTGGGAAATGGTTTAACTCTGAGAACTGAAGGGGAGGATGTTGGCTGAAGGCTAATTCAATCTGAGATTTGTGGTCCTAGGCAAAGGCAGTATTAAAAGATCACCTTCACTTTTTCAGTCACCCCATTTCTACTTTAAGCACCTTTCTTTTATCATGAGCTGTGGTGCATGCCATTGTTAGGTATAGGAATCTAGTATTATTTAGAGAGCATCTCTGGTAGTGAAAGTAGGGCCAGATACAACATAAGCAAGTTCTTATGTGAAGAAGGGATCTTCACTTGCAAGTACCTAGAACTAAAGTTGGTTGTTAGTTCTGACCTCTGGAGGATTCCTCATATTTTACCTTCAAAGTTCCTGAGGTACTTAATAACACCTGTCTAGGTACAGATTCATATTTCTGTGAGGATAGAACCTGACTTCCACCAAAATGAAAATGGGTGCTATAAACCAGGTGTTCCTTCACCCACGAGCCTGAAAGTTATTCAATAGCTAATCCTCCAAGTATTGTTACATGCACCAAAAACTGTAATCCTCACAAAGTGCAATGTATCTGCTACAGTCTTCTAAAAGACAAAATGGTGTCACTTCCATATAATTGCCCTTCATGTGAAATATAAGCAAAAGATTCCTCTTCCTCCATTGCCTATGGGTGACTAATCCTACATTTCCTTTTTTTTTCAAAGAGATGCCCTACAGAATGGCTTCAGTGTAGGAGTGTCACTTTCTGTCCTTTCCACTGAAGCTTTGAGAAGAGAAAACCATCAGAAAACAGAACTGAGCAAGCTGTTGGACTGCTAACTTGTGAGTTCTAATTCCTTGATTCAAGTCCTCCATACATATTTCAAGTTAAATCTAAACTACCACAGAAAACTTCAGCCTATGTATTTACAATAACTCGGGGAATTGTTAGAATTACAAGGGAAAACATAAGCAGAAAAAACCCTATAAAATCATCACAATACAGTAAAAAATTATTTCTTGTTTACATACATTATGCATACTATGGTGTGCACAAAGATGGAACAAAGAAAAAAGCTTAATATATTCTGCAAACATTTCAAGTGAAGAAGCTTTCAATCTGCTTAGACAATTTTCCTTCAATTAGTGTATGTGGGCCCTAAAGTAGTGAAGCCTGTTGGTCCAAAATTCATTCTTAGCTTTGCATGGTCGACTCTCATGTACCTTTCAGATATCTTTTGCTATCTCCCCTAAAAGAACATAGAATCAACGTTATTGGTTATGCTAGATTAAGACAGAAGACCGAATCATGGTGCTAAAGAATGAATTTTCTCCTTTGTACCAAAAGCAGATTTATCAAAGATCTAAGTGAGGAAATCTTGAGAGCGTGTCTTACCATAAATCACATCTTTAGTTCTATTATCTAAATGGATGTACTTCCACTCTCGTCTTATTCAAGTCCACTCTAATGTTTTTTCTGGGCCTATTATCTTGTGTTTTATTATGTGCATAACAGCATTTCTAGAGACATATTTTTACCGTTTGACTCTTGAAAAACAGTTCTGTGAGTCTGCACCTCACTGGACTGAATGGATAAACTAGATTATTCATTTTGAATGACTGGCACCTAGCAGTGAAGATACACTGGAACAGATACTTTCTATAATAATGTAAAGTAGACTTAAGTACAATTCATTATCATTTGATTAGATGTTGTGACCATGAAATATTTTTACAGATTTAATTATTTTTAAACAGCCATAGGCATACTATTATTATTATAGGACATCTTACCTACATGCATATCTCATAAATTTCTCAGCACTGTACAAAGACTACATATCAACATGTATTTTCCATACCGTATATGCATATTTTAACATGTTTACAGTTAGGTTAGGAGGGGATCATAAAAACTCAGGTTAAGTTCTGAGCTTCCTGAATTAATATCTGGTTATAAATGGACTTTATTTGGATGTGACTTTTAGCCTACAATTTCAAGAATGGTCATTACCACGAGATCCCAATGTTAAGTCTCTAGGTAACTTTCTTCCCAGCTGAGGAAAAAAAGTAATTCAGAAAAAAGTACATTTCGCTTGATATGTCAATAAATTGGGTAGGTTTACTTTTTAGAATTTCCATGCCTGTTATTTAAAGAACATTGCACAAAGAACTCTTTTAATAAGTTGTCTAAAATCTACATAATTATTCAAGACTGACATAGAAGATGCCTGTAACAGGTCAATGCAGCATCAATATTACTTACCCAGAAATTTCTAAGACGTAAATTAAATTAAGAAGCAGCCTTCTTGGAAGAAGCCTACCTTGGCTTGCAACCATAGAGAGACACAGCCAGGCAACTCTGTCACAAAGCATCCATAGCAATTTTCTCTATTCAAAACTAATTTCTTCAAATCCTCACCCGATCTCCAGCCTGAAAACCCAAGAAGTGAAGTTGTCATTTCCATTACCCACACTACAGACATACTTCCTTTTAGAACAGGTTGTGCCATTCTTGCACAGGTGTGCATTTGGAAAAAAAAAAACTGGTTAATCCACAGAGTAATCTCCCATGAGTCCTTTACACCTCTCCCTTGCCTGTGCCAATGCTCAGCTGTCTGTATTCAGCTGTGTGTTGGATTGCTCCAGTGCTCTGTTCCATGAATCATGACAAGGTGATGACTGTCATGCTACCTGGTGTGCTGGCTTTGGAACAAAGGACTGTACACCAGAAACCCTCCACACATGTCATGTAACATAGTAAAAGTGAATATTTTTCTGATTTTTTCCCATTCCAAAAATTAAAACAATTAGATCATAATTACATATTCTTTCATAGAAAACCTACTGGTCTCATTTAGTCATTGAAATTTATTAATGAAATGGCAGGCACAGCCTGAGTGGCTGAGATCCTGCTAAAGCTGTAGGTCCAGGATGCTAAGCATAATTTTCAGGGAGGCATGAAGCCTTAATTCTGCTGTGGCTCCCAACATCACCTCAGTTTCTAGTAAGCTCCAATAAGTTTGCCAATATGCACCTGAGAGGTCTTTACTGCTTTAATGTAATCCTTAGTCCTCTACCCCTCCCCCCATTATTTATCTCTTTTTATTCTGCATGTGTCATTGCTTATGTACACACTTAACATATTTTTATTCCTCTCATTTGAAAAAAAATATTTTGAGTTCACTTGCTTTTTTGTCAGTTGTCATTCATTTTACCTTGTTTTGCTTGCTTCAGTATGTTACTTCCCCTTACATTGTGAACTATGTCATCTGTGCCAATGTACATCCCTTGATAGTGAGTATGCAGTAGACTTTACTGAGAAATAGAAAAGAGAAGTGTTAGCCACTGCTCTCACCAAGATTATATTCTCTCTTAATAGAAGCTGTTGATAGATCCTGTGAGGCTACAACACTTAGGGTGTTGACTTGTGGAATGAAATCCTCTACACACAAGCACAGCAAAATATTTTGGTGAAAAGTAATTATCAGAAATAGTGACACGAGTAAATTAGTTAACTACATTTCAGCAGGAAGCTTGAGTTACCCCTGCCCGTTCTTGTTCCAGACCCATCTAAAATCAGCAGTTCAGCTTAATGATGTCACAACATTTGCCAGGCTGTGGGCACTGAAGAGAAGACGTGAAAATACTCCCACTGAATCAGATCCTCTCCTCTCACTAAGCGCAGTTAAACAGCCCATCTGTCTCACATTGGAACTGATATCTTTGAAACATCATTCTATTATTACCACTGTGGTTCTAAAAAACTGTCCTTAATTTTAGACATCATACAAGCAAGTTTTTAAATTCTCTGGATATTGTTAACCCAGATCTGAAACACTGATACTGAACAATGCTAGCAAGCTCCTCTTAGTAGGATATGGCTCAAGTACTGTACATCACCATTTGTTTACCGAGGGTAACCTTTTGTGAAATACAGATATCCTGCATTAAAAAAAATCACAACAAAGAATCCGACCCCTCCCTAATCTCTAATAATTTTGAAAGTGTGAATTGAAGAGGACTGAGAGACAGATGGGTCTGGATGATCAAGTTACCTGTTATAGCGGCACATCTGCCAGGGCAGTCAATCACTGTGATGTCTCTGACAGGTCGATGGAGACTGAGTACGAAAGGCTAAAGCTGCACTTGAATTTGCTCTGGTTAAAAAAATCTGTCTGTAGCACACAGATCCTTGGAAAAAGACTTCAGTCACAATAAAAGAATCATAGTGCATTGAGCAAACATAATTGTGAAATAGATCCATTCTTGATTTTGTTTGGGGCTTCTTTGCTTCAGGAATCAATCAAAAATGGAAAAAGTTGCAGTAATATAAATATATTTTGGTAAAATATATTTTGGTAAAAAGGAGATGCTGAATATGAATCACCAGAATAGAAAGAAAGGTTAAGACTGTCGACTAACAAAACTAAATAAACTGTGGCACTGGAGTAGTTTATTTTTTCTGAATCTATGATACATTAATTTGCATTAACCATGATGTCTTTCTTCTGTGTTTTCCAGTGTATTTATTTTCAGAGCTGCTGCTCTACATGCTAAGGTTAATTGTCCTGAAAAAAGCTTACACTAGGAAGTACTGAGTACCAAGAAGGTTTTTCACAGTTACAAACAACTTTTAGATTTTTGTTACATATTGCATATGTGTTAAAATGAGTATAGTGCTAATTGGATTGCTATTTTACCACATTTGCACCAATGTAATTTCTCCTTCTTGGACAACAGAGCTCAGAATAGTGTAAATAGAAGGCCAGAGAAAGTGCCCCAGGGTACAGCAAAACCCCTTAAAAGCTCCAAAGGTTTTTGACCCTTAAAGAGAGATTATTTGATTTTATTCAATGAAGCTCACACAAACTCCTATAGTAGGAAGAAAACACCAAAAAATATAATTCAAAAATACCTTTTGTAAATGTAGTGTTCATTTAGTTTTCAAACATTTTCAAGATTGCCCATGCATGAGCTATTACTTGGAAGAAAATAACTGAATGTCAAAAAAGCCTTTCACATTTCCAAGATACAAAACCGATAAATACCTATGAAATACTAATTTAATATGGTTTCATTTATTATTAGTCTGGCACCCATTTTTCAGTAATCTTCATCAGACTATTGCTACAATATGTGCTTTTTCTGGAAATGTAGTTTCCTGGCACAAACACAATTTTATTTTAGAACATTTCGTTCAAGATGTCTGAAAATAAAATTAGTATTATTTGTGGGCTTCTAATACTTTCATCAAATATATATGACTTTTTCCACCATGGTAGAGGTCAGACCCATCAATGTTTCTGAAAGGAACATACTTGTTGATTATCAACACTGTGTAAACTGAAAAATACTGTATTTGTATGTATATCGTAAAAACTTAAGGTGCTGAACTAGAATAAATGTAATTTAGACAGGGTTTAGGTTTTGAATTTAGGCAAGGTATTAAAGAAAGCTCACTGAATAAAACAGCATTCATAGTTGAATTTAATGGGCTTTATACTAAACTAACAATATGTTAGTCTTTTGTAGGTGTTTTCTCCACAAGGGCATTCCTAACAAATTAAATATACTCAATGGAGCTACCACACTTGGTAAAGACATTCACAAAGCTGCTTGCAGGTCTGTGCCATTAGTTCTATTTCTGTTAAAAGAGATCATAATACCTCAAGAAAACCATGAGAACAGAAGCTTCAGTTGTGGCCATGTAATACTAGGGTAGGGTGATGATGAATATCGTAGTAAAACCTGTAAGACAAATAAATGCTTGTTTTTCCAAATGTAGCAGAAGTCCATGTCTTCCTAGAAAATTATTAATAACAACAATAAGCTTGTTGACATCAAAGTGGATTGCATAAGATGCATCACAAGCTGTTTTGTGGTGGAACGCCTGTTATGGAGAGGTAAATGATTTCTCCTATTTAAATGTTTCGGTATGTTCGATGCTGCTTAAACAGAGAAAATCATAATCTTTTAAAATGCCTTAATACATTTACTTTTGCAGATGGAGTCTTATAAGAATGACTACCATAGATGGATTCCATTCCTCATGTTGCCAGTTTGAAAGGCCAAAGACTAAAATGATATTATTTCTATGTTTTTATTTCTTTTAGCCAATATTTGCTAGTCTCAGGCATGGTAAAGATCAAACCTACTAATGTGCTTCTGTAGGCACTTTATTTGGTAATTATCAAATTACCT
>VZRM01004557.1:1708837-1836011 GCA_013397955.1 Grantiella picta
TCAACTATTTTTGTTCTCTTTTTCAAGTGTTACTCGCTTGTACAGGGCTGGAATATTCAGCAAAACCAACAATACTGTCTACTGATTAAAGCCCTAGCCTAGTGATGAATACATATTTTCTGCCTCTCCCCGTCTGCACTGTACCCACTGAAGAGGGTAATTTTAATCCCAGACTGCGTCCATCCATCATAAATATCCTGTGCAGACTTCTTCTTATTGAAAATAATAAATTATTATTCAAATAAATGCTCAAGAACTAATTCTGGAAACAGCTGTAGCTACGGGCAGTGTAAATAGGGTGATAAGGACTCTAGGAGCTACTTAACTAAAATGCATATAAATGTTTTCAGAACAGTCATTCTACTGCAGTATTTTGGAGTCTGCTTTTAAAGTGCTTATAACACAGAGCTCCACATATTTTTTGGGTTCTCTTAGGTGCATAGGGTGAAATCTTACCTTCCTTGAAGTCAAGAAAATTCCCTACGATTTCTGTGAAAATATAATTTTAGCCTGGCCTCTAAACCAGTTTATTTCAGAACACAAAGAGAGTAAAAAACCAGCTAAAACTGCAACAACTTTTTAGTCATAATTTTGGGGCAGGGGAGAATTTTTTTTTTGTGTTTTTTGTGTTTGGTTCAGTTTTGGTTGTTTGTGACTTTTTTTTTTAATGTAAGTGATATGGTAAATGAATAGTCTTTCTTTTTTTTCTAAAAATGAAACTCAACCTAGTTTTTATTCACAGAGAGTATAGTAACAGAATTAGAGAAGCACAAACATAAATTTATAAATTATTACATGCTTTTCTTCCTTCTTTCATCCTAAAAATTTCATCCGAAGGTTGATGTCTGCTTACTATCATTAAAAGGACTGAAGAAAGAAGGGTGGAAAAACAGAGGAAAGAGTCCAATTTCGTGCTTCTCTCCATGGTCTATAGGCAGTATTTTTTACATTAAGAAGTATTAAAACTCTAAGACTTTAATACAATTCTAGTTTTGAATCTTGAAAATTCTTAACATAACTTAATATAGAATTATGGTTTTAAGTATTATTTGCAAGAATAATATGCAAGAAATGGAAATTATATTTTTAGCTTTTAACTGTTGAAATCATAAATGCCAATCCTTAGTAGTGTCTTATGTTGCGTAGCATTCCTCTGAGGCTAACAAATTAGAAGTCAATGTTAATATGTTACAGCCAACGTTTGGCTGAAAGATGGAATTAAAAACTAATATTGAAACTGTCAGTGAGTAGAGTTGTAGAATTTACATTGTGTGATGATGGCTTACTAGAAATGGAGAATCTTATTTCACTGCCAGTGTCTCAGAATGTACTGCACAACAGAACAACAATCATAAATATGGCATTCAGGTATAGTTAGTCTCAATGCCTACTGAATCCAAAACAAAAAAGGCCAACCACCCATCCACAGAATCACAAAACTGTTAGAGTTGGAAATGAACTCTGGCATTCACCTGGTCCAAACCCTCTGCCAAGGCAAGGTCACCTAGAGCAGGTTACACAGGAACACATCCAGGTGGGTTTGGAATGTCTCCAGGGAGGGAGAATCCATCACCTCCCTGGGCATCCTGTTCCAGTGCTCTGCCACCCTCAATGAAATATTCTCCCTCATGTTGAGGGGGAACTATGGAAACTATTTGTGTTTTAGTTCAGGACCATTGTTCCTCCTGTCACTGGGCACCACTGAAGAGTCTGGCATCATCCTCTTGACATCATCTTGGCATCATCTGCCTCTGAGATATTTATATGAATTAATGAGATCCCCTCAGTCTTCTCCAAGCTAAACAGATCCATCTCCCACAGTCCCTCCTCATAAGAGACACTCCAGAGCCCAAATCATCTCTATAGCCACCACTGCACCCTCTCCAGTAGCTCCTTGTCTCTCTTGTACTGAGGTACCCAGAACTGGACACAGCACTCCAGATGTGGCCTCTCTAGGGCCGAGAAGAGGGGCAGGATCACCTTCATTGACCTGCTGGCCACACTCATCCTGATGCACCCCAGGATATCATTGACTCTCCGGGCAGCAAGGCCACACTGCTGGCTCATGATCAACTTGTCATCCACCAAAACTCTCAGTTCCTTCTCCACAGAACTGCTCTCTACTAGGTCAGTCCCCAGCCTCTAGTGGTACTTGGGGTTATTCCTCCCCAGGTGCAAGACCTTACACTTGTCCTTGATGACCCTCATTAGGTTTCTCTCTGCCCAATTCTCCAGCCTGTCAAGAATTCTAAAAACACCCTAGTATTAAATAAAGCTATTACCCATCAAACTCATTGCAATTTTCTCCAAATAAAGCTGCAAACATGCATATCATGTGACAGCAGAACATTGACTCTTTTGCAATTAAATGGGTACATCCATGTAGTAAATATTGATGCACTGGCTATTGGACAAATGAGAAAGCAAACAGCTTTGGTAGTAAATTGCTTTCCTGTATTTAACCTTTAGGCACCTCATTACAAAAAAAAATATGGCTTTAAATTTAAGGCAAAAAGCATTTTGTTGAATTCAGGATATTTTTAATGAAACTTCTGTTTATCCATTTGTTGGTCCAGAGTCATCAGTGTTTTCACAACTAAATATTCTCCAGCATCTAAAATATTGCTGTAGCATATGACTCCATCCACTTTTATGAGGATCTTTCACTTCAGATGCACTGAATTTTACGAAGGCTGGCAAGAATCAGGATGAACAATCATCAGAGGGTAAACTTTCATCGTATTGTAGTGTAATGATGAGGTTAAACTTACAGTACACTATTAACTTAAATTTGTGCTACAGTGGTAAAGCATTCCCTATGTTGCCACTTTTTCTTCTCCTTTCTCTTCCCCCAACAGTTGTCTTTTTCCCATTGACTGCTCTTCTGCCACTTCAGTTTCCCATTCCAGATTACTATACATCTGCACAAACACCTTTCCTGGCATGACTGAAAGAATGTCATGAGGATTAGAGTACAATGCGAACAGTAACACTGCCATATATCTATAGAAGCCTATAAAATTATACTTGAATGTATACAGAAAAGAATGTCAAAGAGGAATAAGTAGACCATGTTACCTTTACATTTAAAACAGCTGTAACTGAAAGAGTAGCAACAAAGACAACCAGCCTTTGGAACAACTGATTTTCGTGCACAGAGCATTTTGAGACAGTGAGGAGGCTTCTTTCTGAAACTCACAAGTCTAACCACAGTCACCGCCCTTGTAGTAAGAATTCATCCAGGGTAATGCGATGTCTTATTTTGAGTAGAATGTCATTTTGGTTTATGAAGAACGTTCTTTATGGCCTTAGTTTATATTCCTCTCAATCTGTTTTGATAAGGGATTCTTTGATACTTTTCTTAACATCATACAATACTTTTAATTCAATCATTTTCCGAGTAAGAGATTTTCATGGAACATGATGCAGAGATCAAGTAGAGTACTTTTTAATAATAAAATTTCATAGCTGAAAAGTTCTGAATTAAAATCTTGGGTTTGAGCAGTATGAGTGAAAAAAATTATTGTGCAGGTAAATTTGGCTACATGATCTAACCTCACTAAAGAGAATAAAACTGGGCAATTGATATTATAAAGCACAAAACAACATCACTAATACTCTAACTTAGAAAAACAAGAACATTAGGTTTGTTGACTCCAATATCACAAATTTTAAACAAACAACTACTTTTTGTGGTACTAAAATTCAGATTACATTTATCTCATATATTCAGATTACCTTAATCTCATATATTTTTACAAGGACTGTTTTATATTAAGCAACTCTAAAATTACAAACAAGCAAAAAATGGTTTCTCATACTAAAATTTATTTTTTATTTTAGTAAATGGCTATAAATTGTAAAATTAATTGGTAACATTGGCAACCAAAACAATTTGGAAAATTGAGCTAATTGCCATATGTCTTGTATCTCTGGACTCTTAGTGGGACTGACATGATATTACTATTTTACTGCAATTTTTTGGAGCTACGACCTCACTCTTGGTCAAATCAATTTCCATTAAAAAAGGTTTTCCTACATTACCAAATATGTTGATAACAAGACAATTACATGTGTGCAGCTTCACTGGACAACTATTAGGCATTCAGCCCCACATCATTCGGCTTTTAGAAATATCTGAAATATCTCCTTTCAATTGAAAAGCTAATGAATAGATAGCATACTATTGTCAGAAAGAATCAGCCTCAGCAGAGGAACTGGGAGGGGTGTGGGTAGCAGGGAATCAGAATACTATACCACTGAATACCACCAATGATGTAGAAGAATAATATCTACTTCCTTTCAAACACTTTCCAAACACACATTTTCCAAAATGTTCAATCATTTCGAAGAAAATTAACTGCAGTTATAAGTCTATCATCGGGTGAAAAAGTCACAGTAAGTTGACAAGCATAATTTATTTATGTGTTCTAGAATTAAACTAACAGATGTTATTAGAACTCTTGGCTGGGATGATGCAGAGTGCAGGCGTTTCTGTATCTATGTCAATGCCTAGTGATATTGCAAGGATTAAAATAAATAGCAACCTTTGAAATGCAAAAGTGTATTTTTATTAAAAATGTGAGATGATAATAGAAGCAGACTCTAACCAGCAGTTGAAGACTCAGTTAGTAAAACAAGCAGAAGGAGTTGTAGCTGCAGCTTGCAAAGGATCTGGACTCTGCAGAAGCCCTTCAAATCATGGTGAGATGACATGGCAAGTGTGCCACTAAGATAAGCAATAATGCAAATATCATAAACACCATTCTACTGGTTAAAATTTTACACAATATCAGCTTTTTCAGTACATCAGGTAAGAAGCAGATCCATACATTGATATAACTACACTGCCTAAATCTAGAATAATATAGAATCATAGAATATGCTGAATTGGAAGGGACCCATCAGGAACATTGAGTCCAATTCCTGGTCCTGAAAAGGACCATCCCCAACAATCATACCATGTGCCTGAGAGAGTTGTCCAAACATTTCTTGAACTCTTGTCAGGCTTGGTAATCACATCCTTGGGGAGCCTGCTCCAGTGCCCAGCCACCCACTTGGTACAAAATTTTTCCTTATATCCAACCTAAACCTCCCCTGGCTCAGTTTCATGTCATTCCCTCAGGTCCTGTCACTGGTCATGAGACTGAAGAGATCAGTGCCTGCCCTTCCTCTTTCCCTCATGAGGAAGCCGTAGACTGCAATGAGGTCTCCCCTCAGTCTCCTCTTCTCCAGGCTGGGCAGACCAAGTGACCTCAGCCACTCGTCCTGTGGCTTTGCCTCCAGATTCTTCACCATCCTTATGTCCCTCCTTTGGACGCTCTCTTAACACCTAATAGTTAACAGATATAGATAATAGCTAATGAATATATTTCATCACAATCAATCTTCAATCTTTAATGCACTATTTAAACATATTAATTTAGGTGTATACCTATGTTGTTTTTGCCCATGGGAACTAATACATCAAACACCTTGAGCAAACAGACAACTTGAATTTGATTATGTTATTCCATATAACTGAAGCTGGTTTGAGTCATTACACAAAACTACAGAGCATAAATAAAATTCTTAACTCATATTAGTCTCAAATGAGACTAGTGAGCTGAACTTCCTTCTCTCAAAGCAGTTTTTCTTTTGACTTGATGTAGCCATTGTATAAAATTACTATCTCTAATATGAAATCATGCGAGTGCAAAACTTTGGAAAAAATAGTGTAATCTTTATTAAAAAAGAAAGCCGAAAAAGCTTTTGCACTGGATTATATAATCTGTAAATCTTGTATTGCATCATCCATTCAACTTGCAAACATAAACTTTCAGTCCAGCTATATTAGTAATAGTTTGTTTTCTTTAAGGTTTAGTCATTTTAAAGAATACAAGAGTCAAGATTTTTCAAAAGTACAGCAATTGCTTTCATGTAGAGTGCTTGGTGTAAAAGAAAATGTCTTCAAAGAAGAACAGGTTTGCTGTTTTGTTATTCTTTTTGCACTTCTCTAGGTTTTACAGTGTTTCAGTAGATATACCTTTGCTCCTTAATGATTAATATTTTTCAATTTGAATTGAAAAGCCACTACAAGTAACAAAAATTATTCTTTCATTAATCAGGAACAATCATAATTTCCTCTCTCTCAGCTTTCTTTCCTATTATGACTTTGAATGTTTTCCAGTAAAGTACATTGTAAATAGAGAAAATGCGGTTTGGTTTTTCTTTTTTTCTCGAGGGAAAAGGTTTGTTATTTTGAAATTACAGCTCTGAAGATCAAAATAAAGTGACTGTTCACTGCACTATCCAAATAGCCTATCTTTGTACAAAAAAACCCTTTCATTTTCACAACTAAATTGACTAAAAGGCACTGTTACCTAGCAACATTCATTGTGTTTATGACCTTTCATCCAATCTGAGCTCACAGATGTGCTTCTGAAGCTAATATACATCATACATTCCCCGCCTTCTTTGATGCAATATACGAGCCCTTAGAGCAGGCTGTGAAATGTCCTTTGTAAAAATCAAGAGAAATATACAAATTAAGAAACATGGCATACATTTGAAAATAGTTTAAAAAGTCCAAACTATGAACTTAAAATCTCTCTGCAATCAGTGTGGTATCATTTGTAGTAGACTGAAAAATTGCCTAGGAAGTTGTGGCCTTGCACACAAATATAAAGGATCTATGATTGATAGGTAACGAATGGACAGATCCTGACCCTTCTGAAATCAAGATGTTTTAAAGAAACTTAAAAAAGAAAAGGTTTGGTCTTTAAAAGTTACTGACTGCCTGAATTTCAGATAACAGTGACTTTTTTTTTTGTTTAAAAAACGTGACATTTATGGATATTTCCATATTTTGTTTAGAAGACTGAGGGGTACCCTCATTATACTCTACACCTCCCTTAAGGGGAAGGTACTGATCTCCTGGTGACCAGTGGCAGAACATTAGGAAATGAAATGAAGTAACATAAGGGGAAGCTCAGACTGGACATTAGGAAATGGTCTTGCCAAGAACAGGGAGTTAGACTTGATGATCCTCATGGGGCTCTTCCAATTTAAGACATTATATGATGACTAAATTTAGTCAGTAAAACTGTGTCCCTGGAGCTTAGTCACATACAATACTCTGAAATAGAGGCATGAATACAATTGTATAATATTCAAAGATAAACTTAGAGGGAAAAGATATCTCCTGTGTTTATGTGTGAATTTGAAAGTAAAACGCACTGTTAAAGTACTATAATTCTTGCCTTTTTCACCTTCAGATAACTTGCATAAACTCTTATGCTGCTGCAACAGTTTAAAAGTTACAGTATCAAGTGATGTTAGCTGGATTCCATCTTTCTTTTCTCCTTGAATCTGTTCACAATTTTCTCTGCGATTGGAAAGAATGTACTTTCTAACATTTTGGACCTCATATGAAAATTAAAAATTCTATTTTTGAGCTCTTTACACCATCATCAATTGTAAAGATGTTGCAATCAGAACTTTACAAGACTTGTACAGAAGCAATTTAACCACAAAAGAAAATTTGGGTTTTTCTATACACAACAGATGGAGTAACTCTATTGCCAAAACCCAAACACTTAAAAATTCATGCTTCTCCAGGTAATTTTTTTGGATATAGCACCTCCTGATTTTGGAGGGTGAAATTTGGTTCTCAATGCATATAAAGGTTTCTTTGTCTTCCTTTTCAGCCCAAGGTTTCATTTCAACTGAAGAGAGACAATATTTTCAAAATAAAAGAGCCTTTAAATAAAATATTTTTATTTGTGTAGCCCACTATGAAAGTTCTTTTCCATCACAGCACGATGTTGTACTCAGCATCTCTAGATCCTCCTCCACAAAAATGTCAGTATACCAGTAATCTTAACTTTGGAGTTAGGGAATTGATGTTTCCCAGATAAAGATATTGCACTTAATTTAATTGCAATCATTTCATTTTAATAGTTTATCACTACTTTAGATTCCTTTCAAATATGCATCTTGACTTCTGACACTTTTGCAGATCCTCTCGGCTTTGGGTAATTTGAAAATTTGCATCTTTCCTATCCCATCATCCAAATCCATGAAAGTACAAATCTGGATGGGACTATGGACTGATCTGTAATGGAAACCTCATGAAGGGTCTTATAAGTTTGACTGCTTAACTGCCGCAGTTAGTGGCAGCTGCACAACCAGCTGCAGGGGGCTGTGACAGCCTGGTCCACTTAGGTCATGGAAACCTGTGGAAACCAACCATCAGCCCCTGCAGTTGGGGAAATTAAGCATGCACCAGACCTGAACATCATTGGTCCTGCACTCTCCCCCGCCCCCTTTCCCTAGAAGGATTATGTTCTAGAAGTTTCTCCTTTGTTCTCCTTAGTACTGTACATTATTGGTTCTTTTGAATTTTGTACCCTCCCCCATGGCGAAATTATTGGTTTGTACCCCTTTCCTTCTTCCCTCAGGCTTCCCTGGTTGGCTCTTCAGGGCTAATCCCTCCGCTCTTCCCTTCCCTTATAATCCCCTGCAACTGTCTGTTCAGGGATCGCAGCCTCCAGACTTTCAACCCTTCATCCACCCCTGTTCTCCGTCCCCGTTCGCCGTCCCTGGACCCTCACCCGAAGATCCTAAATAAAATCCCTGGAAGACTGCAGACTGTGTGCCGTACATTCTTCCGTCCCACCTCGGTTCCTGCCTGCCTCCATACCCCGGGGACTCCGCAGGCTGGCCAGTGAGCTTCGCTGCCGGGGCACGCCTGGCGTGTGCACGGCATGGCAGCTCGTCCTTTCCTTGTGGCTTCGGGGCATGCTGCCCGGACCCGAGACTGGGCAAAGCCACACTTAACCTTTAACAAACACTGTTTACATAAGTTTTTCAACTGCGTGGTTAATCACCTTTTCAGGATTTCATTTAGACTACCAAAATGTAACAGTTTTTTTACCAAGACATAGACAAAGCCTTCAATTTTTCAAGATAATTTTGTCAAGATTTGTCATATTGATCACTGCCTTTATATTTTATGTTTAAATAAATAAATTTTTATGTAGTTTTAAAAGCAGATATTCAACAAGAAATGCAACTACAAGATTTGTCTTTCCCAACAAAAAAATTGAGTTTAGAATTGCTTCTCTGAATTTTTAAGTAATTATTCACCATCAGATTTAAGGGGAAAAAACCTCATGGACTTAAGGAATAAGATTATTATGTTTTACCCTTTAATCATTCCATTAGCATGAAGATTGACTCTGTGGGAAGTTCTGTTTCAAAGGAAAAAAAAATATTACTGAAATTGTTTAAAATCATGAATGGAAATTTTAATAATGGTAAGTTATATAACAATATTAAAAATTGTGTTTTCTGTGCTGTTAAAATCTTACCTAGTTTTTCATTAACAAGGCATCACACCTGAAATGTGCAAAACCACACCCATGTCAGAGTGCAGAAAACACTGAGCTCAAATGTTCGTTTCTGTCTCGATAATAAAACAACAGCAAGAACAGTAAACAATTTCATGAGACGTGTTGAGTTGCACAGTAGAATCATACTTTAGTTAGTTAAGTACAACTATTTTTGGCAAAACAGAAGGGCAAAATTGTTTTAAAGAAGAAAGCAAATAGAGAAGAACAGATGGAAAACCTTTTTTTCATTTTTGTATTAAAAGAAATTAAATGAGTAAAAAGTAGTTTTAATGAAAACGTGAGTTAAATGTCATTCTACAAAATTATTGTAATCTAATGATGATATTCTGGATTTATGCCTGCTTCTAAAATGCTGATTTATTGCAATAATCTGAAATCAACAAACAGGGCATGCATAATATGATATCAAAATGCTATATATTATATATAAAAACATTTATTCAGGCAATTTGATTCAGAAGATGGATTAATCAAAATAACTCACTCAAAAAATAAGCAATTTGCTACAAAGTCCAGCTTCTAATTCACCCAGAAAGCTAACTGAGAGCTACCCTTCCGTGAATAAGCTAATACGAGTGAACAAATGTATAATAATAGAATCGTAGAAAGGTTAGGGTTGGAAAGGACCCTAAAGATCATATAGTTCCAGTCTCTCTGCCATGGGCAAGGAGGCCACTCACTAGATCAGGCTGCCCAAAGCCCCATCCAACCTGACTTTGAACACTTCCAGGGATGGGGCATCTGTAACTCCTCTGGACAATCTGTGCTAGTGCTTCAGCACCCTCAAAATAAAGAATTTCTTAATAACATCTAACTAAACCCGCCTTTTTCAGGTTAAAACCATTGCCTCCTGTCTTGTCACTACCTGCCCGTATTCCTTCGATCTACCTCCTTTCTCTAAGTCCTCTTATGGTAAATGGAAGGCTGTAACGAAATCTCCCTGAAGCCTTCTCTTTTCCAGTCTGAACAATGTCAGTTCTCTTGGCTGTACCTGCAAGAGAGGTACTCTAGCCCTCAGTCACCTTCATGGCCCTCTGGACTTGCTGCAACAGGTCCACATCGTGCTTTTGTTCAGGACCCCAGACATGAATACAGCACTCTAGGTGAGGTCTCAAGAGGAGAGGGGCAAAACCTCCTCCTTCAACCTGTTGGCCACACATTTTTTGTTGTGTCAGCTGCACTTTTTAGCTTCATGGTATCTGCAAACTTGCTGAGGGTGTACTCAATCTCATTTTCTATGTTGTTGATGAAGATATTGAAGAGCACCAGTCTTAAGACAGAATCCTGAGGGACAGCACTCACCACCAGCCTCCACCTGGACATAGAGCCATTGTCCACAACTCTCTGGCTCACAGCATCCAGCCAATTCCTTAACCACTGAACAGTTCATCCATCAAATCCTTGTCTCTCTAATTTGGAGAAAAGGATGTCATGTGGGACTGTATTGAAGGCCTTACAGAAATCTAGATAAATGATATCTGTCAGTCTTCCCCTGATGACTGTTGAAGTCACTCCACCCTAGAAGGTCAACAGATTGAGCAGGTACAATTTGCCCTCAATAAAGCAGTGCTGTCTGCCTCAGATCACCTTCTTCTCTTTTTTGTGCCCTAGCATATCTTTAAGGAGAATCTGCTCCATGACCTCCCCAGCCACAGGTGAGGCTCACCAGACTGAAATTCCCCAGAACTTCCTTTCTCCCTTTTTTAAAAATGTGAATTATATTTCCCTTTTGCCAGTCACCAGGGACTTCACCTGACTGTCTTGGCATTTTAAATGTGATGGAGAGTGTCTTGGCAGCAACCTCACCCAGCTCCCTCAGGATCCTGGGATGCATGTCATCAGGTACCATAGGCTTGTGGCTACTTAGCTTCATCATGTGGTTCAGAACCTGCTCTTTGCTTATAGTGGGAAGGACTCCACTCCCCACACACCCAGCCAGAAAATCAGGGACTTGAGACAGGTGGGAAAGGTGTACTGCCAGTGAAGACTGAAGCAAAGAACTCAGAGTACCTCAGCCTTCTCCATATCTATCAATTCACCTTTCTTGCTTCTGAGGGGGAGTACACTCTACTTGCCCTTTCTTATCTGACCTATGTACATGAATTCCTTCCTGTCGTTCTTCATATCCCTTGTCAAGTCCTGTTCCAGCTTTACATTGGTTTTCCTGATCTGATCCCTACATATTTGAACAGTGTCCCTGTCCTCTCCCCAGGTCACCTGTGCCTGCTCCCATTGGCTGTGCATTTCATTCTTAATCCTTAATTTAAGGAGCAGACCCTTGCTCAGCCATGGTGGTTTCCAGCCTGCCCTACTTAATTTCCTGCACACCAGGATAGAGACCTCTTGTGCTCTAAAAAAAAGTGGCCTTAAAGTGTTGCCATCTCTGGTCAGCTCCTCTGTTCATAAGGACAGTTGCCCAGGGGATCTCATTCGCCATCTCCTTAAGCAGATGGAATTTTGCTTTCACAATTTTCAGAGTCTTGACTTTGCTCCTCACCAGGCTACACTTCTTCACATCACAAATTGATCCAGGACATAGTTCCATCATCCCAAGCTGCCACAATCTAAGTCCTTTAATGAGCTCATCTGCACTGGTGAGTACCAGGTCCAGTAACGAATTTGTCAACAAAGTCCCAACCTAAAATCTTTATCAGGATTCTAATGCCTTTTCACGAAGATAAGCAGAATGAAAAGGGGAATCGCCTCCTCACAAAGTCAAAAGGGTAGTTCATCATTTACCCACTGCTCTGACCAAATGTCCCCATTTACTTCAGCGAAAGGAGACAGCCTCCACATTAGCAATACAATAAACATAACACAGAACTTCGGAGGTGCACACATGAACAAAAGCATGGACATTGTGTCTCAATTCCATGAACTGCTTAGCCCACAATTTTTACATAAGAACAATGTATATTCTATTGATGGTTAAGATGGAGGTACTTGTGCACCCTCATGCTGAGCAATGCAAAACAGCTCTTTTTCAAGCATTTCTCATTTTTTTCTTACGTCTTGCAGCGACAAGCCCTTTAGCAAGGAGTTGCACAGCCTTCTTGTCTATAGAAAGAGTTCACTTAGGCTATATTTAAATTCTGGGACAAGAGTCAGCATGTAACTTCTTGTTCACCTGAAGTCTATTAAAAACAAAGAAGGGATGGAACATAAGAACATCCTGTCCAAACCTGAGTTAAGATGCATGCTGAGATTTACATCCAGATCTGGGATCCTGAATTTCCCAGTCGAGATCTGAGGACCTCGTAGACATATTTAGCTTTTAAATATCATATCTATGGTTCAAATGTTTAGAGGAGGTGTCAGCTGCCTGTCAAAAATGCCTAGAAACTGGGATCATCTAGTTGACTTGTAACAAAAATAACATGCCCATAATAGAGGATGCTTTTAAAAACCAGCATTTTGTTTTTCATGACACCTACCCCAATGTATGTACACACTATGAGGTTTAAGGCATCCATATACAAAAAAAATACAGAAAACATATGTATGTCTACAGACCTACTAAACTTCCTTGAATTTGAATGACTTTGCTGTAATTGGCTAAAAAATATTTAGAACACATTCTAGAATATAATAGTTACACAGATTTGTTAACTTGCAGAATAACAACAGGCAGATTTTTTAAGATATTTATGTAAACCTCACAATTTAAAGGAGAGAGTACGCAGAAGGATGTCAAAAATATGAATATATGTTTTTGCCCTAATTTTTTGCAGCATCGTTATAATTACAATTCACACAATAGTTACACACACTTTTTCTGATGCTATAATGTAGAAGTTGAGTGAGGGAACATGTCATTTTGTTCCTGCAAGAGATCTAGTAAGGGCTGAACTCCTTCAACTACCTATCTCAAAAAAACTTTTTGGGATTTGCTTGGGGGATGAATAATTATAAACACATAATAGCAAGTGTTGAAGCTGAGTGCATAATACATGTTCAGCCACGACACTCTTCAATGTTTTACCCACTGTTTAATCAGCCTTCTCTTCTGGCCGTGTTCTTCTGCATTTCCATATGCTTTTATATTTTCCGTCAGACAAAGATGAATAGAAAATGAGAGCTTAAGAAATAAAGAGAGTGCATGAGCATGCTACTAGAAAGGCATAATAAAGTCTGAAAAAGGAGGGAGGAATATTGGCCTTACTGCAAAATAAGGAATAAATGGTGGCAAAGGTAACAATGATGGGCCTTCTTCCTGTGTGTCCCTGCTGCAAGGATAAACTCACTTCAAGCCTGCAGCTCTGTAGAGGCAGCTGGGAACCACAGAATCACAGAATATTTTGAGTTGGAAGGGACCCATCAGGATCATGGAGTCCAACTCAGTAAAGTTACAGACAAGCCCACTTGAGCAACAGTATCAGTGATATTTATTTAAAATACTCTTGATGAGGAAATTTGTTTCATAAGAGACGGTTCTGAAACAAATCAGCAAGGGTATGAAAAATAAAAGAGAGACACACTCTCTTAAGGATAGAAAGTTAAAAAGAAAGCTTCTGCATATCAACAAAACCTCAGTCTTTTGATTTGCAACTTCAGTCTCAGTCCCAACCTTTTCCACCTAATGAATCCCACTATCCGTCTTTAGATATGGTTTGTTCTTGTCATTCTCCACTGAGTTGATGAAATACGTTAAGGTGTCCTGTTCATTCACTGGAATTCTTCTAAAATGGCAGCGAATTATTTCAACAAGCTGTGTTTTGTTAATGACTAGCATTATTCCAACAGTTTAATGGCATTCTTATTTTCAGGAATGGTCAGAGAAAGATGAGTGACCACGACAGCAGAAAAAATACTGATCTAGCAATATAATCTAATCAGACTGTAAATCTTCAAGCAGGTTTCCTTATTACCCCTGATGCATCTCAGCATTATCACTTATGTAGATACTGCTTCTTTTGGGTCAGACTTACAGTTTCTGAGGAATGCTACTTTTGCCTGCAGAAAATGTCAAGCTTCTGTACATACCATAAACTTTAAATTTCTCTGCTTGCTTCTTTGTTTTGGTATATAGCTCTTTAAGAATTCAATTATTTTCTAGATTTCTTGCATTCAGAAAATTATTTTACTAAATTTGTTTTCTAGCTTTTTTTTCTTAATCATTGTTTAAAGATTGAGATCATAAAGCTATCAGAACTCATTAGGAACAGAAGAGCAGCTATTCTTCTTTATTTAAGTTTTGAAATAAAACTTAGGCCATAGTATATAATCAATTAGAACACAGTGTTTCTAAATTGTAATATCTAAGAGGTTTAGAGAAAAATATATGGCAGCCCCTGGCTTCAAAAAGTTTGCCATTACTTCCTTCAATTAAGCAATGTCCTTTATTTAAAATCCGTGGCAATCTGTGGTTGACATTCTGGTGTTAGTGATATAAACCTATAAACTCCACAAGTCCAATGACATATTGGTTAGTATCTCTGTTAAGAAAGACTGTTTCTTTCAAATAGCATGTAAATCACATGATTTAGTCATTTCTATAGTAACAATTTTTTCTTTTTTTTGAATGGTAAATAGCTGTACACAATATTCAAAAGTTATGAGCTGCACTAAAATCTTCTCTCCAAATTTAATTTTTAATTAAAAATTATAATTTTATTTCTTGCACCAAGAAATGTCCAGTTTTTGGAGTGGTCAAGAGTTTCAAGTGTGTAATGACAGAAAAAAGCTAAAATCATGAAAATATTAATTCTTTCAGCTTCAGATTATAAAGAAGTGAACATTACAGAAGAGTTTATTGCCATCATCAGTTATAGAAGTAAAAGAAACAAATAAATCCTTAACCTGAAAACCCTGAGAGTTTGAAATTGGTGATTATACTTAAATATGTTTAATAAGAAGTTTTTTTTTAAAGTCAGAAAGTACACCTATTTTTTATGTTCTGGTTGCAGAGCGGGGGCAGAGCTTAGCCATATGTGGACATGGCAAAGTTGCTATGCTATCTCATAGCATATGCTATGCTATGCACCTCATTTTTGGGGGGCATGGTTTTGGGAGGAAGACAATGTAACTGCACTCCAGGAAGTGGGCAATTTTGTCTTCCTCTCTCCATCAGGAACGTTGTAGGGACCAAACCTGTGGACACTGTCCTCTGCCACCGCTGCCCATCCCCTTCCCATGCAGGAAGCATCTGCAGCGAACACAGTGACGGAGACAAAACCAATCCCTGCCAAGCCAAGCAGAGCTGGGTGGAGAGGGGTGGAGCAGTCCAAAGCAGAGGCGCCAGTGCTGGAAGCAGCCATGCATGATTGAGTCCAGTGCCCCAAGTGCCACTGCAGTGTGACACAGATGATCCAGCTGTCAGGGGCTTATCCATCATTGTTTTCCCTTGTCTGAGGCTTGGTGACAGGAGAGCCAGCTGTGGGGAGCGCCCACCATCTAGTCTTTGTCTGGGGAAATCATGTGGTGCTGAGCGTGGGAATGGCTGCGATCTTGTCTTTGTCCTGGTGGCCACACTGAACTAAGTCAAGGCGGTGAACACCTTTTGTATGTAAAGCACCTTCTCTTTTTGTACACTTTTGTTATTAATATTGCTGCTGTCACTGTGTGTTTTTTATTCCATTGCTCTTTGCTTTCAGTAAATTGCCATTTCAAGCCATAGTCTCTCACTTTGACCCTCTCTTACTGGAAACAGTGGGGGAAAGGGGAGTGGCTTATTTGGAGTTAAGTTTCTGGCTGGTGTTAAAACCACCACACTTTCACATGTACTATTTGGTCTAAACAAGAGACACTGTCTTTATTGTCTTACACCCCACATCCTTAAATCCAGGGGCTAAACTCAAGGTTCCATTATTCTGTTGTAGCACAAAGGAGAAATACATACTAGATGTTCTCAAGAGATGAAATTCACACAAATTTTACTGGCAAAAATACAGAAAATGAAGGAACTTTGGTAAAGGAAAAAATGCACACTAAATTCGATGCAAAACACTTATTATAGCATTACTTAGCATTTACTCAGCAAAACCTTAGCCAATTCAATCTAGAAGTCTTTAAAACATTAAGATGTTATGTTACGCACAAAATTCCATGAAAAGAGGATTAAGACAAGAAGAAAGAAAGAGAGAAGAGGTCCAGAACAACACACATATAGCTACCACCTCCTGGGGTCCCACGCAGAGTCCGAGCAAGGTGTAGTCACCTGCTCGTCATCCCTTTTAACCCCTGGGCCCTCTGAAGGCACGCCCCCCCTAGGAGGCACTTCTGGTTGCTTGGCCAGTGAGAGTCTGAGTTAGCCCCGTGCCCACCCCCCAGACACCATGACTGACAGCACAGGCTCGGGTGCTGGGGAGGAGCAGGGCGCTCCCTCACCTTTCGCAAAGTGCGCCGGCCCTCCCAGCGGACACTGACACAGCATTCCAGGATGTTTCGAGGCATGAAACATCAGTCCCACCATTGATATCTTTGTCATACTGTCTACTGTAGTACAGCAGGATGTTCTCTTTATCCCAATTTTTTTTTTTTTTACAAAATACCTTTATTTTACCCTTAGTTATACATACTAAATAGGAAAGATTAAACAGGACATTGTTATAATGTACACAAACAGTAATTTTAGGAGCTTCATCATGACCTCTTGTCAAATACTGTTCTCTGCTTCTGATCTCTTTCTTTTTTACCAAAGCAGAGCACATACTGGTTTTGGCTATGAGTTCTATTTGTTTCCTAAAGACAGAGAAAACTTGAAAATGGACTATTCATTGGTTAGTGTTTTACAAAAAAATGCAGAGACACAAACTCTAGTGTTTTTATTGACATTGACATCGTTTATTGAAGAGAGCCTTTGCTGAATCCTACGTTTTATATATGTGTACGAATCTGTTGTTAAAAACCACTATTAAATTTTGTAGATACTCAGCATATTCAAGTTGAAATGTTTACACAGAACCTTTAGAGCAAAACTTTTTGATTCCAGACTGAAACATAAGCTTTGATTCTGAACAGCCTTTTTTGCACCCATGTTTCAGGGCCTAAAAATGTGCATATGTCCTTTTGTAAACTTAGTCCTTCACTTTCAAAAACTACAGGCCCACAAATAGCAGCTATATGTGCTAATTTTGTCTTCTGAAAATAAAGCTGACTAAATACCTCCAAAGTATTACTGAGATTTTGTGATCTTCAAAAGTTTTTTTCCCCCCATATCTTCAATTCAGACACATACACATCAATGTAAATTTGTGGTTTAATTCCATCGTGAATTTGGCCTGAAATATAGATTAGCAAAATTGGAAACAGCTGTGCAAGAAACTACTTTTCTCTTCCATTTATAGTCTTGTATCCCAATATAAACGCCATCATTTTAGTATAAAGTGATATCCCCCACTCTTCTCATCCAGATGTTTATGGATTTTTCACATAATCTTCAGTGAAATTGCCAAAATCAACAAAAATTCTTAACATGTAAATTCAACATATTGTTTCATGTTCATTATGGCCTTTTCTGCCACAGTGCCAATCCTCATTAGATTTCAGATTTACTTTGGTCGACACTGATACAGAAAAGAACTCTGACTCATCATCCCATTGTGGGCTGGGTTCTTATTTAATTCATTTTTGTCTGATTCATGAACCGTTGAAATTCTAAAAATGGTTCATGAATTGCTTGGGAGATGAGAAAATTAATAATAATGATCCAATTTACTGTACATTGAACTGAACTGATTATCATGCAACATACCGACAGAATTTTTCATGGCAAATGAGTCCCATAGACAGAGGTTTTGTTTTCCTTCATACTGGACATGTCATTATACTGTAAAATAATCATTAAACTCTTAGGCCAAGATACAGCAAAGTGCTTAAGCACTTGCTTAATTATAAGTTTATGCAAACTCTAAAGTGAAACTACAGAAGAGTTAAAAATATACTTTATTATAATTGGGACAAACTTAAAAGATACATATATGCTTAAGTATTTTGGTGCATCTTTTGTCCATTTAAAGATGAGTGGTACTATATAAATGCATAATGTAATGATTTTTAATAGTCTGTTTTCCTACTTTCATATATGGAAATATATTTTAAAATGTTTGTAGCATCCCTCCTGGCAGGTCAGGAGGATACATTCACCTCCAGCTGACCACAACAAAATAATTGCTAATTATCTTATTGAAAATAGTTTTAGAAAGCTTGATTTACATGGAATCCTGAATTAAATGCTGAGGGTCACTGGAGGTTTTAGGGTACTAAACCTAAGTTCAAACCATTCAACTCTGCTGATCAGGAGGCTGCCTATAAGAAACTAAAATGGAATTTCTGAGAACAAGGGTATGTCATGAGCACTGTTCCTTTCCATCACTTAGTCACTTTACAAGATGTGTTTCTGCCTGAATATTTTCTTAAGAGATAATTATGCAAAGACAAGATAAACATTATCAAGGCTCAAAAAAACATAACATAAGAAAACCTCCAAGAGAAGTTGCGAAACTTTTCACTGTAACTCCAACTTTGTAAAATATGGGACCTTAAAAACCTTACCACTGCAGTTTAGCTATTTTTGCCCTGGGTACTACATCTGATGTAAAACCTGCTCCTAACAGAGTAAGCTGAGTGGTGTCTAGGTACCTTACGGAACTGGACCCTCAGCGGGATCACTGGTGTTTGTCTTGGGCATAAGGGATTCTAAAACATTAGGAAGCTCAGGACAGATACTTCCTTCAATATGCAAGGGGTTTTGCTCCCAGAATACTAAAGTATTTAAGCATATGTAATTTATAAAATTAATTTCCTCAAAGGCAATACGTTGTCTAACACACTAGAATGCACCATTCTAGTGTGCCAGCACCATCTGATAGAGGCTCTCAGGGAGGCAGCTTGGTTTTTCCTGTGGCACAGTACACAACTGAAGGATCTGATTGACCTTTACAGTGGGAGCTGGGTTGTGATATATGATCCTGAATCCGACCTTTTTCATTTTCTTAGGAATTGCATCGCGAAGAATAAATGTCCAATTTGAAGACTTGAATCTCACTTCAAATTTGAGAGAAGTGAGATAAAAGTTGTCAGAGATTAGCATAAAAATTTCAGAAAACAATAATTGAAACCAGAATTCCTACGCTGCATCGGAAGATTGATATCCCATGACAATGAGCTTTGATAAATCACTCTAGCTGAGGATCTATTCTTATGCTCTTTACAGAGTGTGTGTAATAAATCAATATACTGACAGATTTAAGAAAACCTCTCATTCTGCCTTCATTGCATGAGATAACTTCGTAATACCGTTAAATCTTTTTGCAGTACTGGAAATCTTCGACTGAGTGATGTGTACAGAACATTGATTCCTTCCTTGGTAACACAAATATTCAGAGAAAATGTATTGTTCTCTGTTCAGTTTTATTTAAATTATTTCTTTCCATGGCAGCCAAACCAATCACTCCAAGTGCTTCAGAGTTGCATATGAACACCTGATCTAATATATAATGATGACATAAAAGTCATTAATTGATGCTTAATTATTTTTAATAAATATAATATAGCATGTAAAACCTCAGCTCTGCAAAATATAAATACAAAACCAGGAAAAGATAAGCCATAAAAATGAGACATGAAACGATGAAATAATAAAAGTGACAAAAAGTTTGAAAAGATCTGTCAGGACTGTTCCAGATAGAGCTCAAAAGAATGCGGTACATTTCATTAAATAGTATGACTTAAACTAGACATTTAATCTGTATTCTCAATACTAATTCTAAGATTACTATTTCACTTCCGCTTATGTTTAATTACATTTCAGTGAAACAGGACCATACACTTTCATTAGCTGTCCTGCCATTTCTCCATATGAAGACCCCACCTTAAGGCAAAATTAAAACTTTTGAGTTGAATCAGGGAGGATTAGGAATTGTTCCTCTTAAATGAATTATGATTATAAACTCTTCTTAACAACCAACATGTACAAAATTCTTCCCAGCGTTAAATAATTTATTTTGCAATAGCATCTAGAAGTCTTGGACATACATGAGGAGCCCTGCTCGCCACGGATTTTGCAAACCGCACAGTGAAAACATGGTCTCTTACACCAAAGAATTAACAAGACTTGTTGGAAATTGATTTTCTCAATTCTTTCTCCACAGATACATGCAAAATAAGAAAACATTCTTATTTCAAGCACCTAGGCCTACTCACACTGAGACTAAAAACATAAGTTTTAACTAAGGTCAGCACCAGATATATATAAATTTTTTAAATTTTCTTTTTTGTTGCATGTGTTTGCGTTGCAACTACTTGGGTATATCATCATTGAGAGAACCCAATAACAGCTCAAAAACCCACATGGGCTCCCCTTTCTCCCGAACTTTGAGGAAGGCATCAGTAAATTTAAACTACATTCCTTCAGCATTCCTCATTATTTAAAAAAAATAAAACTAAGCACAGGAAAAGATAAGACTATCCTAGAATTAAATTGCAAATTTTTTATAGTCTCTTTCAAAAATAATAATAAGTTAGTGCATTTAATTTTTGGGATTAAAGTATTTTGAAATCAATCTGACTCCTAAAACTGCTACTCAGTTGTGGATATTCCTTAATACAAACAGACCATTTTCTGAGGATGCAAAAGACTTCTTGCAAAAGAAAGAAAATAAAGAAGGTTGTTTAATTTTTATTTGCAGTGCTCTAATAGGGAGAAAACTGGTAATTTAAAAAGACAACATATCTATGATAAACAAAATGCTGTTCAGCTAGACAAATTATTAAATTGCTTATCTGCTTCTTTGTAAGCACAGTTGCTGTACAAAGACATGTCTCACCCAATTTATCCAATAGTTTGACAATAGAAAGTATTCGATATTTTGTTTATATTATTATAATAACTGAACTTAAACTTAGCTCTTTTGGAAGTGGAGAGAGGTCTGCAAGTATCTGAAGTGTACATAAACATCCACCTATCTATTTCCAACACCTTTGTGCTTGTAAGTCAAACCAGCTCTGTGTACGTGCAAAATTATCCATGACATACAATATATTCTCACATGAGAAAGTATATTTTCACATGTTTGGGGTCTTTTTCACACCTAAATGTTCTCCTTCAAGTATTACCAATCTTTCTTGACAATTAAAGGCAAAAAAAAAAAAAAAATCAGTAAAAATCTTAAGGCAATTATTTAAAGTTCAGATAAGAAACTTGATCATTTTTTCAACAAAAATATCTCTATTCTATAGAAAAAATAGCTTGAATTTCTCAGGTGCAAAAGCATTTTTCCATTAAGAATTCTTCCACAGCCACTCAATTTCTCAGGGGAATTTTTGCAAATTCTTTTTAGAATGTTTTAATAATTTCATTTGAATAGTTTCATACTTAACTCCAACCATCAGATCAAATTGGATCTGCAATTTTTCAGGCCAGAAGTTCACTATTATGTACATCACAAATTTTTTTTCATCGTAATGACAACCATACTGAGCATTGGATGCAGGGATCAGCAGTTATTACAGTTCCATCTGACATTATCTTCCCTCTCTAAATCTAAGCAGGTTTGGAATAGATAAGCAGAGCAGGAGACTAGACAGATGCCTGCTGCTTACTTATCCATAGTAGTTCAAAGAGTGGTATCAATTTTTCCACTTGGCACTCAATTCCCCACACCTAGAACCACATCTATAGAAAATTATTCAGAACCACACAAAAAATGTAGACTTTGAAAGTGACATTATAATTGCCTGGCTTTATCTATTCTTTGTTGACCACAAGATTTCCAACTCCCATTGTATCATCAAAAAGCAGAGTTGTTCTTTGTCAGTGAATGCTTAACAATGAGAAATACAGAATGTATTAAAAGAAAAGCATATGGGCCTCTGTACATTTTGTTATTTTAATTTAAACCTCTTGATTTATTTAAGTATGGAAAAGAAGGCTTATGTTATCAGAGAAATGCTATGGTATCTTTTCCCACCAGCATTTATCAAGAATTTAGGAGAATGATACACAAAATCTTCAAAGGAATATTTATAAAGAGGGGGAGAACAAATGAATTTTAAAAAAGACAAATTAATTAAGACACAAGCTAGGCACCGTCTAAAGAAGACTCAGAATCACAGCTGTGGACCTAGGTGCATTTGTTCTCCTTTTTCTTTATTCTTTTAATCTGTTGTACAACTTCTACAACTTAAGAAATATTTTTGTGTGATAAATATAACTCTTAATGACTCCACTCTCCTTAGGCAATATTACATTGGGAAGCAAATGTAACCCTTTTTCTTTTTATTCTTTATAGAAATATAATATTTAGAGGAAGCGTGAATGATCAGTTAGATTATCTTTCTAGGACAGACATGTAAGAATACAGTATACAGAAGGATCTGTGCTGTATATTTCCACAAAAATATCTACTATTCTGTGAAATAAAATGATTGCACCAAGTTTCCAAAGTTTAAAATCATGCTGAAGAGCACAAGGATTTTAAATACTCTTATAAAATTGCAGATATACTGAACTTATTTACCAGATTTTGACTGTGATAACTAGCATAAGCAATGGAACCGAATAATCACGTTTTTATAGGAGTCTCATTTTACTATTTTATGCTGTATGTCAGTAGAACATAAGTTATTTGAACAACCAAATGCAAGCCTACAACTTGCATTAAATGCATCTTTGATGATACTGGAAAACTAAGGTATTCATTAAATGCAATGTACTCAAACCACATTATAGGAAAACTCCTGGAGAACCAGAGAGATCTGTGCGCAAAGATAATTATATTGGGGCCCCATTAATTCATGTGTTAGAAGTTATTTATTATTGTTTAAACTTAGGTTTAGATTTTATTCTTTTATTAGCATTAACATAAGTTAATGTTTTAAAGTGAATTCTGAAAAGGAGTTAATGAAACTATGCTAGCAGAAAAAGTAGGGCTGGAAACTAAGATGTAATGACTGTCCTTAGTCTAATCCTAACAGCAGAACATGAATTCTTATGATAAAAATAAACATACATCTGAGATTTTTATAAGTGTGACAACTAAAAGGGAAAAACTGGAGATTTTATAATGGTAGAAGTTAGAGAATTGACATCAGCAGAATAATGCTGCAATTAGGGTTTTCTTTTCGCTATTTATAGGTACTCAAAAATGCCCTAATTTTAAAAAAATCTTTGAAATGGGTAAAGAAGAATAACTTCTCAATGCATACAAATAACTTTAGGGTAGGTGTCAAGAAGACCAGACCAGGGTCTTTTCAGTGGTGCCCAATGACAGAACAAAAGGCAACAAGCACAAACTGAAACATAGGAATCTGAATGTGAGGAAAAATTTCTTTACTTTGCAGCTGACAGAACTCTGGAAGACTGCCCAGTGAGGCTGTGTAATCTTCTCTGGAGATATTCAAAACCCATCTAGACATGGTCCTGTGCAACCTGCTGTACCTGAACCTGGCTTTTTTGGACTAGATTATCTTCAGAGATCCCTCTGAATGCCAATCATTCTCTGATTATGTGTTTCTCTAAATAAAGAACCTTTTGAATTGAAAAGATTACTCTGGTATGTGACAGCAAGCTTATGATGACAAAGGGAAGCTCTGATGGATTTCTCTGTGTCCATTACAGTGTTTGGGAAGCGAGGGACCGCTGCCTCTCTGAGGCAGCACAAGGCTCGTGGGGCTCCTAGGGAGCGCAGGGGTGATCTGGAGATCGAGACGTGGGTTCAAGAAATGCAGGCTACCCGTTCCGTGTTCCAGAAGGGTTTATTAAGGAGCAGGGAGGAGAGGCGGACGGACGGAAGGAGACTGGAAACAGCAACCGAATGGCCAAGGGGCAAACTCGTGCGCAGGGCTTTAAGGGAGGGGAAAAAAGAGACGAGAAACTCTGGGGAACCAGTGAGGGTAGAGGGTTTTAGGAGTGGCATCAGTCTCGTTCAATAGGGTATAGGGGGAGGGGTACAGACTCTTTGAATCAACAAATCAGCGAGCAGCAAGTACAGAGACAAAGAGGAATGTCCTAGAACATGACCATAAACAGATCAGGAGAGGAGAGAAAAGCGGGGCCAATGGGTGGCAAGCTGGGTGCAAATTTATGACCCTGAGAGCAAGGTGACATGGGAATGTAACTTTCAGTCACCATAACTCCAGAGTCTTTTCGTTCCCATGACTCTGCCTTCGGATCATCTCCTGACCACGGGCCAGGGGTGCTTAGGTGTGCCAGTGTCACTGCTACAAAGGTCCATAGTGGTTTTAAGCTTTCATGCTTGTACCTCATATGAAACATTTAAAATGCAATAGTGCACATAAAATGTTATATCTTCCAAGAGTATATCCTCAATTAATAGCTCCAAAAATACATATACTGGAGCAAGAGATAGACGCGATGCTGTGCTTCAGCTTTTTTCCTTCAAATGCAGATTGTTAATCTAAGATTTACTTTAAATTAGACCCAAAGTAGTTCTATTTTAAGGACTTTAGATTAACTTCAAAAGATTACGGATAATTATAATTTTATCCAATGCAGGGATAATTTATTCTTAAAATGAAATATTGAAATAGGCATAAACCTGAAAAATTTCAGCTGAAATCTTGGGTCAGATTTGCAGAGGTTTATGGCCCCACAAGGATTATTTCTGAATATAATGAAAGCTAGAATTTTCGCTAGAATGCAGGTTGGTTAGTGATGATTTGCCTACTCATTTTCTAATTGTTACAAGGTTGAAATTATTAATTAGAATCTAATTAGTAACTATATTACTACAAAACTTTGCTTTATAACTTGGAATCAATAATGAATATTAACTATTGGAGATTCACTATTGAATTAAATATCCATCTATAATATTTGCAATTCCCTTTTGACAAAATACACTAAAATAAAGCTTTTATTTCGGACACACTACAATGACACTAGTAAAGATTTTTGAGGGATGTTTTATTTGTTTTGTTTAAATTTTTAAATAGTGGATTTGATTATGAGAACTTGACAACTGTGAAAATAAAACTATCCTTTAGCATAAGTTCCCATAAGCTATCACTATCCAAAGGACTAGTTTTTTTTACTATTTTTATTTCTGCTGAAATATTTCTGAACCCGTATTTTTACAGGCGTCTTACAAGTACTGAACTCACATCTGGATTAAACTTATTTTGAGTGAACTTTTTTGCATTGCACCTTAATGTTTTATCTGCTTAAGCATGGGTTCATGTTGGACTCACTAAATATTGCTGCAGTCTGGCTAAAACAATGATGAACAAAGAGTCTGTTAGCAATTCAGAGGACATGTCCTTTTATCTATCAATATCATCTACTGTCTTCTGACCTAACAAGAAGAAAACCTAGAAGTTTCTCTATGAAAAAGCAAGTTTCAAGTAATAACTGGTTGAACTGTATAATATATCAGGAAAGAGTTGCTATTTACTGAGCCTGCCCATGTAATTCAGGGAGAAAAAATGACAGGTAAATGCCCCACATGACTTGTATCTCAAGTCAGTATATTCTTACCAGACATTTTTAATTCTGAGACAGTCTATTTTCACAGGAAATATGACCTTTTAAAATTACTTGTTTTCCTTTTGAAAAGGCTTGTTTTCTGATCCATGTTTAGGATATTAAGAAATTATTATAACCCTTAGTAAATCCATTTTTGTTTTTTCAGATAGAGATGTTATCTTTAAGTTTTTCTTTGAAACACACCTGGGGAAAGTTTAGACCCAAACTTTTAAACTCAGCAGCAGTGTAAATACATTCTACAGATTTTCTGTGTAGATCTTACTTTATTTTATGTACTCATGATCCTAGTTGCTACCGAACATTAATATCCTCTGCATGACAAGAAAATTATATACAAAAATTCCCTAAACTACACTGTCAATTCCATATAAATGAATTTTAATCCAAATCTGCAGTTTTAGTCAAGTTGTTTGAAACACACAGAATAAAAGCATTCTTAATTCTTAAAATGACAATTTTTACCTAAACCACATCAAATTTGTGACAAGACACAAACTGCTGTACATCTTTTGTCAGCTCACTACTTAATGAAGCATATAAGTATCAATAAAAAGGTTTTTAAAATAATTTAAGGCTAACTGAAGCATTATTTTGTTATTCAAACATTTTAAAACCTGCATAAATAAAGACATCATACCTAGTTAATTTATATGTTCCGGCCGAACTTCTGAGAATATTTTAATACTGTTTTGCTGCCGCAGCATTGGCAGTCATTAACATATCTTAATACTGACCTAGTAGCACATCTTGGATATTTGGATATAGTTCTGTGGCCCCCAGCATAAGAAGGACATGGACCTGATGGACAAAGTCAAAAGGAGGGCTCCAACGATGATCACAGGGCTGGATGTTCCAGAGAAGGGACCAGATAGGCCTTATAGCAGCTATCCAGTACTTAAAGCTGGAGATGGACTTTTTACAAGGGCTTGTAGGGCTAGGACAATGGGGAATGCCTTTATATTGATAAAGGTAGGTTTCCCAGAGAAGCTGAGGATGCCCTACACCTGGGAGTGTTCAAGGTAAGGTTGGAGGGGGCTTTGAGCAACCTGGTCTAGTGGAAGATGTCCCTGCCCATGGCAGGTGTTTGGAACTACAAGATCTTTGAGTTCCAACTCAAACCAGTCTGTGATTCTATTATATAAAGCAAAATGAAATCAGAAGCATCCTTGATGTACAATACCAGATACATGCCAAATAACCTATTTTAGTACTTAATACACAGCCCCATATTCCTACTGATTGTCAAGCTGTTTTTATTCAGTTGTTATTTACCAAACTTGACAAAGAAAGAGAACACAATGTTCATTTCCAACAGCAAGCTCGGGAGAGTTGGAACTATTCTGAAGGTCAAATTGAGAATTCAAAGGGATCTTGATAAACTGGAAAAGTAGAGTGAAACCAAAGAAATGTAACAATTTACATATCTTCGTTGTCTCTATTTGAGGAAGAAAACCAACTAATAAAAAAATGGAAAATATAAGAGAATGGAAAACTATTAACTAATATTGTAACACAGTACCATGAAAATAGCAGAAATTATTTCTCACTGAAAATAAAAGTGCGAGATAAAGTATTATAAGGGTATCTAAGCAAATCTGTCTTGCCAGTTTATGCTTTCTCTCCAAGAAACATTCACAGCATGATGTCATAGGAAACCAGTGTCACTGATCACATCAATAAATGTCTCTTCAGGTAAGTTTTACTTTCATGTCTACGGGATCAGTAATCAGGCCATTTATAGATCACACACAGTGGTCTTCTGTGGATCATTTCTTAAGACCTTGTAGGTAAAGTGGTACAGTCTGAATATTTCCAACGCACTATGAAACACTACTATTTTAATGCAACAACAACAAAACCTGTTAATAGGTAGATGTGAACAGAATAAACTTAATTGAATTTTGAACAACACTTCTAAATACAGAAAATAGAAAACAACATTCATTGTCCACTGCAATTCCTGGTACCAACCACTGCACTTTTTTATCAGCTTATCACATTTTTATTAGCTGAAAGATACAACTACGTTTTTCCATCCAGTCTGCCTAATCAAATTTGTATAATTAAGCACTAAAGGAGAAAAATAATAAATCTAAAATACTTGTACAAGCTTTACTTTATGTATGTCAAAGTCATTTAATGACGAAACATGAAGACAAAGTGATATATAAAACTTTCATGTCACCTAAAGCACATATGTATGATATTAATCTCCATGACTGTTGCACTCTGCTCTACCCTTTTTGGTCAGCTCTTTTGGCAGACAGTGTCAAGAAAGTGGCAGGACCATATAGCTTTATGAAGGACCTTATAGCTTTATATCTTGAAGACAAGACCAGCAAGTAACATTGCTGAGACTGTTTTCAGTGCTAAAGCACCTCAGAAATACCAGGTTCATACTGCCAGATTTCATCAAAATGAACAGTATGTCCTGATTCCATGCATTTGGAAAATACCACCTTCTACACTTTACTGTGTTTCAAACAATAAAAATTTAAAAATGGTGTGTAACATTTGATACAGAGGGAGAGGTACAGTATAATTAATGAGTTGAAGAAGAGATTGAGTAGAAGTTGGATCAGTCATCATCTAAAATCATCTATATGAAGTAGATGGGCATGATTTTTGTCCACCTACTTGGAGAGCTAAATCCTCAAAGAGCTAAAATAAAGTTATCCATGACTGTATTTTTAAAAATCCACATGGTGAGTGCTATCTCACAAGATAAATTGTAATGTCATGTACAATTCAGCCACAAAATTGGAAGGGGCAGGAAGATGTAGGCATACAAAAACTCAAATTATCATTGCCTAATATAAAGCTTAGGAACTCAGACTATCTATCCCTGCTTGTTAAATGCTCTAATTGTTGTTTACTCATTTTGTTGCTTAGCTTGTTTGTTTTTATTGATTTTGTTGTTGAGTATTTTGTTGCATTTTACGCCTATTGTGGTTTGAGTTTATTGTGCATTTTAATGCAAATGTGTTTATAAGAAGGGAATTTGTATTACCGTGAGGGTTTTTCTGGTTTGCTTTTTTTTTCTTAACAACTTTACATCTGAAATCTACCATGCTGCCAAAAGGAGCTCTGTAGCACACTTGGCTAAGTGACAAGACTGTACTTATTGATGAGCAGACTTCACTGCTTCTGAATAATCTACCAGTATAGGAAGATTATGAAAACCTAAGTCAGAACAGGTTCTAGGAACATTGACATTAATGTACATGGATAGTAAGCATTTCACATAGACTCAGGAAAGCACCTAGAAAAATTCAGATAGAATCAATAGAACCTGACCCTCTGTAATGTTAAATCCTGTTCCTGAAAAGTTCTTAGTGATGGCAAATCTCTGCATTCATGCTGAATCTGGCAGACTTTATGTATTTGAAAGACAAAAAATCTGGCAATTTAGCCTTAGCTACATTTTGCCTATGTGTAAAACTATATCAAACTTTTCTTTGCTGGTTTACTTCAAGCATCAACTCTCTTCTTAATAGGAGTCCTGTATGGATTTTTAAAAGAACAAAAAGGGTTAATTTCTTTTTTCCTCTATGCAGTTTCCAAAATATTAACTTGAACATGTCTATGAGGACACTGCCTTGAAGATAGATAACATATTTCAAAGTCCTTTGGAAACATGCTGTAATGGACATTTTAAAAATAATTGGGAATCATATTGCCAACATAAAACAACACAAATATAGATTCTTTGGCAGATGTACATGCATATATCTGCTGAGAGCTATTTGAAAAGTGAAAATATTATCCTAAAGCCAAGTGTCAATCTACACACAGCCAACAAACCTGTATCCACAGAGAATTAAGTGTCAACCAGGTCTTTATTTTTCGCCAAAAAACCTTAGTGCTTGTCTTATGGTCTCAGGGTGTTATACCAGAAATATTAGTAAAACTATAACAGTATTGAATTACCTACAGATCTTGGATAGGGAGAAAATGGAACAACAGAAATATCAAAAACTTAACATTACTAAATTAGAAAAAACCTCAGTATTTCCTATATTCGCACAGAAAAAAATAAAAGGGTTTTTAACTCTTGATCTCTGTCAATGTTCTCCTTGAAGCTAAAAGGCACACCAAGGATTTTCAATGACTGCAAAGAATGTGACCCACTGTTCTTGCACCTAAGAAAAATTTTTGGACTGAAAAGTTTCCTTTTCCAGCATATTTTTGAGGAAAATATAATACCAATATTGTGGATAAATACAAAATTTTTAGAATAATACAATAAATACAAAAGTTTTAGAATGCAATTTAATTTAGGGTTTCTCTCAGAAAAACTATTTTATGATGACCTGTTCAGGGAGGGTGTTTTCAGAACAGAAGATTATGCTGCTAGTAGCCAGACGAGAACTAAAGAGTTGGACCATATTAACCGCAGGCAGCCTTTACTGACCTTTTTGAAGTTGCTCTGAAAATACTGAACCAAACCTTTAGCTGGAATAAAAGAACTGTAGTAGCCTGGCACTAAGAATCTAGCTGCAGTCATCACTGGTTCATTTCTTCCTCTCTCCCTTTCTTGAGGGAGTTAGGTGCAAACTATGAGCTCACCTTTTCAATGAAATGCATCATTTGCAATGAGAAGGGAGTTCTATCACAGGATCTTACCTATATTTTTGTGTTGTACTAAGGGATTAATGAAACATTCTCCTGCTAAAACCTGGATGAAGTTCATTGATTCATTTATTAAAAGTCATGAGCAAAAAGAAGAATGTGCATTGTGCACCATATTCACTGCTGGCATTCTTAGTTACAATGTGGCAAAACCAAAGGTACTTTTTAATAAAGTGACAATAAATCCAGTCCCTCTGATTTACTGTTCTGTTTCGTAGGCTGTGTGATCATTCTTCGAAAGGTGTATGCCCATTTGAATTTTTGCGCTGTGCCTGTTATCAACTGAGCAGTATTTTAAAATTTTATATTCTTTGTAAGTAGATTTCAATACTAAAATCTGTTACAAATTGCTTCTACTTGATTAAATTTTCTTCTGCAGCCTGTCTGTCTCTCCCTGATGTGTCTGAATCAGTAACTGGGAAAGAAGTGTCTTCTATCAATCAATGACAGAAAGTGCTGAATCTGAAAATGCTGACTGAGCACCATGGAGGGCAGTCAGGTTTCTGATAGCAGTCAAGGGAAGTTAAAAAATTTCAATATGAGTGTTGAATATCTTTTTTTATAAAGATATTCAAAGATTGATCAGGAAGAAAAAAACATGCTTAAACAAAAGTGCTCAGATAAAATCATTGATCTGAGATTGGCATTTACAGAACAAAATAAAAGAATTCTGTTATCCAGCTGAACTTTCTCCATTGACAATGACTAAAATAACAAGGATATATTTCATGATTGTCTTCTCAATATTGTACATCAAATAGGATTTTAAACATTCCACAACAAACAAGAGAGGGAGTAAGTAAATATATTACAACCATTTAAGTATTCATTCATGGATGAATGTTTACAACAGCATGTAACTTCAATAATGACTATTTGAGATTATAACGAATTTCCATGAATAACACCAGTGCTATCCATTGCTATGAGACAGTGAACAGTATTCACTTTCATTGTCTATTGATTAATTAGTTTACATGTAAAATATGTGCAGAATTCAATTTGTAATAAATATATGCACATTTGTAGTAACAGGTTTAATTAACTGCAGACCTGTATGTCCTGTCATGAAAGTATAAAATTATAATTCTAAGAAACAACTGTAATTGGTCTGTTTAGGAGGGGCAAATCCTGTCTGTTCATTATTTTCCAGGTTATTAATGAAGTTTTCATTCTTCATATACATAAATTAGCTATGTAAAATAGCAACTGATACTAGGTATTGTGCATCTGAATATTGAACTAAGTTTTTATTTTGTTATAGTATTTCCTTTATTTTGAGATCCTTGTTTTCAAGCCATATTTCTGAAAATACTGGCTTTATAAAATGTAGGGAGCTCCCCCATCAAAGAAGGATTTGGCAAGACCAAAATTGCACAGGTAGTGCCAACAGAAAAGAGCCATGTAGAAGAATAGGAACTGATTTTCTGCAAAGCCAATTGATTTGATAATTGTAGTCCATATTGGCAGACAAATTCAAGATGTCATTTAGCAGTGCTTTTTCAAGGTTAATGAATATGCTTGTCTCTGGCTAGTAAGAACGGCATCACTATGGATCACAATTATCTTCTTACAATCATCTGTTGTTTACATTGCACAGAGCAATGTGCCATTTCATAGATACTAAACTACCTATTTTATGTTCTGCCCTGTACAAGGAAACTTTTGCATGCACATGGCAAATGGGCTTCACTGAGTTCCTAACATGAAAATTCAAAGTTTTTAAACAAAAATTCCCATTCGAAAGAGAAAGAACCATGGGCCAAAAGCTGGTTAAGAGCTCTGAAGCTGAACATCCAGAAAAGGCATTATTTTACTTTGGTTAGTGTCCCGTTAAGGATACTTCGAGTCTTTTATACTGGGACTGTGTAGTTCCAGTTAAATACTTTTACATTGATGGTAGTTTAGGTCTACGAATTTCAATCACTAGCTTAAATTTTCAATGTTAATTTTTAATTGAATTTCTAACGAATTAGTTGTATTCCAGCTACACACTGTTCTGATGGAGTAGTCCACTATCAAGTGCCAGAGAGACTTTCAAAACCTGAAAAGCATTCTTTAATCATATGTGTACAAGTAACAAGTAATCTTCTTCCCAGTTAAAAAAAAAAAAAAACAAACCATATTCCTTGAACAAGAATATTCAGCAGCTGTTAAATTTCTTTAGCATATTTGCACCCAGTTTTCTAAGAAATTCATAAAATCTTTTCTAATAGCTAAAGAACAGTGGTCTACTAAAGTTTTCTCAGGCAAGGACTGAAATGTGACTTTACCCCTTCTCCCAGAATTTATTATTTTCAAGTGGACAATGATAGAAAACAGAATGGCAGCAAGCAAGCACTTATATTGGGAAAAAAATAAATTTTTCTGCTTTCAGAATAAAATTTCTGAAAGTCTAAATGCTTTCGACTTTCATCAAATTGTTATCCAAAGTACAGAACCTTTGCATTGCAGTGATAAGAGATTTTAAGATGAAAGGAGAAATTAGCCTTTCAGAAATATTCCCTTTTCTCTTATATTTGTAAATTGATAAAAACTATTTCCTTAGAAAGTTAGGTCAGCATAATTTTGTGATTAACTTTATTTTTTTATTTTCCCTCTTTTCTGGGAAGCAACAAAATCTAGTTGCACCCACCAGAAAAAATATAATTGTAGAATTTTTAGTATGCAGTTCAAACAAGTGGCCAAGTAGCATGAGCAATTTGATCACTCATTCAGTTAGTTTTATCAATGCAGATACAACAAGATAAAAAACAGGAGAGAAAACAAATTGAATTTGAATGCATTTTTTGACTAGTAAAGCAGAATACTTCATATTTACATACCCAGTATAGTCTTGCAGAAAAGTTTGAATTGCGATGTAATGATATGGGGTAAAAAGTGGGAATGTGCATGTGATACATGTAAAAATTAAAGTATTTAGTACCGGCGTATTGACAATAAAAGTGCTTGGCTGAAAAAAAATCAATATCCTTAATGAAACATAAATTAACAGTATCAGTACATCTGGCTGAAATATTCTTCAAATTTAGGTGAGAACACTAGGGTTCCAGTGCTAAGATCTGGCACAACTTCTTCTCAGTACCCACAGACATTAAACAGCTCATGTTGAACCAGACTCTGGATGTTGTTCTGAAACTTGGTGCCAGAAATAGGTTTTAGTTTAGTTCAGAAACCATTTCAATGATTTGTTCAAAGCTCAAGGATCAAAATTTCTTAGCTGGCTGCTTGAACTGTTTTGTCTAAGTATGTAGCTATTAAGTCTTGCATTGTGCCATTTGAAGTTTGTGACCGTGAAAAAGCAGCTATTTACATAAATGTATTCAGCCATTTTTATGCAGTTTCATTTTTAACTGCATTGATTGCTATCAGCTCTGCTAGATTGCTTTCTTCTAGTCCAATTAAGTTCAAAAAAACCACTGACTAGACTTTCTCAAAGGAAAATAATTATTGATCATCATATTTCAATACTAGCTCACCACATCCGTCGTAAGAAGCTAACTGAAATCTTAACATGTACTTTACTCTTGAAAATAATAAATGTGATAAGAAAAACATTATTACTTACAGCTGCCACATGACTGGTGCAAACTGTGCATCTGATCCAATTCCCAATAATATCAATGGCAATGTTTCCATTGATGTCACTGGCACAAGGTCAATTCCTGCAGGAGAAAGCTGTGTCCTTCTGTAATCAGTTGAAAACAAAATGAAGTCAGAATATTACACTCTCCTCTAAGGTACTGGTGACTAAAGGAATTTTCTTAAAATAGTTCACAATAGGCTCATGGCTTGGGTTTTTTTACAGTGTAACATCCTCCTTCTGTCAGTGCCATTATTCTTGAGAAAGGGTAAAGTTTGAAAATGAAAGACTGCAATTACTTGTCTCTATGGCGAGATTTACAGCATCACTGTTCTGTGCCTAAACCTCTAGTGTGTGTTTAAGGCCAGAAAGAAACTGGGGAGAGAATACTGATACTAGAAAGCATGAGAAAATTTAAGTCAGTGAGTGCACAGACCTTAACAAGGAGCTAGGGTGTAGCACAAACATTTACATTTTTAAATTATTAAAGTTACGAGCACCAACTTTCAAGGAGAAATGTGCTGACTTAAGTAATATGTTACAATCTTTAGCATTTAGCTTTTTGCAATAAATCCATAGTTTATCTTGGCATCCTGTGCGTATCTAGTTAAAGCAAAAGGGCTTCCTAAAGAGCTTATTAGAAATTTCACATCTCAAAATTAAAACACAATTCTTTTTTCTAAAATAATTATGAAAAAATCTAATTCCTTATTTTGAAAATTTAAAAATTCTTTTGCAGTTGCAAAGAAGCTCTGCAGGCCCTTTTTCCTGTTTTGTTCCTTTTAAAATTATGATCAAAGAGGACATGGACAATGAAAATAATAGATTATTTTCAAATATTTATTCCCATGGGCATCTTTTTTTTCCCCCCAGAAAAAAAGAGAAACTAATATGCCACTTGTGTTTTAAAGAAATATTTAAGGATTGAGGAAAATATTTTCTTTTTAATCATGTGTGTTTTTTTATTTTGGTTTGTAGGAGTGGGAAAGCAGTCAAGAAGACAGAGCAAAGCACCCAAAATAAGGAAATGCTTAGATGGAGTTCTATGGATCTCAGTTGCCTCTCAGTTTTGCCTTCTGGCAATCTGGTCTGCAGAGTCATACTATTCTTGATCATAGCTTATTTAAGCCCACATTTCCACAAACTCCATAAGTATTGCTTTCACTGAGAATCATTACATCCCATACAGACCTTACATTCACTTCTTGTAGGCTTTCTGCTTTTTCAGAGATTGCAGCAAGGTCTCTGTCTCTCACAAAAACTCCAGACGGGAATTAATTCCCACAAACATTCATTCAGGAAAAAGTCTGTTCTATTGAAGCTGAAAAGCATAGAGCGTTTTAGTTGCTCTTATTGTGCAGGTCTGATTAGTAGAGCCATTTTGCCAGCACCTGTCATTCTTGCAAAATTTCAGACCCACTTGTAAGAGTGATGATATATTATACGCTCTTCTATCAAACAGTTGTCCAGCAAGTCAATCAAATATGCAGCAAGTCAATGAGAAGAGCTTAATTTTCAATCATCTACTGCATTTTCACTGTTTGGACAAACACTAGGGCATTTCTAGTCATTCAGTTTGCAGCCACATTATCAAACCCATTCTTTTTTTCCAACAGTGAAGAAAATATCCTTAAAGGTGAAATGCAAATGAAAAATAAAGAGACTATAGATAACAGAGGAGTAATTACGCAGTGCTACTCATCAAAAAGTATTTTCAAGGTGTTCCTATGCAGTATAACAAATAATAGGGCATGGGCAATGAAACTTCAAATGAGGCAAGAGGGTTTTGAAAGTGTAGTGGAAAAACAGGAATAAAAACATGTATGTTCAAAAAGTTAGGTTAACAAAAGCGATTAGCATCAAGGACTGCATCAACTGATATTGTCACATAAAATATTAATGTTGTTTAAGGGAGACTCAAATTGAATGTGGTTACAGACTTCGGTGACAGGCAGGACAGCAAATGTTTCCCAGTCATCAAAAAGAAGTGTGAGACAGGAGTAATTAAGGGCTCTGTGCTAGTTTCTCTAGGCTTGCGGCATTGTTAGTGGAATTATGATAGTGACAGGAGTATTTAAATTTTGTATGTAGAGTCACATCTGTAAAACAGAGGCAATGTTTCAGTATCTATGCAGAAAGGAAAGTTAAATGTAATCTTAGAGGAAAAATTTGCAAGCTTAGAAATGTCATAACCCAGTCCAGACCTTTACAAACCAATGTAAATCCAGCATGAAGCTGATTTCCACTGTCTTTGGGGTCACTGACATCACCAGCAATAACAAATGCCATATAAATGACAATCAGATATCGCAGACATTTATGGAAACAATAGCTACTCCCTGGTCAACTTTAGAAACCCAAGACTTCCAAAATTACTTGCTTGCTGCTCTGCAGGTTACACTGATGGCCAGGCCATTTCTTCAAACTCATCTCAATTATTTAAACACTGAAGTTTTCTCCAAGCTGACCAAAGGACTACACTGACCTGAGAAATAAGCATTTCTCAGTTTAAAGAAGTGTTGAAGTTTCATTGGTTTTGTGGTATGTTTCCTTTCTGGAAGAGAGAAAGTGTGGCTGATAGAAATGTTGTAAGCAGTAACAGAATTTGATGAAAGCCTGTATTTCCAACTCAAAGCCATTCTCTTTTGAAAATTGACTCCAGCCGATCTCTTAGCTGTTGTTTATGTGCTTTTCCTTTACTCACCATAAAAACCAAAAATATCCATAACTGATAGAGCTCTTATTGCCAAGAACAAAAGTTAAAACACTTCAAATTGTATTCTACAAACTTCCTTTATCCTGAGGTATATCTTGTCTGTACTTGAAATTAGTGCAGAAAGCTGAAGGTTAAAATATTTTTTAAGTGGGAATACTCACACCAGCAACTCACTGTTATTACAAGTTATGTTCTAATTAAATCATTGGTCTTTTCATACAGATCTAAGAGCCATTTAGTTGAAAACAACTCTCAAAAAACCTTTCTGCTATTTTCAGTATATACTACAGAAATATAGTATTACTGTCCCCTATTTTCTTTCATAAGCTGCTATAGTAACTGAGAATTAGCTGATGTGAATACACTGTAATTTCTTTTTGTAAAATAAACAGAAATGGACAAGGCATTTAATGAGATTTATACCTTAAACATTTTCAATTTCACTCTAAAGTTTATAGATTAATTTTTCATAGTACATCCTGAGATTATCTTTTAGAGTTTTATATACACAGAAATATATAACTCTAAAACACAACACTAATATTAATAACAATAATGCTAAATATGAAAGCATATACTCTACATAATACTACCTAGAGAAAGCAAGGCCATGTCACAATTCTGAAACAGCTCTCAAAGGCCCATGTGAGTCTTATTCTATAGTGTTTCAGTAACACTTGTTATGTTTCTCAATATCCGATCATTAGTTTCACTATGCATAATATAAACACTGTCATCCATTGCCTTAGATATTTAAGACAAGAGGAGGGGATGTTTAAGAGAAGAGGGTGTGTACCACACAGAAAAAGCCATTGGAAACTGTATAGCTGTTTCACCAGCGCCCATTGCAAGGTGGAAACAAAGTTTTGTCCCTTTCTCCATTCTTCAACGCACTGCAATGAAATGATCTACTGTAACAAGGAGAAAGGTGTCACTTTCAAAACAGTTTGCTTGCTTTGGAGAAGAACTTAAAGAGCACCACGAAGATCAGAAGCCACTGACTAAACATTAGCAAACCACAAGGCGGTCAAATCCTCTCTGTATATGGCCCGAACAAACTTTTGGTGGTAATGGTTGGTCACTACAGTAATAGTAGTAAAATAGAGGCTTTCATGAAAAAAAATACTTGTGTCAGTCCCACATTCACTTGAGAAGCAAATGGATGACATATCTGGAGCAAAAATAATAGTCTGAACAGCTCAGCAACTCTGTGGCACATGAACTGCCTGTGTGTCAAATCTTAGGAGGAGGGATCCTTGCTACTGGTTGCTTGGCAGAGGACTGCATGAAAAGTCATGTGTTATAAAAGCTGTCTCCCCGTACAGTACCTTCTGAAGCAGGGCAAATTATAATTTCTGGGAGACATAGATTGCTTTTTAGAATAGTAAATCCGAGTACCTGACTGAGGTCTTTCATGGCACTCTGCTTCTGGACAGTCTGGGAGGCAGTCAAGGGAGACCTAGTTTGAAGAAAAAAACTTAATTTGACTTCACAATATTCTGTAGGCACATCACTGCTAACATAGCCAGACTAAATAATTTTTAAAAGTTGGTGCACATCATTATTACAGTTAGAAATTTTGTACTACAGTTGCATTTACAGTCCTAAAGAGAATATTTAGTTAGTGGAACTACACAGTGATACACACGAAACAGAAGGAAAAAAGAGTATCAGTGTTTTGGAAAATGGTGGCTGTAAATCTGCAGTAAAGTCAGGGACAAATTTTAAAAGGGTTATTCCTTCTTGGCTAAACCTCCTCTCCTATGAGTAATATTTTGCCTTTTCCACTGAATGTGAATCTTTACCTACCCAAAGAGCATATGAAAAATGTTTCCTTTCTGACTGCTGTGATGCAACATAACTATTACACATTCACGGCGGGATACGTGGTGCTTAATTTTGTAGCTGATAATAAACTTATCTATTTCTATCAAAGTAATTTCATTTTTAATAGATTAAGCAACAGATTAAGATAATATGTTAATTAAACAGAAGATAACATTTACACACACTTAAAAATTCAAAGTAATTTTCCTTAAACTCATATATTTTTAAGGCAGTTAGTGATGAATACGTCCATACTTTTTTCCCGCACTTCCTCAGTCTCAGTACTGGTAGGCGCATTCACAACTTGTGATATTATTATTGTTGTTGTTGTTGTTGTTGTTCTGTTTTTTCACTATTTTGTTGTGAGTCCAAAACTCAGGTACCAAACTCGCACTGAGAAAATGCTTCCACTCTGTTGGACCAATATGAACCAATACAAACCTCCACATGTAGGAAGTTATGTGCCTATGAGACTACAAATGTCATACTACTGTATTACAAATAGATATACTAATATATTCAATTTTTAGACAATAATTCTTTTTCTGGCTAAGACACAACTAAAACAATAGAGATATAGTTAATTTAGGGTTGGTTTTTTTTTTCAGAAGGATGCATTAGGTGCTTAATTTAATATTTGTACTTGCAGGGATGGAGTTGTCTAGGGAGTAGGTTCCCAGTCGTTGTAAATATCATTGGAGTACTCAAGGTATACATCACATCACAAATATTGAAGTGCTTTATGCCAGATGGAGTATGTAAACAAAACTGAAAGGTAAAGCCTCAGCCAGTCAAAGCCTCAGCCTTTGAGACAAAGAACATAACACATTTCCTTAAATACGCTCAATTGTAGAAACTATTGATAGTCTCAATTGAAGTGCCTTGCTTGGAAATTCAGGTATAAAACAGAAGAAAGGTCTTGGTAAACAGAAAAATTCAGTGTATAAAAGGAAACCTCTGCTTAATTTAACTTTTAGAATTTGTAAATAAATTTAGCTATTTAAACTATGTATCATGTTATGTTGATTCTCCTCTTTCACAATAAATCCTGCCCCTCAAGGATATCTGTATCCAAAGTACCTATGCCGTAATGTAGACTATAATAGCCCTCTGTGTTAAGAGGAACAGGGATAGAAATAGATACTGTATGACTAAATGCTGATTGACAGTTCCTTCACATGCTTAACTCTTCTCAAACAAAACTGCAATAAAAAGACTTTATATCATACTACTCAAGAGATAGTAAAATGTGTAAACAACTGTAACCCTGAGGAAGAAAAAATATACTTTATTATTATCATGACACACTGAAACATTATTTTTCAAATACATTAGCCAGAGATCAAATTATTCAGTGTCTAATGAGAAAGGAAATGTTCCTTCTCAATTACACATTAAAATGCTGTTTCTAACAAAAAAAAAATCACACAGAAGACTCTTACTATGTAAATACTTAAAGGAAAATATTTTCATGGCATGTGAGAAAGAAACAAGATGAAAACAGTAGAGAGACAGTGACTGAAATGTCTGCCAGGTACATATCCAAGACAGCTTAAAAGCTCTTATGAAATGAAACCTAGCTTTTGAAGCTGTCAGTTTACCACCTTGATACATTATTGTACAAGTCTGAAGAATTCCTTGACAGAAGAACTTTTATAAAGAGCAGCTGAGACACTAGGAAAAGCATAGGGCCTCTCACAAAATAATGGTTTATAATCACACTCATGATAAAGAAATGTATCATCTTAGTGACTGACAGACACTCAGAAGTGCACAGGCAAGACAACTGGAGCTGCCACAACAACTGGCTCTCAAGGCTGGCAAAAGACCTATCAACATTTCTGTCAGAAATAAGACCATTTACAAATTGGTATCCCAATTCTCTCTCACCCCTGCCCTATTTCCTTCCTGTATTTCATTGCCTTGTGTTAAAGCCTAAGAAGGAAGTACTAGGTGGAAACTTCCAGTTTGTTAGAGAGCTTTAAATTAAGTCAGAAAAGAGCTTAAAACATAAAATAATTTAAATAATGATAAAGAAAAAAAATCATACCGCTTATTTTTTGTCCATAAGTGACAGCATGCTTTTCTTGAGGAGCAAAAGGCCCAAGAACAAATAGGAAAAAGCCAAAAAACAGATAAGTCATGTAACTGGGAATATTATATTGATGCTTTTTTTCAAAGCTCAAAATGGTGTTTATCAGCAACACCACAAGGCAATCTTTGAGGGACATATAAATAAAAGGGGAGCTTTTAAGTGCAAAAAGAATTAAACATGCAAAACTGTTCTTAAAAGAAGATACGAAAATAATTACAATATTTCCTAGAAATGTGCATGCAGGTAGATAATGATGGGAGAAATGCGTGAAACAAAACCTTATTAAGGACCGTAATAGTTAAAAAACTACATGGTACTTTAACAAATTGAAGACAGCTTCCTTGGTACAGGAAACTTTTGCTATGACCAGATGCAACCACTTATAATCAGCAGGAGGACCAGGTAAATAAATCTGAAGACGCTAAGAAAAATCCTAAAGATGGATAAAGCCTGGCACATACTTCTCAGTATAGTTACCAAAAAAAAAAAAAAGGCAATATCTGCAGCACTATTTGATTTCACTAACATTGTGATTGTCTCTATATTTATGGTTAGACCCAAAACATAAATGTTTAACTCATGGTGTTGGTCGTGAGAAATCAATTTTGCTGGTACTCCGGTAGAAATTATGCTGCCCTCCAGGGAGATGACAATCAGTAGATAAAGGCTCAGGTCTCTTCTCGCTTAAGACTCTGAGCCTGTTTTATAACTAAATTTGTGTTAAATAGAAATAATTCAAAAAATTTAGTAGCTCATGTCTCTAATACTGACTACTTCTGAAGCTGGGACAAGTGGAACACAATCTCACCTTTTCCCAGTCCACCAAATTCAGTGGAATTTGAGTTTATGAAAGATTTTTTTAAGAAGTCTGTACACACAGGGCCAGGAAGTACTCTACAATCTTAAGGGTGAAAGTGTAAACAAATATGGAGAAAAGAGAATCTAATTATCAACTACTGTCAGTTATCCTTTACTATTTTCCCCTATTCTTTGTTGTGTGATTTTCCAAATGGTGTTCTCCTGATCAAAGTAGACACCTTTCAACCATGTGTGACATGCACTCTAACCCTAGAGCAGAAAATAAAGCATAACAATCTAAGAATTAACTGAAAAATCTCACAAAATTCAGACTAAAACAACCTGTGCTTTCACCTATGACATTATTCAAGCTTTACCTAGGTGTACTTGAAAACAAAGTTCCTTTGTACTGTTTAATGACCTGACAATATAATCTCACCTAGCCAATCTTGGAGCGCATCATCTACTGCTCATTAAACAATCGTGTTCAAGAAGCCGTAGATGTAGAGCTATCGTGCAGGCAGGTTTTATGAATACACGATTCAAACCGTCTAAGAGTTATACTTGGCATTATTTTTCAGAATTACAGCTCACCAAGCAGGTCCAAACATGAGCTGCTGACCCCTAGGCTTCCAAAATGCATGAATCATGTTGTAGAAGAGTTCTCAACTTTACAGGAAAATTATTCAATTTGGCAAGCACATAACCTAGTGCATGCACAGTTGGTATAGTGCATCTGGAACATTTATAGTCCTCCCTCTATTTGCATACACCTATTTTAGAGTAGGCAAATTAACACCTCAGATATTCCTGAGTAATTGGGGCTTTAGAAACATTTTTACAGCTTGCTGTACAACAGTCCCAGGACTGGTCAAAATGCACAGGTAAATAGGAATCTAATCCTGAACTGCTCAGCATGTAGCATTGTTTCAGCAAGATAAAACTAATATTCATAAAGGAAATTAAAGTTCTACTTACTTCTTACCTGAACCCCACATTCAGCTAGGAAGAAGTTGCTTATTTTGAGCACCCAAATGCACCATCCCTTAACAGAACTTGGCAGTGAAGAAAACATGAGAATTTATTCCACATGGAATGGGACTAGATATGCAGTGCATAGGTGATAAGGCACTGCTGCCAAGTACCAAAAGTAGCCTGGGGATTCAACTTGGGGTGAAAATCTGCAAAAATCAACACAAGAAGGCCAATTATAAATGCAAGAAATGTTATTTAATTCTAGTTTAATTGATAGTCAGTCTGGAAGTCGCTACAGATTCTCTCCAGAGAGGAAAGAATCTGACCAAAGTGGATATAAATATTATTCTCAACCAGTAAGATAGCAGTAAGTAATCTTGCAATTGATATTTCAAATAAATTTCTGTGGAAATTGCATAAATCAGTCTATTAACTCAAATATTTATTGCATGTTTGCTGAATATCAATGCATCAAGAAGAACTTCCAATGAAGGTGTAAATCCTAAAATTTCTCTATTAGTTGAAACCAGTTACATAGATCAAGCTCTTTTCAGGTATACAGTTATTTGCTTCCTTGAGTAGGCTGACCAGATCCCAACATCCTGTGGTATACTGCTGATGCAAAGTATACATAACAGATCATAACAATGAGGAAAATCATCCAGTGGCTCAGAACCAATTTAGCACTTTTCTTTCCAAAGCATTTTCAGCTCCGAGCATGGGGTTGTGGCTTGCACTAGGTGACTACTCTGGCAGATGTCTGGTCTAAGGTCAGCACAAAACCTCCTTCTTCAGTTTCATTTTTCACTCGCTGTGCGTAACAAAAGAAGAGCTAGAGTTAGCATTTTAAGGCACTTTTGAAAACATGGTATTGGAAAGCTGAGAGAAATCATTAGCACTGATTCAGTGCTTCTTAAAACTAATCTTTATATAAAAATATATATATATTACACATTTGTTTTCACAATGAGTGCTTTAATCCTCCGCCTTAAAACTAAGCAAAACCCCAAAACAAAAAAAGCCCAGCACTGATGAGCAATCTTGCAATAACGAATCAGTGTGCACACATGAGGGAAAAACAAATGCAGTTGGGAAACAGATTTTGGTGTCAAGTTTCCCCAAGTGTTGTTATAAATATCAGGAAATTAAAAAATGCTCTTAAAATGCATGAACATTATTTAGGTCTTTAATCTGGAAGGGGCATGATTGATTTTGCAGGGTGGAAACTGCCAACTGTACCAGTGCCTGCAGATGGAAGGGGCCGGCACATAGCTGCCAATTTCAGGGAATATATTTCAACTACTCTCTGAAATGGATTGCAAAAGCTTGTTGTCTTCTGCTTGCTCCTCCAGGCTCATGCTGCACTAAACAGCTTAGGGGTAGAATGGCATCAGTCTTTTCCTGAAACAAGAACAAGTCACAGAACATGAATATTTTAAAAATGCCAAAAAATTAAAAACATAAACCTCTGAGTGCAATGGAACCACAAGCTGAGCAGGAAATAATAGGCAACTCAAATTTAAGTTTTGCTATTTACACAATGGCCATTTTAAACCACAGCAAGGGGAAAACTGACCATTAAAGCTAAAGTTCACTTTTACATCATTAAAAATTGTCATACAAGGAAGAACATTTTCTGGAAACACAACTGCACTGTGTGAAACATATTCTTGAAATTTCTCTTGCACTGTTAGAAAACAGTAAAATATGAGAAAGAAGTAGACTAATTTTTCAAATAAGACCATGTTTAAATACAAATGCTCTTAAATCTCAGCTTTCTCATTTTCCTAAATGTCTCAGAATTGAAAATCTGATTCCTGATAAAACATTCTGGGTGGTACAACTTTAGACTATCAGAGCTGATAGCTGATAGTCTCCAAAGCTTCTCATACAGCCATTGTCAGTGTAAAGAGAACCATTTTTTTTCTTTTTCTTTTTTTTTTTTTTTAATGTATTAAACTTGTCTTCTTTTGTCCTTTCAGTCAGGTAGAAATGCACATCTCTCCCAAATTTTTGTCTTAACTCTTCTCCCATACTGAAAAAATACTTTCCAGTGGCAAAAGAAAATTAAGTAGTGCAAAACCATCTTTCTGGGCCATTTTCTGCAGCTTTGTTCTTTCAAAGATTATTTATTCTCTTTCCTTCTACTTTGCACTAGAAACTGTGCTTATGCCAGCACCTTGTTGAACTGATTGCTGAGTCTTTTCCTCTGGAATTTAGCACCACTACAGCAGGTTAGCAACAGAGGCTGTCTCAAATATCTTGTGTTAAGGACAGATCTGAAAAGTTATCTGCACTGTGGAGTAAAGCTGTTTTGCTGGCAGCAAGAATACTAGAATGGATATAAAGTGTCTTGAGAAAAATTGTCTTTAGGACTGCATCCCATTAAAGACATTTGAGTGTTATTTTGTCCCACAGGTTCCAGCAGGGGCAGAACGCCATCCCTGCTTTAGTTCTTCTAGTATAATACACAGCTACATATGTGCCATAAAAATAACTCATTCTCCTCCTTCCAAGGATTCTTCCTCTATACTCTTTTGGTTTTTATTTGCAGATCTCATTTGCAGACACTTGTGCCACTACAGAAACAAAACTGCTTTTTCACATTCCTCCCCAGAACATAAGACAAAGCAAGGTGCAAGATAAGCCCTTTGCTTTCTTTTTGAAACACTCACTCCTTTCATGCTCAGTGCAGGTTTGTGAGATATACTCTAACATCATTTGTTACATATTTCATACTGCAATGCCATGCTTGATTACATCAATCTATACAAAACAGAAACTGGCAGCAAGTCTCCCAATTTCTGCCAACTGTAAAGGTTAACATGTACGTTGGCATAATGTGGGTGTGTAAATAAGGGAATTTGTGTAGTCCTTTATTTAGCAATGTAAGAAAACATATTTCAGGTCGGAGATGAATAGTTTTCCTTCCCTCCAGGTGTCTATTTTCTATTTTGGAAATTTCAAGGAAGGGATTAAACATGCACAAGCACTACTTAGCAACAAAACACTAAGGAACCATACTGTGTGTACTATAACTTCATTTCATAAGACTATCATCACAAACTGCCAGTATTTCATCACTGCCAAGATGTCTTTGGAGAGAGACAGGAGAAGTCAAGGAAGTGGCTCTCAAGACACCCCCAATAAGCTCTCTGCCATCACTCAAGCCTCCCATAAGGCAAGTTCACCATTCCTAAGGATAATTAACAAATTTTCTTCTAGACCAACAACCTTTAAGAAAAAAAATATTTGCCCAATCAAGTAGGTTTATGGTGTCAGATTTGCACCTTTAGAAGTCCTTATTATTGAACAAGCAAAGACATAAATCAGCAAATGTATTATAAAAAAACTGATTGTCAGTATAAAACAAAGTTATATATGTTTTTATATTTGTGAACTGACTATTTTCTATTCTGATGCAGAAATCCAAAGTAAATTAATCTAAGGTGACTGATATCATTTTCTCTTGATATTTTATTCTGGAATTGCACAAAATAAAGAAATAATTTGGCATTAACAAGCAGTCATTTAATAGTAAGGATAAAAAGGAATTATTGATTCTGAACTCTTGTTCAGAATATCAGCTTGCGTAGCAATTTGTGGTGATGACTAATAAACAAAACATTCAAATAAAGATTCACAGATTTTTAGGCAACAACAGTACCATATTTGCCATCCTTCTATATATGCTTTACTATCTTCCATGAATTGTGAACTATAAAATTGCATTCCTCTGCTAAAGTATTAGAAAACAAAAAAATTATAAGTCATATGAAATGCAGACAGTAGTCAGAAGGTAAGTGCTTTCAAAGGTCCTAGCCTCCTGAGTCTCCAGGATAAGAGGTAAGAACAGAAGGGGCAATTTAAAAGTGTGCAGCACTCATTAGAGGTGGCATGAAGTTGATCACACCTTTAAAGCTGACTGCATAATGGCTTAAACATCAGAGGAGCTCTAGGCCAAAAGAAAGGCAGTGACTATGCATAATCACCTCTGCTTTAATACAGAACGTTAGTTCAAGACTCTCCCTGTCAAAAATCAAAAGCCTGGGAAAAGAGAAATACTAAATGGAGACTTCATAGAAGAGTCCTACCTACATCTACAGCTTTACCTTTAACAAACATGACAAAGTAAAAATAAGTTTTCTGTTTAATAAGCTATGAATCCATTGACATTATTTTTGTGCTGTTTTGCTGTTGTGATTGTAACGTAAGGGTCAAACATGGAAAAGTATATGTTCTTAAAGAAAATGTGATGAGCCCAAAAGGAACCTATATCACTTTAAAATGGATAACCTGTGGCTGCATATCTCTAATAGAGCTGATACAATCTGCACACCCTTACAGAGTGAATGTATTTGAGTTTGGTGTACTTGCAACTGTCTCTAGAAAAAAAGGATAAAATTTTTAGAACACAGGTATAAAATCAAAGAAGTAGAGCAATAGTAAATATGAAAGACTTTCACTTGAAAATGTTGGATGAATGTTATGAAGTGTTTTCCAAACAAAATGGCCAGATGGAGATTTTGAAAGGAAAGTATAAATTATATGGTTTAGGTGTGTTGCTGTAAGAGCATAGATCATTTTTCTTATGTTCTGAAGTGCAATGCCAAAGAAAAAAGGCTTTCTGATGTGACTAATAAAAGCAAAGGCTGAAGTGCAACAGGAAGAATTGTGATTAGAAAAAAGAAGAAAATATTTGCAATGGGATTCCTAGAGTCTCTTATGAAGAACTACTTAAGAATGACTTATGGAAGACACTTGTAAGTCCAAACAACAATATTCCAGTATGCTTACATTGGGCCAGAGCAAAAAAAATTCAGATTGAAGGTTCTAGTGATAAGAAAACATGAGAAAATGCCACCATCTGATCAACACTTAATTAATTTCAGTAAATATTAAGCTATTTCAGTATGGCAGAATATGAATATACCGCAATTATTTTTCTTCTTCAGGTTAAGACTAATTTCTTGAGGAGAAATTATGCTCATCTTTACATATATTACAGCAGAATTAATAATGAAAACCTACATCAGAGATTAAGCTAGCACGTGTTAAACAAAAAAAAAATTAAGAATTATTATCTTTTCTGTTGTGAATATAAGCAGATAGAGAGACTAAACCTCCTTATGCTAAGAAAGTCAGTTAACTAAATGGCATTTGTAAAGATCAGCTCAGAAGCTGCAAGTACTGCAACTGCATATTTGCACAGTGCATACCAGAGTGGACCCTAATATCACCTGCAGCCTCTAAACACTACTGTACTATTGCTCTTAATAGTAATAACAACAACATTCATCTTATTGGATACAGCAGTTCCTATTTTTGTATTCACAGTAAAGCTTTAAAAATTTTCAAGGCACTTTCAGAGGTACTTTTTCTTAAAGATAAAAAATAATCCTAAGTGTTTAACTATAATCACTATTGGGAAAATACATTAGTAATGTACACTTTAGAGCACTTCTGAAAAGCTACACTCCTAATACCAGGTAAATGATATATGTTTTAGAAACACTTATGAATGCCTATTCACTTATTAGTCTGGCATGGCCTCAAAACAGTATTGGCTAAACAATGGTGCTTCCATCATGGTTTTGTGTATGGTCAATGAAGTAAACAATATGAATTTTTTAAAAATGCTTGAATGCGTGCTTACACAGCAGTTTATTCAGATCCATTATGGACATCCAAATAAATAAATGTTCTAAAGTCCATAACTATATATTTCGTAAATACAGTGCTGCTAGTTTCTACAGAATAAATAATAGGCACTATAACAATACCACAAGCACAGGGGTTTATCCAACACTGTACTTCACCACAAAATAGATTTCACAACTTCTCACAGGCATTTTCCCCTGCCCCCCATAATTTCTTTGTTTTGTTTTTAATGTTCTCCCCTTTTTGCTAAAGGGGAGAACATTACCTTTCAAGAAGCTGTTACTGTTTGAGAATACACAACCATTATGAGAAACAACATGAAAGGGAATTTTTTCTTGAGAATCCCTGTAGAACTGTAGGCCCTTTTTTGATCTCACCACCTTACTCTGACCACCAGCTGATTTAGACCAGTTGTGCAGTTTAGAGCCACAGTTTTACATTAATGGATTTTGTTGCTCTGAGTAATTGCTCAGTAAACATTCAGGAAGGGTTTTGTATCCAAGTACAAATAGCAAAAGAGAGCAAGTTCTTTAATAACCTGATGCATAGTTGTATGTGGGTGAGACCTTGCCTTTTTCAGCCATCCTGAAAGCTCTTTATTCTTCTTTCATTCACGTTTTAGGAGTGGTAACAGGAAGAATGATACCCTAGGGATGAAACAAATAACTACAGATCAGAATTGCAAATAGATAAAGGGATAAGATTAGGATCTCATATCTGTTTTGTAAGAAGCTGAGAGCCATTAAAGGAGCATGAAAAACTGATTTTGGCTGCAGTATGTGCCACAGTGGCAAAAATAAATCCCAATTAATTCTTAACAGGCCTTGAAGTGAATAAAAGATACAGACAGAAGGGAACAAAAAAGAGAGAGAGACCCTAACCAAGAAGGCTTCTTCAGCAAAAGCCCAAGACAGTAAGTTAGATCTTCTTGAGTATATCAGGAGATCCCATAGATGTTTAAGACAGGCTTTAAATAGTCAAAATAGACAAAGTAAGGCTGTTGACTTTTAGATGAGGTTTTCTTCCACACGGACCCCTAAAATGATGATTTTCCAGGGCCCAAGGCAGACTAGTTTTGGAAGAACACAAAAATGTCTTAATCTCTCAGAGATGGCAGAGGGTACTGTATTTCAAGCAGCCTGTGAATTTGCAGCAGCCTGATGATATATGTACATTACACCCTTGCAAGTATTGAAATTAAATTAAAAATAATGAACTACTTAAAGTCTATTCATGGATATTCCTGACAGAATCTACGTGGGCTTGGGAGAAAGGAAAATTTGCTAAATTCATAATTCACTTAGGAACAGTTTGCTCAGTGTATGACCCATTTAAATGTTTTAAAATGTACTTTTTTTTACTAGTTTTACTCTTTTTTAGTCTTCAAAGAGCCATTAATATCACTTTTTAAAGGTCCAACAAAAGAACTTAATGAATACAGAAGTGACACCCTTGATTTCAGGAAGGCTATGTACACACTGGTGTGCAAAAGCCTGAGTATAATGCCTTCAGCCTCGTTCCAGAGGTGCCAAGCTAAGGAAGGATTACAGATGAACTGGTTTTATGATACATGAACATTCTACTTCACCAGTTGCAAAGTGCCTATTCTTGATGGTCTGTTGGGAAATACAGCACAAAAACTGCATTGTTGACACTAGATTTGTTACTATAATCCACATTTTATTAGTATGGGAGAAAGATATTTAGGAGTGTTAGAACCATCAGAATATTCTAGGAAGTTTTCAGAGCAAAATAAAAACATTTAATTAGTCCGCAAATGTATCCTCAATGCATCAAGAAATTGATATGTGTTTATCTTTTTATTTACTATATTATTTTTCCCATTTAATTTATCTAATTTCTTTTTGGGATCTGATCAATGTATATAAATAACTGGCTGAAAAGTGCAAAGCAGACAGAGCCAGGCTTTTTTCAGTGGTGCCCTGTGACAGGACAAGAGGCAATGAACACAAACTGAGGGAGAGTGCCTCTGGATCAGGGAACACTTTTTAACTGTGAGGATGAATGAAGTTGCTCTGGGAAGTTGTGGACTCTTCCTCCTTGGATATATTCAAAGGCTATGGTGACCTGGTCCTGGGAAAACAGATCTAAGTGGTCTTCCTTGTACTGGGTTGGACTAGATGACTTTGAGTGGTCCTCCCAATCTACACCATTCTCAGATTCTGTAAAAGCTATTTATTCAAATTGATTTTTTTAAAATTGTTCATTCCTGTCTCAAAGTCACATAATTTTCATATAAATTGTGTGTCCCATACATTTTTATGAATAATGTTTTAATCCACAAGGAAATAAAATACTTTCTCAGTTGTTCTGGGGTTTTTTGTATGATGTAAAGAGAAAAACTTAATAGCAATGAATTTGTCACCCCTGAAAAGAAAGCTACTAATGTTATATTTCTGTTGTTTTTTCAAATTCTGAAATTACCTTGAATTTTGGTAATTGTATCAGACAATGAATGAGTGAGATCTACTATACGGTCCCTCATGAGAGATATTTCATCTTAGATTTTAATAAATAGGAATAATAGTAGTATTTCATTCAGATCAGTGTAAAATTTTATAATGGAAAAATTATATAGGAGTGGTTAATTTTGAATTTACTCATTCTTATACCAACAAAAGTAAATTGTGATCTGATTGGTGCTTAATTTTAAACAATTGCTCACATGTTTTGTCTTACTGGTGTTTTCACAAGCCTTTTAGTTCCATGAAACCACCAAGTTTTTTTTAAAGTGTTCACATTATCTAATATCATGTGAGAAGTAACGTTATAGTTCTGTTTTGATCTATTGTAAAACTGGAAGTGTAATCACTGTGTCCTGCACTGTGGGCTGTATAAGAGGAGATACTTATTACTCATCAAATCATAGAATAAAATCATAGAATATCCTGAGTTGGAAGGGACCCATAAGGATCATCAAAGTCTTGCTCCTGGCCCTGGACAGAATAGCCTCACGAATCACTTAATAAAAGGATATCCAAGGGATAGGATTTAATGTAATTTGAGAGGGTTTTTTATTTTCCTGTTAGGGTTTAGAAATATTGCTGTTGTCAGATGAACTAAAGTCTGCCTTCACCACCCCCACCCCTCGTACAGACCTCGAAATTACTTGTCTTTTAAGAATAACTGTAAGAGGCCATAGTTAAGCCATTTAATAATCTTTTAAAATGTTTTCCTATAATACATCTTGACTGTTTATTCACCAGTTTTTCCACCAGCTTTTTTTCTGTCTATTTCCTTGTCATATGATGGCTTATTAGTGGTTCAGAAACCATATTTTAAGGATAATGGGAATACTTCTACTGACATGCAGTCATATTCAAGATTTTATTAAGTGTTTATATTTTTATCTATTTATTAAGCATTTTTTAAACTCCTGAAGTGCTTATCCAAACAAAATTTCAAGTAAAGTCCTGTAGTGTATCTACTGGTTTAAAAAATCCATACAGTAAAAGATGTAAGGGATATAAAGTAAAAGACGTAAAGTAAAAGACATAAGAGAAACTACTGGATGAACATAGACATAAGAGAAACTACTGGATGAACATGATGTTTCTTTGGGGCATATCATCCATTATTGAAGACAACAAACTCTTTGCAATAAACTGTGTTATTACAGCTATAATAGGTGGCAACAAAACCACAGTAGAGGAAGAAACACAGAGACCTGAAAGTTAAAAAGATCAATAGATGAACAGAATGTTACATGATAGCTGAAATGAGGTCTTCTGAAAAATAAATTTTGTGCCATAATATGTGAGCAAACCTCTGCGATTTGAGACTAACTTTAATATAGGTTTAGACTCAAGATATACAAACAGCAAAATGCTGGTAAACAGCAAATGAAGGTACCATCCTCAGATTTGGCTGCTTATTTGAGAGGTAGCTAACAAAAAACTCCTCTTCCTCCGCAGACTACTTCCCACTATTAGAGAGAGACAAAATAAATATAATAAAGAGTATCTTCTGTTGTGACAGAAAACATTGCTTACTCTGGATATCTGATTTTTCTCCTTTAACTTTTAGTGAGCAGCCAAAAATACATAAATTTTAAAAAACATGTCGTTTTTTTAGGTGTGGTCACCGATCTTGTACAGGTATGATCACAAACACGTTAGGTAGGATTTTATTTCTATCAGTTATATCAATCCTATACAAGAGGCCCAATGACCCAAAACAAACAAAAAACAAAACAAAAAAACCAAAACTGAAAAAAAAAACCACCCAGAACCAAAAAAAACCCCACAAAACCCCAAGAAAACCTAGGAAAACAAAACAAACAAGCCTTGAGTCTGAGTCTGAACATATGCTTTTCAGATGTCATTTATCACACACTTGTTTTTTAGTATTTTGCTTTAGTAATTCCAGCATTATACTTTCAGCCATGTGTACAAGCATCTCTGGTCAAATTTCAAGGTGTTCAAAAAGCATAAAAAGGAACCACTTTATTCTGTTTTGAAGATGTGGTTTATCCATATACCTCTCATGTAGATTCACTGGAGACATGACTGATCCATTTTTCTGCCATAAATCCAGTGCACATTGGTCTTGCTATGCATACAAACACATGCTGTTTCTGACTTCCCAGAAAAGAAAAAACTGCTTTGGGAAGGTAAAATGATGGCTAGTATGTTAGTCTGAGAAACCGAGATCACAATTTGGAGTACACAAACCTATCAATAAGAGTGCAAAACTGAAAGCTAGAAAAGAATGTTTAGAAGTCAATACCTCAGAATACCAAGCTATTCATGAAAAGGCAAAGTTAACTGAAACTTGGTTTTGGTCTTACCAGTTGGAAAATGTGCTCACATTCAGATAATTCAGATAAGTAGTCAAAATGACCCATCCAGGAACAATACAATTTAGAAATCAAAGACCTTTCTGTTAAATGAATTGATTTCCTGTTTAAAATGTGCAACAATGCAATAAAACTTATTTTTCTATTTTGGAATGCAAAGGGGCTTCAAGTATTCAAAAGTTTCAAGACAGAGTTTTGTGTATACCTAGATTTCTGCTTATTCTTCCTTTGAAACCCCTTCTAAAAATCTCACTATTTCAACATGTTCTTATATCTTTTCTTTCCATTGATTTGCTGTATAGACAGATACCCCTCCTTGCTCCTTTCTCTGCCTTCCCCATATGAAGAAGCACTATTGGAAAGAAAGGCAAAAAGGGAAAGCTGTTAACGACATCTGACTTTGCCCTAGTCTTGGCCTTCACATACAATTAGTGCAACATATGGCCTCAGATAAGAGCAATACATTTGAGCAGGGTCTGACTGACAGCACTGCCTCTAGGTATCCCTGTGAGTGGCCTTAACACACCCCAGTGCATCACTGGATTTGTGCTTTGGTCCTTAAAGCATGAGAACATTTCATCTTTCAAATTCTTTACGCCATCCTTGTGAGGTCTATAACAGCGGCAGACTATGGGAGGGTAGGTGCCCAAAAGAAAAGCCCACCTAGTTTAGAACCTGCTTGTTGAAATTAGGAAAAACTTGATAAAGATTCACTTGGGAGCAAGGAACACAGCTGCACTCATTTGCGAAGATCTGCATTGTCCCAGAGCACAACATAGGAGTCTATAAGACATATAAGTGGTAATTCATGAAACACTGAATGAGCTCTCTGACTCACATAAGTAGGCAAAAATACACCTGCTTTTCTGCTCTTTCCCAAATGTTTGATAGCTCTCCCTCCTCTGAGATAGCCATCGATCACAATCAGCAAAAAGACTGCTTCTCTCAGCAGCTTCAGATCATAGCCTGGATCTTAGTGCAAATCCAGTCTCAAAAGGTGTTTAAATTAAGTCATAAATTGGGGCAGCTGGGGCATAGCCATGTATTCTTTTTTGTCTTCTGTTACAAAGATGATAACCTTGGCTAAAGGAATGAGATAGCAATAGAAAAATAGATACAGAAAGACTCAGCAAATGTCATCTGCTAGACATCCTAGGCCTACTTTAGTGTGTTTTTCCATATTGGTTCTCAGAATGTTTAAACTTTCAAAAAGCATATTTTTAATTGATGGAAATATGATTCTTATGCAAGCCTGCAAGAACATCCAGTATTGCCAAACAGAGTGCTAGCACTCTGAAACTTTCAGACTTTACTATTGTTATCACCCAGCAGCTGCTGCATTTGGTCTGATCTGTCTGCAAATCCCTGCTAAAAAGGCTTGTTGATTTTTTTTTCCTAGATTAGATGCCCTTTCCTTCCACCTGTGGTCTTCACAATTAAAATTACATGAGGTCCTCATATTTACTGTGATGAATCATGAAGACATCATCTTTCATATAGGAATTTACACATGGGGAGATGTTTTATCTATTGTCCCTTGAATAAAGTTCTCACAACTTTTGAATGACACAAACAGAACTACAAACAATATCTTAATGTTTAGTTAAACAAAGTACTGCTAGATCTAAAGAAAATTTATTACTAGAGCAGCTATGCACAAAATAAAATACCATTTTCCTCTTTCCTGACAAATTTATATAAATTAAGTGAAATCTAATTTGCCCTTTCTTTAGTGCTGAATTGATTGGATAATGGTAAAACTTCCCAAAGGATGAAACCATTCCTATTTGCATGCTGATTACACTGACAGGACTATATTGACAATGCATGTATACATTGACACACAAACTCCTGTCATTTCTATTAATTCAATGTGGAAAATATATTTTTAGCAGAGACTCAGATTTCATGTTTGTAACTTGACAAATTAGTTTAGTGCTGCTGTGGAGATAGAATCAAACTGCTGTGTTTACACTATGTTGCCTCTTCAACTATGACTATATAAAAACAGCATTTACTAAAGGAAATGGAAATTCACTTTAGACATGAATGCTCTGCTCAAGTAAAAGTTCTGGAATTTAAGAAGCACTTAGTTGCTGCATTAGGCCATTTAGGATGTTTCAGCGTCTCAATTGACTGTAATACCAATCTGCTCAAGTGCCCTGTTAATGACCTTCCATCTCACAGCAAGCTCAGGAATTCAGTGTTTATACTTTTCTTTTTTTTTTTTTTGTAACTATACCATGAACAGACTGAAGGACAGATCCTTCTTTCTCTCACCACTGTGGCAGAAGGATGTAAACTGTTATCACTTCAAACAAAAAAACCTCTTATCTTCATGCCTCTTAATGAAAATTATCATTGGCAAAAATTAGGAAAAGGGAACCACTTCAAACAGGGTGTTAAACATAAAGAAACAGTTTTAAATGTTGATTCTAAATAAAAAAAAATTGTATACATTAACTCTCATGTTGCAGCATGAAGAAATCTTAGTTTTGTGTTATTGTTCCAAATGAATAGCTACAACACAGTAATATGTATCTTGACTGAGAACACCACTACCATTTCTCAAAACACTCCCTAGAATTTTAATATAACTAGTAAGCAATGTAAGATATATATAGGGAGAGGACTGGATCTGTGCCATTGATCCAGCTTCACTGCAGACAAAAATATGCGTCATTTTCACAAACTTAATATAAGACTCAGAATATCTGCTATGTTAGCAAACCTGAATACTTAATCATCTACCCTGTCATGTCTTTAGCAAACGGACTAAGATCATGAGAAAACTTCCTTGAATGACATCACTAGCACTTGTCTGCATTGTTTACATTTTATTGTGGCAGACTAGTAAAAATTTGAGTTACATATTTTGGAAAATACTAAAGCCAAACTCCATTTTTTTATATTTCTCTTCACAACCCTAAAAATAAGACTACCTACAAATACTTACTTACTTTTGCACTCTTTTTTCCACCAAAAAGCAACACAATCCTTTCTGATTTCTTATCTATATACATTTACTAAGTTATAATTTAAAAAGTTATTGACAAAAAAAAAATTTTGATGCTCTCAAACAATTCTAAAAGCTGAACACTAATTATGGAGAGCCACAAAGACTTTAGAAAGTAGTTGCTCCCCCATTTCCCCCAGCAGAAATTTGAGAATGTAAAACTCTTGGCTTGCTTTTAGAATTCTGGTTTTGCACATCCAGGAAAATAATTGATGCCTCTGAAATAAAAAAATCCTTTTCAGATATCCATTCTTAAAAACCTCAGTAGATTATGGGAACAGGATGTGTTCTAGGATAAGTATTCCCAGTTCTTCACAGGTTATTATGGACAGATTGGAGTCTTTAGTATGCTCCAACATGACAATCAGACATATGTAAGCATTCAGAGCCTAAAACTGTGGCTGTTAAATCAACATGGTTCAGTTTAATTTTCATCTCATCCACAGCATAGATCACATCAGCCAATACTTCTGGTTAAATGGTTGGTCCCTTAACAATGTTACATAGCAAATACCATCACTGAAGTTAGTGGGGATTACAAGGCTACAGTCTCTCTGTATGCTCCTCATACTACAGGCTGACTGGAATGGGAATTATTGTGTTTATGTATTAATCCTTTCAGGAAGAACATATAGAAAGGCTTAAAAGTAGATAACATTTGAAAAACTCCAGTTAAATCAGTTTTTACTACTTAAAATGCTATTTTCAGGAAAACATTCTGGGGTTTTCTTATGTTTAATGCACATTTCTTTAAATTTACTGTGGAGAAGAGTATCTATCAAATATTAATACCTCCTATTTCCCAGTTAATTCAGTGAGCCCTGGTCCTCATTTTTAGCTCATTCACAGTCTCCTTAGGAATAATCTTGTATAGCTTTTCTCATGTTGTATTTTCTTTTCTATCTTTGCAGAAATACATTTCCAAAGTGCAGTAAATTGTTAAATAAGGTACCTCTGACCACAACTGATAAGTCCTCAAGGCAAGGTAAGAAAATAAACCATCGGTACTTAAGACATCTAAACATTGCTTATACAAAGGGAAATTCCATTTCTGTGAACATGAAGCACCTAACCAGATTCAGCCACCTTGGTTTCAGTATTATTGGCAGACCGACAAAGATGTGGTTCCATTTCAGGTACGGAATGCAATGAACAAAACAGACTTGCAAACCAACTAAAATACAAGCATTTAGCAAATCCCTGCAAATGTAGAAATCTCCATAGAAAGAAATGTTCAAGCAAAAGCATCAAATCTATGGACATTTATGAGAGAGATACACAAAGAGCACCATTTTCTGGGCATGGCAGAAGTTAAACCATCTTTACAAAATCCTGGGATGCCAGATGCATACTCTGGAGCACCAGCTAGCGGCATCAAGTATTTTGCTGTTCACAGAAATAGCACTCAAAGGTGTATCCAGCTGAATCTTTTAAATAGCACTGAAGCAACAGACAGAACTGGCAGATTTGCTTGTGCAATTTCTTGGCATGGGAAGCCAAGAGCAAGAGGATCTGTAGTACAAAATCAAGCCTACTGTGGTGCAACAGCACCAGCGAGGTATTGTGCAAACAGTTGCACTGTTAGGTGCATCAGCTAAGTGCCTTCTCTAGAAGGAACCACAACTTGAGGTGATTTCTTTATTAATTAAGAGAAATTAAAATATTTGTGATTAGTGTTTCGGTAAAAGAGGATAAGTTTGCTTTCTCAGCTCCTTAACTCTTCAGACACAGCCCCAAAATTCTCATTGCCTCATTTTAAAAGGTCAGCCTTTAATATTTCAAGACTCCTCAGGAAAAGCAGGGATTCCTTGCTTATAATACATCTTCAGGCTTCCAGGGTCTGAAGCTCTGAGCTGCACAGCACCCTGTCATTTGGACGTGGAGCACAATAGCAAAGAGAACAAAGCACAAAGCCTTTAAACCTGATGTACTCAGCTGGACATTGTTTCCACAAATCCTAAAAGCCTGGGTTTAGGCATTTTCTGGTGCTTTTGTTAACTGATTTATGTTGGTTGTTTTGGGTTTAGTTCTTTCTGATCACTGAAAGAGGCACACACTCTATCCTCTATCCACCTCTTCCTGCAGTGCTGAAGCTGGCATCAGGAAAACAGCAGGCGTGTTGTAAAGGGAGTAACTCCAAAGGGAGTGGTTACAGGCACCAGGGCAGAAGTTGCCTATTGGCTTGGGAAAACATCAAAACAATCTGTCTTCATTTGTAAACCCAGGAACTGAGCTGCTCTTTGGAAGTTTTAAGGGTGCATGTGGTGCGGCATGGAAATATTTCTGGCCTGTAGGAGATACAGCTCTTTTAAGGCTGTTCATTGGAATGCTTTACAAGATCATCAATCGTACATTTGCTCCCCATATCATCATTCCGTTATTCAAGCTTGTTTTGACATTATATTAATTTATAAATTCACGCCTTGTGTTTCCATAACATTTATGGAATTATTATCCACTGATAACAGAGTCTTCACACAGACAAACTTGTCATGCAAGTAACTAAATTTCTTACCTGTTTCTCCTTGTAGACTATTTAGAACATGACTAACCTTAAATCCCTTTATATTCTTCTTTGTAACCTCGTAATTTCTGAAGAGAAAAATCTACTAACCCTAGGTGGAGTTTAAGAAAATTGTTGCTTAACTGAATTGACACCTTTATACAGATTTTTATGTTCATTTTAAGGGACTCCTTCAATGTGAAACAATTTCAGCATTGTCATTCAAATATGAAGAGTGGGGTTCTTTGCTGGTTTCTATGTACACATGCAAGTGATTGCTTGAAGGAAATATTTTCATAGACAAGTCGTTTCTCTTTGAAAGAAACAAATAAAAACTGAATTGAGAGTGCAAGTACAAACTGCCACCTCACTATGTTACAGAACTAAATAGAAATTTAAATGCAAGTGAACTTCAGCATTGTTTTTGCAAGCAGTTGATAAGTTGCTGAAATTTCTAGAACAAGGGAAAGCGTTCTAAGAAAGTGGAAGTATTTACAAGTGTTGCTGCATATAAAGCATTAATGATGTCTACAGGAAATTACAATCATGCTCTCTTTTAAAAAGAAATAGGTGTAATATATATATACTGGCTACCTACCTGGCTTTAGAACAACAAAAGCATCATACATGATAAATTATAATACATAAATCATCCACCTGACATAAAATTACCTTACAATGTACTCTTAATTAAACAAATATTTTTCCTGAATCTGACACATCAGAATAAAAATAGAACCATAAAACAAAATCTACATATGAGCATAATGAACTCCCAAGATCTGGCGATTTTGATATAATGTTGCCAAAAATACTATGTTGGGGTTTGTTCCAAAAATGTATTTTCTGAAAAATAATAATCATGGAAGTGTATGTTTGCCATGAATGTTCATTACAATTACACAGCTGCACATATTGAAAAATATTTGCTTGCCACAGTCACTTCCCTCCCCAAAACATCAAAATACTTTTTGAAAAATTTGTTTATTTGAATACAAGTTTCAAAAATTATCCATTTTTTAGGAACAGCATTAATCAAGGTATTCAGAAAATGGTAAGTCAAAACATAGAAATGTATTCTATTTCAAACCAGAAATTGTTAAGAAACAGATTGTAGGGTGCTTGTGGTCATGAATCACTTATTAGAAACAGGTAATCTGGCTTCTAGATTCAGCTTCAATATGTGCTTTAGAAAAAGGTTACAGCTTCATCAGAAGAGACAGAAGTGTTTCCTTGTATTCATAATCTTCTCTCCAAGCCTTTCCCCCTTCACAACAAAGTCCTCCTGTTAAAATAGGAAACACCACTAAGTAGCCCACTCTATTCAGAGCAGCAAGCCTGAAACAAAACGGGCCCCATGGGGCAAGCTACACCAGTCATCAGACTACAGAAGTGTCCTGAATGCTTCTCAATCTTTTCTTTAGCAAGTCATGCAGGCAGGTATTTGCTGGACCTGAAATAAGAATCCTAGTCTCCATCACTTTCAATAGCTACAGTTAGTACCCACTTAGGGGAATTTTATCTGACATTTATCACTTCAGAAGTGATATCATTACTGAACTACAAAGCAAAAGAGAAAGCATCTCTTCCTGCTGTGGGCTTAAGTCTTTCATTTTGGTAATGCTGCAAGCACTGAAACATACATTCTGGAAATCTTAATAAACACAGTTAGTTCTTTAAAGGACACCTTTCTTTTTCTTTGTAAAAGCAAATGTCAACCACGTCAGCCATTAAATAAAATGTATTTGGATTTGAATTTTAACTGATAACCTGAAAATCAATCACTTCCAATGATTTAATATAAATTTAAAAACCTCCAAATATGCATCAACCACGCTACATTTGTTTTTCAACCATAATTTTTATTTGCCATATTCTCATATTCTTCACATTCTTATGGTCCTATTTTTTGCTTTCCCCTTCTCAGTATTCCTTTCTAAATTCCAACATTTGATTTTACCTAGGATTTTCCTCGTCATTCACAGGCACTATATGCAAACACTTTGCAGCTGTGAAAATAGTGATGTCATTTCTTCCGTTACTTTCTTTCTTTTTTTTTTTTTTAAGAAATCAGTTTTATTATTATGTGGCAAGTATATTGCTCTTGTGGGAACAGTATAAAAGGCAAACCAAAGGATGCTGAAATAAATACTGAATATCATGCCTATCAAACAAATATTTATTTATTTTAGCTCTGAACAAAAGAGAGTTCTTACAGCCATCACATATATTGCTAGGTGCACATTTTAAGCCATTTGGTACATTTTCACTATCAAGTCTTTGATGAGACATGGGAAAGCCCTATGCTCTCCAGCAACTTATTTCACAGTCTGCATGCCACAGAAGTTTGAAGGAGATGAAGTTTCTACATTTTGTATTTCCGGAATCTTTCCAAATCTAATGTGAGCTGCATTGGTAAGGGGTTTATCCAGTGTTTCCTCTGCCCACTAATGAAAACCACAAAACCATCTTTGCAGGTTTCAGAAGCTGCTACCTGTACCATGAAATAAGTAGATCCTTCGGTGCAAATGGAGCAAGAACACTTGTGTCACATCTCTGTTACAGAAACTGGTAATGTTTGTATTTATTAGCCTGTGTTAGTTGTTTAACTTTTCCAGCCACATCAATGAAACTTCAGGATATAAGGTGATAAATCATACATGGGTTAAGAAACACGTAAAGTGGCTTCCAAAGTCTTATTCTGTCCAGGCTAAAATTACTTTCCTAGTTTCCAGTTTTAATTACTTGTGTCATATTGATAGCTAGCCAAGCACAGACCTTGACTTTTTTTCAGTTTTATTCTACTATCATGCTCAGTCTAAGTAAATCTGAAAAGTACTTTCTATATCTTGGTGTGTATGTTGTACATAAATTATTTTTTCACCATGATACTACTCAAAAGGTACTTATGGCTCAGAAACACTACATTGACCTAAACCAGCCTTCATCGCAAAAGAATCAATTGAATTCAAATCAACTCACTGCAAAAATAATCAATTTGTTGATCTCTGCAAATGTACTGGATAGAGGGACTTTAAACGTGTTAGTTATTTAAATCTGTGCAGATTGTGCATGCCAGAGTGGCAACCAAGTGAACTACTTTAGGTCTGCTTTTATTTTCTGCATATCTATCCTCATTAAGGGTCTTTTACCTGACCTCAACGTAAATTTACCTATCCCCAGAACACCCACCCCCAGTACATCTGTCTCAAAAATTAACAAGAATATTGCCACAAGACTCTTGTAACACCCTCTTGGGGTGTGCTTGGCCTGCTTACTTACTTCAGTGCTTGTTATCAAGTCTGTCTTCACTAGTCAGAGTGGTAAGTCTGTCCTTCAGCACAGCTATTAGGAGCTTTACCTTTCCAGAATCCTAAGAAAATAATTAATCCAAAGTTAGCATGCAATACTTCTTTTTTCTAGGGTCAGCATTCTCACAGGTCTGAAAAAACACTTGCCAGTTGCTTGAGGTCAACAGTTCAGTCTCGCTCATCCATTCTGCAGTGAGCTGTGAGCCTGCAAGAGCAGAAGTGGGCCTTGTGCTGTCAGCATCTTTTTTACAGAGCTGCTGCTCACCAGGTTGAGCTTCTCCTTTTAAATGCCAGTCATCACAGAATAAGAGTGGAGAACTACTCTATCCTACTGTAACTTATCTAGGGAAGAAACTGCTTATTGTAATCTATAGCCTTACTACAAGTTATCTGAAATCTCATCCACCATTAAAATAGTTCCTAAACATTGTTTTATAACTGTCAGAGATGAAAAGAAACTCAAGATTATTTTTACTTCTGTGTGCTACACACACCTGATTCTTTAACTTGGCCGGTTAATACATGAACAGAATGAGTCGCTGAAATTAGGTCTGCCCAGTCTGGCAAACAAAGAAAACATTGTGGATTATGCAGTACATGATGAGAGGAGAAAAAAGACCTCAGGGAAAAGAAGTTAGGTACTCTGAAAAACAGAAGGAGTATCTGGGAAAAATAAATAAATAAAGTTTTATGCATTTAGACACTGCCTACGGCATAGCCCCCAACCAGAGCTTGTGTGAACATAAGCTCGGCACTGTTCATTGCCCCATTGCAATCTTTGAATGTAAGCACAAGGCTTTTCTTCATTTGTAGTCAAATAATTTAAACGTAGATGTCTTGACTGAAGAGAAGTCTGTGAACAACTGTAAGTTAGAAAGGTAGATCCAGCCATTGTGCTTTATTTCCACAAGCACTTCCACATATGTGAGACTTACATTTTCATTGATCACTCATGTTTGCCGTTTTCATTACTGCTGAAACTCAGTTTGGGACTCTGGTCATTTGGTTTCTTGTAGACACATATCAGGTGTATGCACACACAATAACACCAGAAGTATAGACACACAATTAACATCAGCTTCACAAATCAATCATACTTCACCTGAATGAGTTATTGCTACCACACAATAGCTGCTGGTAATGAAGCCACTCATCCATTACAGCATCTGTCATTTCAGCTGCATGACCTGCTTCTACCAGCTTTCAGTCACCCAGCTGACAGTTTTTTTTCACTTGAAACTCCTCAACCTGGCTGGAGGACCAACCAAGTCAACATCAGGTGTGAGCAACCTAAAGACAGACAGTACCCTGAGCCTGCAGGCCTGCCTGCTTTGCTTTCGTCTTACTCTGGGGTTCAGCTGCTCCCAATAATTAGCCAACAGAACTGCAGATCACAGCCTAACAAAGCAGTAAAGGCAGTTCAAAGGCCAACTGGCACACTAAGAGGAAGTCCAGCCATGCACTCCCACCTCTCTTCTACCACCATCTGACCCCTCAGCAAGTAGGTTAGAAAGCCACCCCAACAAACAAAAGAATGCAGTAATCTCCCACAAACTAGCTGGTGGTAGGATTAAATAAGCATTAGAGCCAGGAGAAGCACAAAGCCAGGCTGGAGAGGAAGGAAGTGGGAACATCCCTTTCAGCAGGGGTTAGCCTTTTCATTGGCCTTATCTGCATTGTCAGGCTGTGGTTGGAGGTGTGTGCTCCAGGAACAACTGAGCAGGCTTAACAGCTTTCTGATGCCAAAAGGAGCAGTCCCATTCTCCTCTCCCTTGCATTCCATCTCTGGCACGTATCTGACCCCTCAACAAACTGACTCATTATTCTGACTGAAAGCTATTTCCTTTATTGGTTGGGTTAGTTTACCCATGGTTTAATGAACTGAGCTGGCTCAGAGAGAGGTCAGAGAAGCATCTAGCAACAAAGAAGCACAGGAAATACACAGCTCTGAGAGAAGAGGGGACACAGTGCTGCCCTTTAGGAACAGCAAGCAGGCAAGTCAGCTCAGCCATCTCATCCCTCTGCACTCCCAGCCACCTAGCTGGCAGCTGGCCAGCTTTCAGAGGGAAAACAACCAAGAAGGCTGTGGTTCTGTTTACCCAACTGACAGCTCTTTATTTGGGGACTAACAGCACCCTTCAGCTCAGCAGCTGCTAGTCATAACAGGCTAAAATCTGTTGTCCAGCACACCTCAACTGAGATATGGTCGATTAAGATTTACTGCTGAGATACCACAGTTCAAGCTCCATCACGAAGCCTTCTGCTTCAAGACCTACTTACTCTCTGTGTCGTTCAGAAGGGTCAAAAGCCCTCCACTGCTGAGAGCCAAAGGAGCTGGCACTGTCTCAGTTCACCCCTCCCAGGGTGGCCTTCCGTCCCTCTAACACCTCCTGCTCTACAGCCATGTTCCCTTCTGCCCTCCAGCTGCAGCTGCACCCAGCTCCTGATGCCTCAGCAGAGGGGCTGTGGTGCTGCTCTGTGAAGGCATGAGGGTCCTTTCTGCACAAAGGCATGGTCCTTTCTGCACACAAACGTCAAACACACGTTGCCATGTTTTATTGGCTGCCTTGAGTTTTCCTGGTTGAAAAACACATAATTTAGTTCAGAACTGACAAATGCATGGGACAGGGAAGAAGCACTCTTTGGTGGTCTTCTTTGTCAGGTTTGAAAATCTGAAGATGCTCTTGCGTCAAGTGTTTTTTCATATTAAATATTAAATCTTTTCGCTGTGGTAGAGAGAAATAATCATTATGACACTGCAAGTCCCCTCTTCCAGTATTTACAGAATAGAAGATGTATTAAATATTATTTCTAGATTACATTTGCATTCTTTGAAGAGGTTAAAAATTGTCCTTAAAAAAAGTTAAAGAAAACAGAAAAAAACATAAATTAATATGCAGATATGTGAATATCAAGGGCATTATAGATATTTTCTTAAATACATTTAATAGAAAGTCCTGAAATGAAAGCAAATTAACATTGTGAAAAACAGTTTGAAAATTAAAATATTTTAGTTCTGCAGTAAGTGTAGGAACATATTACGAAGTTAGGCAGCAATCATATGCATAATTAAAGAAGTGATTATATGTATATTTATACCATCAATGCATAATCCTCAATTTGTTTAACATAAAACAGAACATCAAGGAAACGAGAATTTAAATTCTACTTGCTTAATATGGAACATTAAGTACACAAAAAATTGCTTGTAATTTTAAAGTGTATAACTTGAACAAAATTTCAAGGTGGCAAATATTTGAGAGGAAGTAATGAGTGAAAAGAAAAGGGAAATATTAATATTATGCTTAATGAACAGAAGCTTCGTTTGTAATAATTAAGGAAGGGTATGCTCCCATTTCAAATACTTGAAAAGAAAGTAATGCCAATTAGCAAGACATCATTTCATAAAAACAAGGTAGATGTGAGAGCTCTTAAATACTTACATAGAATTTTTGTCTGGCTTCAGCTCATCAGGAAACGTATATGATCATCACCCTTAAACCATAAAAGTCTCTAATAACAACTATCTCCGAAACATTTGCTTATATTCAAATTCTTAACAGGTTGTATTCTGTATTTGTTATGAGAAATTGGGGATTTGGCACTGTGCATTTAAGATGACTAGAGCACTGCCCCCTAGTTTTTCCCTCCTTTGTGCCCTCTTTCCCAAAACAAGGAAGTCTGAAAAAATGCAGTGAACTTGCTGTAGAAAGGCATGAAAAGACTGCTTATTCTCAGAGAGAGGTCTCTGTGAGGTGCTCCTGAGGAGCAGCCAGACTTTCTTAACAGATCAGAGGAGCCATGGTCAAAGAAATACAATTTTGAGAAAAGGTGATATCTGCTTCCTGCTAAACACTAAATTCCATGGACCCAAACATGGAGACAACCAAGTCATTCTTCCTTGAATCTCAGCCAAGGGCTGTAGCAAAGATTATTCTTTCATATTTTTTCTCACAGAGTGTAGAGCATACTCATCTATTTTGATAACAGTATTTACAGTGTTTTCTTTTAGCCTCTTTAGAAATGGTACCCAGCTGTCTTGAAGGCAGCCTTTTTTATATTTGATTGGCAGCACTCTCAAGACCAAATATTGAGCTGTTCTCAGGAGTTAAAGAGCTATCACTGTAAATATAATGTTCTGTCTTACCAAGCGTTCTGTGGTTAGTTGGATACCAGAAATAGATATTAGCTCACATTGTCAATGTTGTATGGTCTTGACAGGTTAAGAAGTCATCCATCATCCAACTTAAAAGTTATTCTAGAATGTTTTGGAACCTTAATTGTGTTACTCAAGGGATTCCATCTTGCCGCTGACTCTTCAGCTTTCCTTCTGTGCACAGAAACCTGCTATAAGATATTAATAGTCATCTGCTCCTGAGCAGAGAGGAAATACTGTTTTGTGCAGAATGTGTGTACCTTCTAATGAAGGAAAACAAAACTAAAAATCAACTAAGTATTTAACTTTTCATTTCCTTATTTTTCAGTGTTTGTGTTCAAATGATGACATATGCAGTCATGTTAAAGTTTATAGATGAGGGATTGGAATTATATGAATATGAAATTTTGGTTTATGCAGCATGTGTTAATGTTTGAACTGTAACTTAACATTTAACATTACATTTAACATTACATGTATCTTCAATATTATCACATTAATTATTATACTATCATAACATTGATTCAAACCATTAGTATTTGTGCAACAATTTCCAAAAAATGCATTTTAAAGCACTTATAAAACTATCAAAATACTTTTGCATTTGTTGTTTATACATGTTGAGGATTTTTAGAATGGTTAATACTATGTATTGTAGGATGGGAATATCTCTATTAATTGCTAACTTAGGATGGTATGTTTCCTCTAATTCAAAACTGTTGCTCTAATAAGTCCTTCTGGTTACCATTAGAATCATGAGAGACTGAAAAATCAAAGCTGTAGAGCCAGTCAGTGTCAATGACAGCTGAAAAATAAGTCAATAGCATTAATAGAAGTATTTTTGTTCAAAGAAATGTTGTTTTTATGCAAACATACAAGTAGTGTTAACCAACCAGTGTTTATAAGTAGAAAAATAGGAAATGCCATTTTGTGCTAGGATTTATAGCCAATCAGTCATAAAAAAAGTTTTAAAGTGTTCATCCTCATTTAAAATAGTGTGTTGAATACTTTAAAATGCAGAAATAGGGGAAAAAAGGTGTTTAGCTTATGCATCGCGTGTTAAAAATATTTTCAGTTAAGCTAATGAGGATATCTTCTCAGTGCTTTATGACATTCACTTATTAAGTTGTATTAATTATACACTCAATTTCCTGTATGTTATCCTGTGTACATAGGATGAGACTTAACCTGCAGACTGGCTGCTCCAATGAGTGATGCTGCATGTTATGGTTTAAAGATTTTGCCCAGAGGTTGAGTTAGAGCTCTGCTGGTTTCTTTTGGTGAGAGAGCTTACTGCACACCTTTGCTCCTGATATTTTCTCTTTGCTACTGTAGCCTGAAAAAATTTATTTAGCCTCAGTTAAATATTGTTGTATAGCTGTTATTATTGAATCTACTTCTTAAATGTCCCATGACTCAGCTGTCTGTCCTTAGAATTCACTTACAATAAATATGCATTGCATGATGAGATCTTGGCTAGAAAATATTTGTGGGATTGTAAAACTCGTTTTTACAGAGAACAGCCCTGAGGTGATCTTAGGAGCAGGGAACTTTAGGCCTTGAAATAATACTAGAAACAATTCTAATGAAGTAGACTGTCACTAGTTCTCATAAATCCTACAGATAGTAAAGACACTTTTCTACTTCTGTGCTATTTCAAGGTCTTAGATAGAATTTTAATATTTTGCCTATCTTCTACAGGTCCATTGCTTGAGCATACATTTCTTTTGAGGAGAAAATTTACAGTCTTGCAAATTAGTAAGTAAATAAATAATTTTAATGCATTTCATTTTGTTGATTAACTACTATTTAATGACACAAATTACACTTGTACAACACTTCTTTTTATATTAGTCATCCTTGTGTTTTGTCATTAAAGAAAGGGGATCTACATAAGAAGAAACCTCATTACAAGTCTCTTCTATTAAGTCTTTGCTAAGAATTTTATATGGCAATTATGGAGTGTTCAAATTACCAAATGATGGACTACCAATGCTTTTACAGCAGTTAGTGAATATCATTTTGAAGTAAAAAAAAAGTGTTATATAAAATACTTAAATATATACCGAGAGAAATGAAAAGCAAGTTCTTTTAAGTGCTACAATAGACTTCTTTAAAAGCTGTCATGAACCAACCTGTCCTTTAAATCATACTTATTTTAGAAATACTATTTTGGAAAATCTCAGAACTGACACCTGGATAAGTTATTACCTGATGCTAGAGATGTAAAAGCCAATTTATATTCTCAGATTTTTATTTCTATTAATAAAAGAATTCTCAAAATAATTTGGAAGGAACAAAATGTGTTCAAACTATTGTAAGGTAAAGAAGCAATGTTAATTGACATATATTGCAACACTCAATGGGATATAGTGTGAAGTGTTACACGAAGTCTGTGTGAATTTGTTCGTCAGTCCTGTCACTTCAGTTTTGAGATGTGTTATCTGGAATGATTTACAGGTACAAGGGACTGAAAAGGAAGACATCACCATTTCACACCAAGGAATGTTCCAATTATACTCTGTTACCTGTATTAGTAATTTGTAATTTGAAATATCTAAAGTATAGAGCCACAGTTCAGTGTTGTTAATTGATATGGACATGAATGTGGTAACTATTTGTCATTTTTAGAATATTGAATGTGGTAGGACACCAATATGTAGCAACTGTATAGCTCATATTTTCAAGCTGGAAATGCCTCCATTGAGCATGAAAATTTTTATTTTTATAATAATATTTTTATTTACAGAATCACAGAATGGCCTTGGCTGGAAGGGACCTTAAAAATCACCTAGTTCCACCCCCTGTTTCAGACAGGTATAACTTTCACTAGGTCAGGTTGTTCAGAGCTGCATCCAATCTGACCTTAAACACTTCCAGGGATGGGACATTCACAACTTCTCTGGACAGTCTGTTTCAGTGCCTTACCACCCTCGCAGTAAAGAATTTGTTCCTAACATCTAACGTAAAGCTGTCCTCTTTCAATTTGAAGCCATCCCCCCTTGTTCGGTCACTACATGCTCTTGTGAAAAGTCCCTCCCCATCGTTCTTGTAGGCTGCCTTCAGGTATTGGAAGGCTGCAATTAGGTCACATTGAAGTCTTCTCTTTTCCAGGCTGAAAAATCCCAGTTCTTTCAGTCTTCCATCATAGAAGAGGTACTCCATCCCTCTGATCATCTTGGTGCTCCTCCTCTGGACTCACTCCAACAGGTCAATGTCCTTCCTGTGCTGAGGATCCCAGAGCTGATGCAGCACTACAGGTGGGGTGTCATGACAGCAGAAGAGAGGGACAGAATCCCATCCCTCACCCTGCTGGCCACGCTGCTTTTAGTGCAACCCAGGACACTGGGCTTTGGCTTTATTTCCTAAATATTGCACATTTAGGCCTGTGTTACACATACCCATAAGTTGTTTTCTCCAATTTATGTTTCATTCAGTATTTCTTTTGATTTTACATATAATTTAAATTCTACAATAAAAGTCAGGCCAATACATCTTATTTGGGGAAAGTTGTAAAACCATTAAAGTCACATCCCCCAAACTATTTTAGGTCATCTTTAGAAATTTTTTTTTCCTATACCAAAGGAGGAGGTAATCAGCATGTTTTTTTTACATTGAACAATGCAAAAATCTTTGCATAAAACAGATCTTTTGAACCATTGAGGCACAATACTGTGAACCACTTCCACCAACTTCTGCTCATAAGGGTCTTGTATAATTGTATGGAAAGAGTAACACTCAAGCGTGAGGTTCCAGCAGAGAAGAGCTACCCCTAAACTTATCAGACATATTGATTTCGTGAATGCCTTATGTACATATAAGCACACATTCTAAACACATGAATTTGAACACTGTGCAAATTACTCCATGAAATCTTTTCTTCAGTAATCTGCCATCACCCTTCTATGGTTACTGTGCTTTTTTATTACAGAAATTCTGTTAGATGTTGGATGTCAGATGTTAGAATCCTTGTAGTCTTTCTTGTCTCTTCCCCCATGTGATGACAAGATGGAATGATTCCTTCAGCAAACTTCATGCCAGGAAAGTTCAGGTATTAAGGAGTCTACAGTCTGAACTCACAGTCCGTGTCAGGAGATGCCTTCAAACAGAATATCTCAATCTAGAAAAGTTAAGGCCTTATGGGCCTTACCCATTAGATCATTCCCAAGGCACCCTTGGATCATTCCCTAGGCTAAACTCACTCCTACAAAAACATTGGACAAACCTGCTAAAATAATGTGACTTAATGGGAAAAAAAAAGTTATCATTTAATTGACATTTATACAAATATATCACAACTCTTACTCAGTAACTAGTGACAAGTTAAAGTTATAATCCTGTTACAGTGCAAGAAAAAAGAATCGTTTAGTAGGTAAACTACAAAGATTTATTTTAAGGACTGGGCTTTTCCCTAATATGGATCCTATTCTGCTCATCTTAATCAACCAGAGAAAAGTATACAGCTTAAGAATAGTCTTTTTCACTTATTAATAGAGGAAGGAAAATTCTCTTTGAAAACGATGAAATTACAGAGGTGTTTTTTTAGTTTTGTAGGTCTGCACTGTAGTAACTATTGCTGAAAGAAAAATAAAGCAAAATCAGTTAGGAAGGAGTAAGCCAATAGAGCAAATAAAAGAAACTTACTGTACATGCCTTAAAAGTCTCCTTCCTTCTCTGAGAAACTAAATGCAGTAAAATTTGGCAAGAAAAATTTGTTCTCTTTATGCATTATTTGTAAGGCAAAACCGGTCTTCTAACTGCCACTAAAGAACTATTGCTCTTTCATTTTATAGGTACTATAAAAGGCGTAGGAACCAAATTTTTCAGGCTGCTTCTTAACTTATTGATATCGTAGGAATTCTAGTGCCTGAGCACTTTGTTGGACTGGCTTACATAGACCAATAATTTCACCACCTTTTGTGTGGCCTCCCAGCATGTTTCCTTCTTGTCTTTCCTGTGAAACTATGAGGTTGCTCATTACGTTTCTTAACTCATTGTTGTGGTATATACTGCGATACGAAAGTACTTTTCAAATAATGTCATTTTCAGCCAGCATATCATGCATAACAGTATTCCACTTATTTTTATCTGCTCATTTGGTCACCATGCTCAGCATTACCTTCCTAAAACTTTTACAATTTATAAACTCTATTAAAATACATACTGGCTTCATCCTGCAAGCAGAGGGACATTGCTATGGATGTCACAGAACTTCTCTATTAAGCCATTTCTAAATTAGCAGACATTTATCTATGTGCAAATAAGGTGCCCTAAGAAAGATGGAGAGGAGTTAACTGTTGAATTCAGAAGTGTACTGTCAGAAATACTGGACAGTTGCAACCTGACTTAACCTCCTTGTGATTTCATTCATATAGCCTTCCTGTAGTATCATGAAGCTGGGAGAAAGTTATTCTCAAATGTATAGTGGAAATGACAGATGACCTAATGAATCTGGAAGCAATAACTTTTATTCAAAATTTCTTTTCTTATCTCAAATGAACCTCATATGAACATCTATGTATTGTTCCTAAAAGTTTCCTTAGTTTCAAAACAGTTCTGATAGGAATAGTTTTTGCATAAAGCAATTGAATGAATTCATCCCACTTAATTACTAAATTAACACTTATTCAGTTTAAGACTTGAATGTTACTTCATTAAGGAAAAAAAATATACAGTGTAAAAATTTACACATATCTCTTTTACTTTAAGAGTGGTAGGCATTCTCTACAGCAGAAATTATTGAACCTTTTGGAGCAACCATCCAACGTTTATATTTCTTGTGGCTCAGCATACGGCATATTGCCAGGTTTGTGGCTGAGGATGTTCTGAATATATGAGGCTGTTTCAAAGCATTTACTTCTTTGATGACTGGTCACACGAGGACCACAGACTGTAAACAATCGCCCTACATAATTTTATTTATATAAACGTAATTTCTGTTCAATGTATACTAATCACCTACGTTCTTAAAATTGAAAGGAACATACACCCATCTTTTAGGAACTGTGGGTTTGTGGCTGTATGTGTTCAAGTCTATCACGCTCTTTATGGCGTCAGCTGCAGTAATGGCCTGAGCATGGAAGAGCAAATTGTTCTAAGATTTGCTATCCCATATCTCTAGAGAGAATAATAAAGGTGATTTTAAGACCAGGAGACACAAATTTACAAAAGCAAACCATGAAAATATTCCTAAATACACTGAAAAACAGAATAAATCAGCTTAAGAAGAAAGCCACACAGGAAACCGAGACAGAACCTGCAGGCCCAGATAGCACCTTTACATCTCATTGGTGTTGCTCCCCAAGTGTCTTTGGATAGGAAAAAGAAAGTAATAACCCTGAAAGAATGTGTGATTTTATACTGGATGCCCAAATTCTGCAGGCTCAGTCTCAATGGAATTGCTTGCTTTGGGAACCCCCTAAGACAGCGCTCTGCTTTGGGGTCTGGTCAGATGAATGAAAAGCCTTAAGCTACTTTGAATGCCCAGCTCTGAAAATCCTCAAAGTCTGTTTCAGATGAGCTGTGGTGTATGAGGCACGTTGCAACTTCTTCCTGTCGTGCTGTTTCCCAGTCAGTTTTAGAAGTCAGCCAATATGGTGTGCTATCTGAAATGCTATAGGAATTATGTGTTATTTACAGTAACCAGAATTGGCACATTCATGTCTGAAAGTGCTGGCTAATAACCAGGTTTCTTCAGTGTGCATTGTAGGTTGCTTCTAGATGCTCAGGAGTATAGACGGAAAAGGTTAACAAGGAAATGAGAGGTCTATTTTGCATCATTCTAGAGGTGACTTTCTGTAGGCACATCTAGATATTATCCACAGACAAATGTGAAAGGCATCAAGGTCCCCTGGGATACTTTTGCAAGTATAAGCTAGACAGGACATGAAATTGCCAAATGCATGTTTCCTGAAAAACCATAAGTTGAGTGTGAATACTGAGAATCAGCTGACAAGCACTGATGTTGAGAAAGTACCAACTCAGGCATGGTCTTTGTTTAAGAATTGGTCATGAAAGACTTGAGAGAATGAGAGAAATTATAGGGAGAGTTGCTGGTCAAGTAATTGGTCCAGGAAAGACCAATTAATTTTAAAGGCAATTTGTTTAGTCAAAGGAATTTTATATAATTATAGGTAATAGTTAAAAAGGAGTTTGAGAGACACCAGTGGAAGCAGCATTTCCCAATGGCACTCAGGACCATATTGCTTACAGACTCATGTACCAATGGAAAAATATTTCTGCATGAGGGAGGAACAGTGTAGTTACCAGATACACAAAACACGGAGAAGTGGTAACAGCAGTTGTTGCCTGAATTCAGTCCCAGGTCAAATACTATGGCTTCCTATTGTTTGCTTCCTTTTTTTTTGTGAGCTCTATGTCACCATGAACTCTCCTGTATTAAATGTACTTTACACAAGTTCCGTAACCAATAATAAATAATGACAATTTTTGTTGTGTGTATATAGAATATCAAATGATATCTTCCTTTGACAAAGAAACTCCTCTTTTATTCTGATGCAATCTATGTTCTGGAACATATGTGTTGCTGTTCCAAGCATGACACCACATTGGTTGTACTTCAGAGGTGTTCACTTTGCCAGCTCTAATGCAGTTTTTAACAGCTTGTCTTTTTGTGACATATTGCAATTATGCCAAACTATGTAATCACTTATTTCACATTGAAGTTTCAAGCTTTTGTATGATATACAGCCTTGAAACTTAAAATTCCACTAGTCAGTAAAGCAATTAACTGCCTTCTGGGGGTAAATTTCACTGAAAAAATTATGATTATTCTTTATTATTCTTTTAAAAAATAATTCAATGAACACGGCTCCAGAGATGTTATCTCTCTCACTGAAGTAGGTGGGAGTTTTGCTACTGACCTCAACTAAGTCAGGCTTTTGCCTTAGGACAAGATGCTTCTCTGATGAATAATAATGAATTGCTAAGACTAAGCTGTGGACTGCCTTGCTAAAAAAGTCCACTTAAAAATTATTACCATATTATTACATTATATTTTTATATTCCTTTGCAGGCTCTCAAGCTTGCATATGCTTAAATTGTTCTCATGTTTTTGAATGTGGCACCATGGACTGTTAAACAGTAAGAATCCATCCTTTTGGTTGGTGAAAGTAGTGTGTGGGATTCATAGATATGATTTTTGCTTAGCATGAGAAGCAAAAATTTTACAAAATTAAAATTTTAAAAAAGTGAATTACTATTTCAAACTCCTACTCAAAGATATACAATTATGATGTAGGTTTGCTGCATTTTCCAAGCACTGAAGTCAAATCCCTTGAGAATTTTTTTATAAATCAAAAATATCTATGAAACTTCTAATATTAACAGAATAAAAATGTTTTCTCCTTAGATCTGGAGAGAATTTAATAAATGAAAGACTAACAAAAATCAGAGAAGTGACAGTATTTCTTGGTAGAATAGTCCAATATAGGTAGAACTTGTTAATTATGCATCATTCCTTAAGAACCTTCTTTTTCTTTTTGAAAGGTATGAAATATCATTTGAAATAATACAAAATTGTGACCCAATTGTGACCTAAAGCAGGAGTGGGGTGGAAATAAGCATTTTCATAATATCAAAAGAATTTTCTAATGATCAGTTTAGATGGGGACCTATTTGCCTGATTGTATAATTTGCCTTTTTTTATTATTCTGAATTCTCAGAGACAAATTTTAGTGTCTTGAAAACTGAAATTACATACATTCTCCATTTTGCACATGTAGCTTGAAGCATTATCTTGTCTTAGCATCTTTTCATTGTATTAAAAGTGGTCATCCTGTCTAAATTCTGCATTTAAACCCAGGGTGGATTTCAGATATAGCCTACTATATCCTGTTTCAAGGAGCTGTTAGGGTAAGTAAATTAAAACTGAGGAAAGTAATTATTTCTAACGTGACACAAAATAAGGAATTAGAATCTTAAAAACATTGTTTGAGACAGACAAAGCCTAAATTTTATTTTAAAAGTATGCACAATGCAGCATTCAATTTATACATGTCTAATCTCTAAATTCCATTTTGGCTACAAAATAGGTCTTTCAGAATAGTGAGCCTGAAGTCTGCACACTTCGCAGAGAATTGCAAAAGGCTAGCAAACACAAAACTTTCAACATGAGGTGGTCTTGAACTTCTAACCCTCTGCAAGGCTTAATTATCTAATTCAGTACATGAAAAGGATGATTGTCACTCATATGTATATCATCTTGGACGACTGATAGTACTGGGATATGTGCAAAATAATTCTTTGCCATTTGAAATAGGCCAGATCCCAGCCTGTGTTTATACAAATGCCTGAGGACTAGAGCAATACCATGTAAAAACAGGAGAGTTTGCTTTTCTTTTTCTGGTGTATGGCAAAGTCTTGGTACCAGACGTTCACCTGTAGAAAAAAGAATGAGACCATAAATAACACTTTCATAACTCAGTCAGTAGGTCTTTTCCTGGAATGGAAAACTTTAAATTCTGATAACCATTACCTAGCATCTGCATTTTAATTATATAATTCATAAAAAGATAAGAAACTCCACTTCAGGAATTAAAACACAAAATGCCCCCTAAGGACCATGCAACCACATTCTTTCCTCCTTGTTTGTTTTTCCCACCATCATGAATTTTCCTTTGCCTTACTGTCACACAGTTTATCCCACTCCAGTGGCCTGGGTTCACAAAGAAAGATGCAAGGGGATTGTTTCCCTAGCACCACTTTCTACATGTCTGGAGGGTGGGACAGGTTGCTTCTATCAGATCATTTCTGAGGAGGAGCTTTAACCATGAAAATATTGAAAAAAACCCTTAGCACTGCCAGTCACTGTGTTTTAGGAAAACCACAATGGCATTTTACTAGATGCCCAAACCATTCCTTTAATATCAGATGAGCTCAGACCATGCCTACCACATGTGGCCATTGTGCTCTAGTGTGTATTTTATCTACCATGAAATGCTCATGAGTATCACTCTTCTAAGAATAGCTAAGGCAGGTAAAGCTGCTTCTACTCATAGCACAGAAGTCGTACAGCAATATTAGATATATGTAGCAAAGAGGAATGATGGCAACTGAAACCAGCAAGTGATTTCCGGGCTGCTACACAGGTAAATTAATTCCCATCAGAAGCTTCCTGGAGTCATTGTGCCATAAAGATGGATTAAAGCCCTGAGGAACAGGTGTTACCAACCTAATAAGGAAGCTCATAATGACTGGACTATTGTGTCAAATAATATGTGTATATGCAACACATAATGTGCCAGATCCACAACTGGTGGAGTTCAGAAGAAAAAGGACTAGATTTTTTTTAATCTAAATAAGATCCTTTTAGACAAGGGATGGCCATGTCATAAAGATTAATTTTGTGGTTACAACAAGTTCTAGGAGAGTTTGAAGTTTACTATATTGTTTTCAAAACAGCTGTGTAGCTCTCCCATAGACACAAAGCAAAAGGTAACAAGTACTTTCAATTAACGGGAAAAAAATTCATTTACAAGGCTTCAAAAGCCCATAGCAATTATTTTCTCAGATTCATTGCTGAAGTCCAACTTTAAATTCATGCAGTTCAGAGTCCTAGCTGGACATAAGGGCCCTAGTCCTCCAGTCTCAACCAAGACACTGATTCTAAAGTCAGTAAGAAGTCACAGGCACATGCCACATGCTTGCATATTTTTATCTTTTTGAAATGTTGACTTTATCTGTGTGAAAATTATGCCTTTAATGATGGTTAAAAACAAATTACAACAAAAATTTTCCAAGCTACTCTCCCTGTGATAACCAGTAGGCTTTTCACTCTCCTCCCCGTCATTGCTAATGCAGTTAGGAATGAGATAAAATAGTCTTTGTCTCTGTTGGGTTTTGTGTCAGCAGGCTGTAATTCAGTAAAGCATTTGCTTTCTGATAATCCCTATTACTCTCTCAGAGTCCTAAACTTAAATTCTCTGTTTATTTTCCCTTTCAGAGACACCAGGAACCTTTATTTGGACCACAAATATTTTTGCTTGCTTGATTATTTTTTCAGTGTCACTAGTAACAATCTAGTCTACATTACTGTACTTGTAGTGAATGTTAAGACATCTCTGTTGCCTTATTCTTGGGGATGTGTTTTTCTTGTCAGTGTGAGACCTTTATGCTCTTGTTCAGCTGACTTCATTATCAGGTTCATTGCAGCTGAAAACACAATAACCCGCAACAGAGAACCTGTTGCAAAGCTCCTTTCTCTCTTTTGCTGATTTTTTTTAGTTTAGAGATCTACAATAAATATCACGAAAATTGCATTATAATAGTCTCTCACCTGCTGCTGCACTATGTCTGGTACTTTATCCCTTTTCTGGATCCTTATACCAACTTAGGTGGCCTAGCCTGGCCTGCATTGTGATAGCAGAACACTATCGCTATTAGAGGTAATGTTGAGAACTTAGTTCCTTTTACAAGGTTGACTTTTTAACAGCTCTAAAATTCACATACTATACTGGATTGCCTTACAGCTTGGTATCCGCCTGTGGTTTCTTATTCAAAATTTGAGAACATGTGAATAAAGCAGTCTCTTCCCACCTTGCTCTCCCTTACCACAACTTTTCACAAAATCGACAGATTATATTGATATTTTTCTGCACAAAATAAAGATACAGCTATAGCTCTGATCACACACAAATCCTTTCAGCAGGCAATTATCATAACAGTGTGTGGATCTTGCTTATTGTGCCTCTGTGGATGGAAAACTGAAAATGATAACTCATAAGAAAACAAAACAAAAAAGCACCAGTTCTCAAGACAAACATGAACCTAACATACATCAAAAAGCAGTTGCACACCATGGGATGAGTAGCTGAAAGGCTGTCCAGCTTATGAATGTTGTCCAAACTGGGCAGTTCTGAAGGGCAAATTGTCCTTGATTCTGAACAGGCCAGAAAGGGTTTAGATTAGCTTCTCTATACATGCGAGAAACCTAAGCTTGACTTTGACAAAAACAGAAAGGATTTAAGTTTCTCAGCATTTTAAGTGAACTTAAAAACATTAGCATGTATGTATGTTATATATTATATGTTATACATAATAAATGTATATTTATATAAAAATATTGTACAATATCATAAATTATATAAAATATAAATATATAATTTGTGTGTAGAGGGAAGTAAAGCTCTTCCCCCATCACTGTATGTTTCTAAGTACCAATTTCTGATCCTTATGGGAACTGCTGTCCAGAAGTTTTTATCACTCTAGGGATTCAGAGTTCATCTTCTTTCTTGAAAATCTGGATATGTTTCAGATGCAGAAACCTTAAGAAAAATTATGAGGCACAGGGGTGCATGCAATCTGATGAGACTTTGTCAAGGGAATTGAATGGTAGTGTGTGGGAGGGAAATACATGGGTGGTGGGGGAACAACTTGTTCCAGCAGCATAATTAGGAAAGGACTCAGTAAATATTAACTATTTATCTCAATTTATATAACTGATAAAATCTGTGACCATGAGACTTTATTAAGATGCTGGCTGAGATTCATGGAAAGAAGACATTTTTAATCTGTTGATGACTTTTACACTGGTAATGGGTCAATAAGATGGATAGGAGGATGCTCTGGTTACTGTAACAACCATTCAATAAAACTGAAAATTTAGGAATTCTACGTGTGGGTTTTTTTCACTTACTCTACCTACAGGTGGCTGTAATGCTGCTGAGGAGAGAATGTGAATTTCTTAGTCACACGGGAGCCTTCATGTTACCGTTCACAGCAGCATTCTAACTGCAAGACTATTTATGATTATAGGTACGTAAGATATTGCTAAATATCAGGGGAAAAATTAAAAACTAAACAGAAAAAAAAATCTGAACTAATCAAGTTGTCAGATAAACAACAAAAAAGTACTCCTAGGGATTTTTTTTTTTTTTTTTTTTTGCATTTTAGTGGTATCAGTTTCAGCAACTCAGACCTTTAATTTGCAGGAAGTGAAAGAAAGGTGTTTGATAACTATAGTTTTAAAAACCATAATTAAAATACACAGCCATGCATCCTTGAATTCTGCCTTCTAAGAGTGATTTTCTTAACTGCCCAGAATATACATATTCTTCATTTCTCTCTCACCTGTATTCAAATTAAATTTCCTCTGTCTGGCAGTCAATCAGGAGCTCAACTTGCAGCTTATTCCTCTTGTTGATGCCACCTAACACAGCAGTTACATTTCCTCACTACTTTACCTCCAAATCACTCTTCTACCTCTCAGCTGGTAATCCTCAGGCCAGGAAGACCCATATGATCTGCTGAAATGAACAGGGCATTTCAGTTGTGAAATGAGATATATGGAATCCCTTTTGTGTGTTCAGTTCCTTTCATCATAAGAACATCTGAGATCATGGCATATTCTCAAAGTTAGCTCTGTAAAGTTGTTTTGCTGTTCAGTATAGTTCCATCAGATACACAGTACAGTGAAATATCTGACAGCTTGCACTTTTTTAAAAGTATCAGAATTGAGATTATTTCATTAGTTACAAGAATTATTATTCTCTATTGTTTTGAAAATTCAATTTAATAGTGTAGAAAAATACACTATGCAAATACTTATATCACCCTTAGTCTCATGTAAATATAGATTATTTTATTGTTTATCTAACCCCAAAAATGTTTTTATCTCCTCCCTGTTTCAGTAATTTTTTAAATTATGCTACTTGTAAGTTACAGGGCTGAAAATAAACTTCGAGAACTTGGTGATAAACCATCCAAAAGATGTAAATCACATATTCTTCGGGCAGCCTCAAAGACACTTATTTTTTAGTAAATAAGCACATTTAAAAGTAGCAAGGCAAAAAGCAGAAATCAGGTGTATAAGAAGGAAGGAAGGAAGGAAGGAAGGAAGGAAGGAAGGAAGGAAGGAAGGNGAGGGAGGAAGGGAGGGAGGGAGGAGGGAAGGAAATGGTTCCTACTGCTTCAAATATCTAGACTGTACCACCATGGTCTATACCAAAACTATATCACTGATGTCTTATTTTATCCTGAATAAGACCCATCTCAATATTAATTTATGCCAATGCATATATAAATGAATAGAAGCTAAAGGGGTTCACCATTTTACGGATGGTGCATAAATAATCAGCACTGAACCTCTGTCTTCTCTGTCTTAAAAAAGTCTGTAAAAAAGACGTTGACATTAGGTATTGACCTGTTTGGAGAATGCTCATGCTCAACTCCTTAATACATGCAAAATGATTAAAAAAAAAAGAAGTTGATAAAAAGTATGACAGATGTGCAAAATTTTATAAAACACAATTCAAGGAGGTAAGTGTACCTGCCAGAATCTCACATATTTTATAATTTAAAAATGTGAAAGTACCTGCCAATGATTCACTGCAAGTAAAGCTTTTTGTTGCCAGGACCATTGCATTTCAAAAATAAAACATTTGGGGTGTAATGATTTATTTACAACTACGTTACTGTTTCATCTCAGTCTCATAATACTAGCTATTGAGTCACAGCCTGAAAGTAGCAAATGGGGAATGATGGACTTATGAGTGTGGCAAGCAAGGGTTTTGAACCTCTCACCAAATTTCTTCTGACTTCAGTGCTTGTTATGATTAAAGGTTAATGTGTCTTGATAGCTAGAGTACATAAAACGTATTCAAATCAGTGGAGTATATATTCTTCTGTATAACCTGCTCAGAATGCTTGACACCTAATTACGTGCTAAAATAAGAGTGAGATGGAATTGCAGAAACTCTATAGAAGAAAATGATCCTATCTGCTTCACAATAGGCCAAACTGAAGAATTGAAAGTGGTGCCTAAATCATGGCCAAATGCTCACTAAGAATTTCTTCATAAACGAGTTTTTTTCTAAGGCGTAGCAAGTCTCGGTTATTTATACTATTTCCCTTAAGACACTTTGTGGTTTTCTTTTTTTTTCAAAAGGTACAAAGGGAATTTTAATCCAAACACTATGGCTGCTCTAAAAAATCCCAACTTAGGAGTCTGAAGATTTTTGCAGTATACAGATATTTCAAGCTGCTTATGAGATTAAGCAAAAGAATTTCCAGTGGTTTTGAATGGAAAGCTGGGACAACTGAATTGCTTTTGTCTCTAGTGTGATGCCTGATTTCTGCCTCTAATTAGCATTACTTAGTGAAGTAGTAGTTTCATCATCTTAAAACAGAAAATGTACTTTTCCTGCACTGTACTGCATATGGTAACTAAACACTGTCAATATGCACACTCTGGGAAAGCACAGTACTCAAAATATTTGTTCATATTACTTATTTCTTCAAATAAAACATAATCTGATTTCGTGATACTCACAAATGGTTCAGCATAATTTTTGAAGAACACGAAGAACAGTTGATGCCTGGAGAACTTTTTTATGTTCATTGCTTAGCAATAGGACTGACACAAGATTGTGTGCAGTGCACACACACAGAGACCATATCTAAAAGAATGACAAAGTGGGGAAATCAAGACTTAATTAAAAGACTTTAATTTCTTACGTGCTTTAGGAAGGGGTTTTTTGTCTATGTATTTTCTTACAAAGAATGAAGTAAACATGCAGGGAAAATATGTGATGCCAATTAAGGAAAACATAAGATAAATGAAAATATTAATGAACGTATTTTCTCATTTTCCTCACAATTAATTGTACTTTCATTTAAAGGAAAGAAAACTTAAAAGTGCAGCTTCTAAAAATAATATTTACAATGTCTTTAGTTTTTGTCTCACATATTCTTTCCCCAGAAGCACAGCATTTTGATTTTTTCCCCAAAACAACCAAATTTTCTATTTTTTTTAAAAGCAAAACCATAAATCAACTTTATTTCAGTACTACCTTCAAGAAAACTATAATGTTTCTCAAGTTGCAATACAGTGCAAATGCAATAATTTTCTCAATTTCTTGATTTATTGAATTAGTTGTATTTTCAGCTCATCTCTGGTGGTGCTTCAAAGTTTGCACGTTACAGATAAAACAGTGTTTGTCTTCCAAGGCTCAGTTTCCACCTATGGGCCCCAGTCACACCAGCTATCAAAACAGCAGAAGGTTTTGATATGTTATAGCTCTGATCTCAAGTGACAAACATACCTCGTGTGCTGAAATTTCTCCTTAGAGCAGATACAATACAGATAAATATCTAACCTACTCTCATAAAATGACTTTTGAGATTTTTTTATTATGATTTGTTTCTAAAGATGCATGTATTTAAAAATAGTTGTGACTCTTCCAAGTAGCTCCTAGAAGTGGGAGTCATCAGATCCCTTCAATCTGGCAATTTTACAGAGAAATATTGTTTACCATTGAATTCTTGCCACTCTACTGACTCTTCGCCAGTTTCTGATTAAATGTTTTCCTCACATTCCGTGCTGCAAACTGACCCTTCAAAATAAAGAGGCATTGTAACATAATCTTCTAAAGAACTGTAATCAGGATTTTCCATTAAAAACAAAATATTCCTATTATTAATAGGTTAATTCTATTTTAATACCCATAGGGACAACTATGTCTTCTGAAGGACAATAATCATGACTGATTTTTATTATTTTGATTGTGGATTTATTCTTATCAGTCACATGTAGCTGTATTACAATGTTGCCGGAATTTTGCAGTCACAAATCCTGACAAATAAATCTAAAAAGAGATTATCAAATACTTCAAAAACATAAACAATCTTCAGGATGTTTTTAAAGAGCTTATTCCCAAGAAAAAAATTAGTTTTCAAGGATTTTTTCATGTATTTTGGAGACATCAAGTTCAGAAACAGAGTGAAAACCATGTGGTGAATAACAAACTTTGCTGTTCAAATTTTGAATTTTAAAAATAAAGTTGTGGGAAAAACAATAAATAAAATCGGTTTATATTGTAAAAAAGTATATACTTCTTAAAATAATATCATCTGTTCACAAGCAAGGATCAAGCATATTAAAACCCAGATTGTCAGATAATCTGTTCTTATGAGCTATTCACCCTGCTCACTTTCCTACAGTATAACAAAATGAGCAGCTTTTCTTAGGATGAAATCAGCATGAATTCTGCCACATAATCCAGTAGAAGTATTGTTTCAATTCTTCTTAATATAAATTCAGGAGGTATGTAAATATATTTTAAATTTTAATTCTTCAACAATGTGCATTCATTATCAGAATTTAGCTCAAATCAATTTTTTTTGTTACTGAATTTAAAGATGTGACAAAACCTCCTGGGTGCCTTTCTCACTCCATTTCTGAGCACAGCTTCCATTAAGATTAATGGCTGTTTTGTATCTAATGGGAATATATATCTTAAGAAAGAAGCTGATGTAGAAGCAAAAATTTTAGTGAAAATGATGAACAATAGAGGTCATGATTGCAATAATTGTCGAATGAGAGATTTAACAAGATTCTATGAAGGAAATGTTCCTTCCTTTAAACAAAAAGGCCATATGTTGACACTAATCATATTGAGTAGACCTGCTGAAGTTGATATTCCAAAGATTTCATTGGGGACCATTTTCCAGACTGACTTCGCTTACTCAGTATAGGCTTAGTTATTCTCAGTTGCTCAGTGAGGCTGGGATTCATCAATTTTGGAAACCTGGCTGGGTATGGAAATTTCCAAGAGCAAGGACCTAGAGCATCAGGTTAACATGAAAGATCATTACAGAAGCTAGCCAGAAGTTTTCATAACTAGTGTGGGTTTTACAATGCCAATTATCTAAGTGATACAATGATATAAACCACAAATACAATACAATTATATAAATCGGAAATCAGTTTTGGCACTAAAAGGTTCTTAAATTAAAAGAATATCTCTGCCTATATATATTTCAGAGTAGTACTCTCCTGGGTTTTGTCATAGACATATAAACACTTTGAGGATTTATTTAAGCTATTTGTCTTCAGAATGAAATCCTGATATAGGGCCATTGGAGTCAGGTGCAGTACTGAGCATGTGATCTGATTCAGGCTCTATGCAGCTTAACTATTTTTAAAAGGCACAACTCTAGAAATAAAAAGTATATTCTAAATATTTTCATTTCTTGAAGTTAGAAGAACTTTTCCTGTTTTCAGCCTTACTTTTTAATCCTGAAGGCATTTCTTCAGTGTGTATACATTTATGCTAATCATATACTACAGCCGTGGGTTCCTCTATCAATATGAAATGTTTTGTACTTGCTGTTTTTGTGCATCTTGTATTGTTATGTGCAATATACAAAATAATGTGTCTAACTATGCCATTTATGCTTTTGAAAGAAAAAGCAAATTACTTACTGAAGAGAATGGCATTTGCATGCATGTGTGTCAGCTTTCAAGCCATTTCCCTCTACAAAATATTGCTTTCTACACTTAGAAAATGCATCCATCCATCAGTTACAAACCATTTCAAAGCACTTTATGAATCTACAGAGCAAAATGTACTTATCTTACATTGGCAGTGTCCCAGCTGTTACAAAATTGCTATTGTCCTAATACTTACAAGGCAATTTTAGCATCAGTTAATAATTTTACAGGATAGATAACTTCTAAAGCATTATAAAATGACAGACATTAAACAATAGCAACTTAGCATTTTTTGAAACAGTTCATGACAGCTTAAAAACTAAAGTGATTCTAATGTATAGTCTATGCAGTTTTAGTTTCTCATTGACAATTCCTTTAGAAGATAAAAATGTGAAAAATCCTTTTAAATAGTGGGTGAAAGAATAAAACAAATTTATCTTTAAAAGATATTCAGTAAAAATCTCAATTAGGAATAACGTCTCAAATCTTCCTGTACAGATAGTAGGTGACAAGAATTAGAATTTATTTAGGCAGAAAAAAAATGATGGTATCATTTAATGGTAGGGTACCACAAAATAAAAAAGGCATATCTATTCATTAAGTTTAGTACAAAAAGGAAAATATAGTGAACAGCATTTTACATAAATCAGTATGCATTATTTCTTCTCAAAAACTGTTTTCTATCAATCTTAGTTTGAGAGCTTCAGTTAAAGGCAAGTTCTAGTTAAATTGTTACCTTTTATCTTTTCTAAGTAGCCATTGTGGTCAAATGTTCGCTTTTTGGTTAGACATAATTTACCTAATGTACAGTTCAATCTGCAATAGAAAAAGATTCAATGATGTGTAAAGTGTAAACTGTTCCAAACAAATTAAATTTATTTATATTTGAGGTATTACTTTGGTAATAACTCAAAAGAACCTTTTAAGTGCAACTAATGTACATCACAGTGGCCTTTTTTGTCAATGTACTTATTAAGTTAGACCAATTGTACCACTTGCTGTCGTACAGCACAGGTAATTGACCACCTCATCTAATCATAGCAAAAGGAATCCCTTAGTGCCTAATTACTACATTCTTCTGTACTATTGAACCCATTAAAGCAACATTAATGTATTATGCTATATACATCATTACCCAATAGTAATATAAGGTCCTTGTACAGAAGAAAGGAGTTCTGATGGCAGTAGCTCTATTTTAAAAATTCTGTTGACAGGAGAAAGGAGTTCTGATGGCAGTAACTCTATTTCAAAAATTCTGTCGACTTTCAAAACACACAGTATCTTGAAGACTAGTTCAAATATTTATCGAAAGTGAATATTTCAATTAATATTGCTGTTCTGCTTTACTCAAACACCATAAAATTTGAGAAGTCTGCAAAGTACAGAACAGAACTTAGGGCTTACCAAAGCAAATGGTTGAAGTGGAGACTCCAACCAAGAGGCAAACAGGTAATGCCTAACATGTTACTATCCATTTATCCTCAGATGTTTTACCTAACGAAACATTATTTAAAACTTCTTGTATGGGGTAAAGCCTGTAGAGTGTGACCAAATGTGACAGGAGAAAGTGGACTTCTCTTTTCAGAGAATCCAAGCATGTGCAGCTGCTTTACCCACGTGAGGCAAGGTTTTATCTTCTTTTGAAGTCATGCTTACTTATGTGAATGAGCATACCCTTGCTGGTTTACTGTCACAAATAGTCCAGTAGGACCAAATATGCAACTGAGCCTAGGCAGGAGTTCTGAATTTTACTGAAGTGGGCTGAAGACAAGGATCTCCAGAAGAGGTTGTGCCTATATGAGGGACAGTTTTTCAATAAGCATCTTTGTGAAAGATTACATGCCCTCATCCAAATTCCTTAATAGTCACTCACTTTAAAAGAATCTCTTCTTTTGATGCAGCTGGCTCATGTCATGAATTCTGGCAGTACAAGATTGCACTTATGGCTACATCTCATCTTTGTGATTGTCAGGAGACTAAGACCTCAGAAACTTCAGCTCAGGGAAAAAAAATATGTAACTGCAATCTCCCACTTCCTTTTTCTGTTTCCTACAGAGGTTCATGAGACCCAGCTGCTACCTTAATGCTATATAAAACTTCTAAACCCGACAGTTTTTTTAAGTGGGTGTGTATTTACACTTCATTTTGAAAGAAAATAGCATGCAGATACAGCTGCCATAACAATTTACTCTTTTCCAAGTTACTATGGACTGACTATCCTCATCCAGTGGTACCACACGGTGGTAAATAAAAACTGGTGACACTAACCAAAATTTAACTGATGGAATTTTTTAGGAAGAATCACTTTCTGCCTGACAATTCTTTCCCATCGTGTAGCTACTAGTATTTTGGGTTACTGGTAAACCCTGTGATTTCTGGACTGATAACCAGTTATCTAAGAATAGGGAACATATGAACCACCAGCAAGTACCTATGAACTGCATTCAGTTGCAGATCTGATATTCCTCAGTCCTTACTTTAGAGTAACCAGGAAAAAAAGCCCGAAAAGCAGCACAAGACTTCAAATTGTTCATCCTCTCTCTAGACCACTTAAAAAGAACAAGAAATCCTTTTGAGGATTAGGTACTTTCTAAAAGTCCCCTTCTATTCTCTATTACATCTTCACCTGGACTGAGCAGATTTAGTGCTGCTCCAGAAAAGATCAAATTTTTTCAGACGCCTACTTCCTTGTGTGTTGGGATTTTCTAAGAGGTTTTCAGTCTGATTGTGCTGAAACCATACTGACTGTACAAATTTAAAATTTTTCCTATACTGAAAATTTTTTCTAATATTTAAAATTTTTCCTAGTTGAATATACTTTCAAAACAGGTTAGGTAAGCTGGCTTTTTCCCTAAAAAAGATAAAACCTAAAAAGTTAGATGATTTTATGTTCTTTTTCTTTCTCCCCAATTTCAACTATTTCTATAACAGATTCTACATTAATAATTAGCATCTGACTCATGTCTTCAGGTAATATTCAAGATGCATTACTCACCAGTAGCCCAGTAATTTCTGCATTTCCATCATAGAATATTTATTCTGTCCTATATATATGCTATATCACAACATTTATTCTTGGCAGAAAGCATCAATAGTTCATTGGTCCATACTTAGTATCTCACACAGAAACAGTGACATTTTGAAAAATGTAAATTGTGGAGAAAAGGTGTTGATAAAATATATTCTAGAAATAGCAAACAAATTGATGTGTGCTCCAGCCAACCATTTCAAGCTCCTGAAAATGACTGTTTTATAGAAGCTAAACCATTGTAGGAAAGTCTTCTAATGTTCTCTCATAATAAGAAACAATTATTCTCTCTTATGAGATGTACAGGACATATTACACTGCTATTGGTTTATTATATTGCCAACATTTCAAGCAAAATAACTACTGACACTATCTCTTCTCTGCAAAAATATACTGTTTTGGTTCTAGCATGAGACACCGGCATTCAGGAAGTCAATAGACAGGCAGGTAAAGGCAAAACATGGAAATCAGAATTATGTGGACATCACAGGGGAAATGGAGTAACTTGGATGAGGCAATGTTTTCAGTTCAAAATTCTAAATGAGCAGTTGAAGTCCATTTGTTATCACCTTTATACCTATTGTTAAATGGTTGCAAAGATCAGATGTCTGATCACCAAGTAAAAATCTATTTATACACCATGAAAAAAATAAGAGAAATAATATGTATTCATATTTCAATGCATACATGCATATATTTGAAATGGCAAAATATTCTAATGTTTAATTGGAATGCTTTAAAGGTTCAGATTTTCTTTAGTGCTTGGTGGGCATTTTTGATGTTTTATATGCACATTTATCTGCAGGTTTATGTGCATAAATTAACTTTTTTATTATGAAATATTTATAATAGCTATATGTATTCTAATAGTTGTTTAGAATAAGGCACATAACTTCAGATTCAACATAGTTTAATAGAAGAAAAATATTTTAAAATTTCATTTGGAACTTAAGAATTTTAGCTTCTTTAAAATGTTTTCCCTTTAGTGTTAACAGTTCAGGTCATTATAAGGACAAGTTATATGTCAAAAATTCAATTTTCTTCCTATCTGAAATTTTCTTATAAAAGATACTACTTCTTTTTCTAAAAATAGGAATGGATTTGTTGCTTTTTACTGAAGGACATTTACCGGGAATTCTTTTCATATTTCTTTGTTGTAGTAGTTGTATACCATAGGATAGCTCCTCGAGCAGAGTTGGATTCTGTGAAGAAAATCTTAGCCATTTCCGCTATACTAATTACAGACGTGAAGGCAATTTACATGTTTATTAGCTTTATTCTGATCATTGACCATTATGTTCTGATGGTACATCTCTTTGCTTAGGTTTAGTCAAGTTTTTTCTATTATTATATTTATACAAAACAAACTTGTAGCAGACAGGGCTCAGTTTCAAAGTGATCTCAGTTTAGCAGGAAAAACCAGAGTGTTCCATGTAGAAAAAAAAATGGCATGTTTCTGTTGTATTGCAAAATATTGTAGAAGTTCCTTTGTATGTTGGTCATGACTTGCTGATGTGTTCCTCACTTTTCCAGTGGTGTAAATGCTTTTCGATGGTGTTTTTTAGGATTACCTTACAGGACCTTCTGTTTCTTGACAGTCTTTCAGCTTTTCCTTCAAGGCCTGTATGTACTTTCTGTAGGTAAATTCTATAGGAAAATATAGTTAGAAATTTCCATATCAAATTCATCTGAGACTAAATAGGTAAAAAATCACAGAAAGATGAAGTCTCATGGCAGCTCAAAATCTGCTAGACCTCTGCTTACCCTGACAGGACCAAAACCAATGATTTTCTGTTTAATTTTGTTTTAAATGGGAATGTACAAAAAAGGAAAAATAAAAGATAGAAAACCAAGTTATTTGGGGTTTTTTTATCTCCTGACAATCTGGTTGCCAAAGTCAAGGGGCAGCCATATGCAGTGTGAATGTGTACGTCAATAAAATTTTTTAAAAATCAGAGAATTATTTAATGGTTTGGGTTTGAAGGAACATCAAATATCATCTAATTTTAACCCACTGCCATGAGCAAGGACACTTTCCACTAGAAAGTGCTGTTATTCCACACTGCTAAAAACCCCAACCAACCTGGCCTTTACACTTCCAGGGAGGAGGCATCCAAATTTCATCCACAAGATTCATCATAGGATAAACACAGCAGAAGGGTATAAATCACATCTACAGTGACTGAGGGTCTGGGGTGGTGATTTTTTCAATTTTCTGCACATCTCTTTTTAATGGTAATCCTTGATTTAAACTCATATAGAAAGATTTCCTGTAACTGGCAAACTTGTATTTTCTATTTGAAGGTAGAGTGAACTTCAAACAGTACAAATGCATTCAGGTCAGATGGCCAAAAAGAGGCTATTGATGGTGGCTGAGAGCTATGGCTACTATTAGTATAGCTAGATGGTGGCTGAGAGCTGGAAGCCCCATATATCAGACAATTATCAAAAGTGCCACACGTTACAGCCACCATTTTCCACAGCCAAAGTTAATTATTAGGACGTTGGAGTACTGTCACCATGGGATTTTTCCCATTCAGTCAACAAAAACAAAAAAAGGCCTTTTCAGAACATTTTAAAGTCAGTGCAACTAGAGATGGAAAATATAAATAAAATTTTATCTCAAAAATATTTTTTCAAGACAAAATATTTATATTTAAGAAAACTTTATGATGAGCTGAGCAATTCTTCAGAAGAGAAGATAACAAAGATTGATTTGGGGTTTATACTGTGAAGTAAAGACTATGGCCTTTCTGGCTTGGCAACTGAGTAGAAATCTAAATGAGTGACTTAAAAGAAGGCATTGGCTTTTGCTCTAAAATTATACAGAAAATTGTTTTTTGAAGGTATTCCAAGTTGGAAAAAGCCTTAATGGACATCTTATCATGAACATAAACGTTTTATGGATGTCTTATAATCAAATATGCATTTATGACTCTTCATCAATACAAACTGAAGAAACTACCAGTTACAAAGTCACAGAATCACAGAAGCATTAAGGTTGGAAAAGACTTTCAAGATGACTGAGCCCAACTTTTGACCAAACACCACCATATCACTAAGTGCCACACCGAGTCATTTCTTGAACATTGCCAGGGATGGTGACTCCACCACTTCCCTTGACAGCCTGTTCCAATGCTTAACCACCCTTTCAGTGAAGAAATTATTCCTGACGTCAAACCTGAACCTCCCCTGGAGCAGCTTGAGGTCATTTCCTCTGCCTTATCACTAGCTGCCTGTGAGAAGAGGCCAACCTCCACCTCATTACATTCTCCCTTTAGGCAATTGTTGAGAGCAGCAAGGTCACCCCTGAGCCTGCTTTTCTCCAGGCTAAACAACCCAGCTCCCTCAGCCACTCCTCCTACGACTTACTCTCTAGACCCTTCACTATCTTCCACTATCTTTCTCTGGACATGATAATGTCTCAATGTCTTTCTTGTGGTGAGGGATCCACAGGACCTGAGGTGTGGCCTCACCAGTGCTGAGGGACAATCACTGCCCTGGTCATGCTGGTCCCATTATTGCTGATACAGCTTGATTGATGGCACGGATGCCACTGTCCTTCTTGAGCATGTGGGCACAGTTATGAACCCCATATGAATTCAGCATCTTAAATACCAGAACACTTAACAAATCTGCACATGCAGTAAATCAGTTTGTTAGGATTTTTTCCTTACTGACTTAACAATACACTGTTCTTTCACTTTGGAACTGAATGAACTCCCCACAGTAACAAGAAGAATGCCTGATTGCAAATATTCTGTCCATGACATTCACCTCTCCTTCATTCAAAACACACTGCACATTTGCAGCATTAACTCATGAGACCTTGAAGATGGTGCTCCACATGGACCCACACAACTGGATACGGATCTCCGCTGCCTACAGGAAAGAATGGATTAGCTGGGTATTTGTGGGTCTCATAGAGGTACAGTAGCAGACAACATCCCTAAAATAGGATCATTGAGAGGATACCCTTACTCTGGAGCATCTGCAGTGATATAATTCCAAGAGTCAAACTGTTAAAGACAAAAGTTTACTTCTGAACTCAAACTTTATCTGCATCCTATGGGTCTTCTTGCAGCCTACTAAGGTTCACCCCAAAATGTGGTATGAGTAAAAATGCACAAAGAAATGCACACAGAAAAGTATGAATTCTGAGTTTCCCTCCCCAGGACAAAAGCAAACAAATAAATGATACAAACAACAACAACAACAAATCACAACAAAAACACTCTGCTTAGCTTTTATTAGAATTGAAAGAGATTCAAAACAATAAAGCAATGTTCTACAAGTGGCCAGGCAGTCTTTGCAAAGTAATGAATTCCACAGATTTCAGCTGGTGAAAGGTGCTGGGAAACATGTAGTCTCAGGCCTGTGTTTTATGGTGAATGCCCTTTTCTTCTGAGAATAAATTAAAAAAATAACAAACAAGCATGTAAGAAACACAAACCATTCCTTGGGGCCAAAAAGAGCTCAACTACCTGATAAACCAACAAAAGAAACTTAAAGATTTTTAAAACTGTTTCCTGAAAGTCTAGTTTTTGCAATTTTATATGTTTCTAAAGAATCATGTTACTTTAAAATTTCCTTTTATTTTTTCTCTTACTTTAAAAACAAGCTAAAAAATAAAAAAATAGAGAAAAAGCGGAAAGAAACCTTTCTACTTGTGGCATTTATTTTCTATATCCATGTAATTTTAACTGCCATGTTGACCAACTCAGCCTAACCAAAACCCATTCTTTCCACATGAAACAGACTGTACAGAAAGGCACTTGGGTTCTCTACAGACAGCATGGAAAACACTGACGGTCAATACTATGCAATATATAATGGATAATTATGAGCTGAGTGTCCAAATTATAATCAGTTTGACAAATGTCCACAAGTGTCTTCAGTCTATTTTATATTTTCACTAAGACAAGGCAATCATACAACCAGACAATTCCATCAGGGAAGCTTGTTAGCTGCTTAGTCTGTTAAACCCTGGTTGCCATAGCATCTAGAGTTGAAAAAGCTGCAGATTGGCATGAAAAAGCATGTCGACAATTGCCCTGTCACAGCATGCAAGCCAGGTCTGCTCAAAGGCAGCACACTACAAGTTTTCTTTCCCAGTTTGCACTACCCCATGCTGTTTAATAATATCCATTTACTGGTATTGGGATTGATCTAGTGCAGTGCAAAATCCGCATCTACTGAGATTTTCCTTTTTCACGTGGGGGAGATTCTTTAACAAATAACCACAGAACAATTAATTTATAAAAGAAGTACTGTAAAAATTGTAGGAGGCATATCTGATTTAACAGAGAAACAATCTAAACTCTTAATGATCAGATCTTTAGCAAGCTAATCAGTCAAACAAAGTTAAAAAAAATAAGTGCATTGTTTGGAGGTTTTCAAGTAATTTTGTTGCTGATGGGTAGTTTCATCAAAACTAAAGATATATTACTTTGCATTTGGAATTTTTGGCATAAAAAAAACTTAACATTTATTATGGTTATACTTTTTTTTTAAATTATATGCTTTCTATAATTAGATAAATTATGTATGCCACCATTTAACAAGAATTCCATTAATAAATAGCATATCATAGTCAAACAGGAATTAGTGTAAGCAACTGAATGGGAGTAAATTTTTTTTTTTCAGAATAAACCTATTGTGTAATTTTAATGTAAATAGCTAACATTATTGGTAACGTCAAAGAACCTGCCCCTTGAGAAATAATATTTTGGAAACACACTCATATTTACTCTTGAATATGGATCACTACTTAATAAAAAAGTTTATTAGTCATCTTCATCAAAGTGCTGAAGTTACAATTTTTTTTAAATAGCACATAACTGGTGGGCTTTACACAAGTGTTTCCTCTCAAAAGTTTACACTTGGTTTATTCACTTTCCCTTCCATTATCGCCTTCTAATCTGTTCTGTCACTTCATTTTACTTTTCCTTCAATGCCACAACTGAAGAAAATCTCGAAAACTACATACCCAAGAGCACAATTAAAATGGCAAACCCAAGAGGATTCTGGCATGGATCTTTTCCCACATTTTCCAGTAGGTTTTTTTTTTAACTTTTTAATCTATCAACATCATGTAGACACCTTTTACTACAACTCTTGCTATCTGTTATTTTACTCTATTCATTACAGGCCTAGATACAGAATTAGAGAAAAACACAAGAGAAGTTACATCTTTCAGTAAAATTATCAGTCTATCACACTGTTCATTAGAAGTAAATATTTTCAAAGGTAAGTTTCTAATGCATGTTTATGATGCCAATGACAGAAAACATCACTAAAACTTTTTAAAATATTTCAGTTGAAATTTTTCTTTAAGCTGCCATGTGAATTGTGGAAGGAACAAATCTTCAGTTAATAGCACATTTTATCTCAATTTTTTTTTGCTCAATGCATTTAATGTCTGTCGTATTTGCATTTTCTTTTAATTTTCTTCATCCTTTTACTGACTTTGCAACTTAACCGTAGTTGTAAATATGAAATGTGACTGAATTTTTGCACAGTCTGAGTTCAGAGAAAACTATTTTTTCTTTGAAATCTGTATTTGCATGTCTTTGTAGTTCTTACTTTTTTAATATTGATAATATTTCTGTCTATATTTTACTGGGGTTTTTTAAACATCTTAAAAGACTGCTGAATCTATAGCTCCCCAGATGATGCCACAGGTTAAAGGATGTTATCACCCAGAAAAACTAGTTGCAGTTTTTTCATATTTTGAAAATTAAATCCTATTTTTTAAAGCAATTATGCATTTACCTGCTTCAAACCAAAAGAAAAATGTACTTTTTTGGTGCAGAACCTCTTAGAAAAACAGCAGATTTTTAAGACTGGCTAAAGGATAAAATTATCAGCTAAATGAAGACAGTCCATCATATAAATAAATCAGCAGCAGAATGTAGCTTAGCACACAGATAAACTTTCTGGCACTTCACTTTCTCCTTATGATGTTTCTCCTAATTAAAATAAAGAATTTCAGGATTATGTTGCAAGTATAAAACCATGGTTCTTTTGGAAATTCTCAAAAGATAGGCAGTATGTATCTGTGAGGAGCAGCGTTTTCACGTTAGAGTTCAGAAGACCCAAGTATTTTCTTCTGCTGATTTTTTGAGTGAGCCTATAAACATGCATAATTCTGGATAAACAGAGGAGAGCACAGCAAGGGACAGCCTGAATGCAGCTGTGCTTTCTTCTGCCCTGGTGGTGACTCAGTGGACCCAGTGAGGAGTGCTGGAGGGAGGTGGACGGTGCAGGCAGGCCAGGAGCGCTTGGCAGCACAGGACACTGATGCCCCTCAGCCCTGTGAGCCTCTGCCCATGCTGTGCCACAGCGGCAGAGCAGCAGCACCTCGAGGGCAGCAGCACTGAAAGGCTCCAGGCTGGCAGGGAAATCAAGGAGTAGGTCAGCAATGTTCCTTCACCAGAGTGAACATTGTCTGCAGATAGTCAAGCTGTGGGAGAAGGAAAAACAACCTCCTTTGCTCCCTGAATATCCTTTCTGAGGAGGGAATGAGGCTGTCTCTGTGGTCCATCTCCTTACACAAGCCTTTGAAACCCCCTGCAATGGGCATATGCTGATACACAAAAACTCAACTCAGAGTTGTTAAGTTCCGTCTGTTCGCAATTAATTCTCCTCTGACATCCCTGTTCCTATCAATAGTGATAATTTTAGCCTAATGCTTCAAGTTCATTACACATATTCCATTGTATGCGGCACTGGTTTGTAAAGCTGCACCACACAGGGTGGCATTATGCTGTGGAAACACTGCTGTGGGTAGCACAGAGGAAACCTGTCCTGTGCATAAGTCAGAAGTGCCTACAAATGTGATTCTGGACCCACTCAGGATCCTTGCTTTATTCTGGTACTGATCTTTGCCTTTTATTCGCAAGGCTGTTTTCCTCCTGCCACATCAATTTCATGAATAATTCTTCCATGCTATTAAATGTAAACAAGAAGTTAATGTGCAAAAAACTCTATTTGCCTATTTTTAGTCTAAATTTTCTCTATTAAAATGAGCAGTGACAGATTCTCACTTTGTTAAACAATATACAATTTACACAAAATATTTTCATTCTTGCTAGGATACTTATTTAGAAACAGGCTTATACCTTTTTGTCTTCTAATTAAAGCAAAAGGAAGATTAAAATATAAATTATCACGCTTGAACTTCACTGACAGAAAAGAGTGGTTTAAACTAGCAGTAAATACAGAGCTTTTACAGTAGATGTGAATGATACTGCAAGTCAAAGAGTTCTTTAAAACTCCCCCTGCACATTTGCTCATAAAATAGATTTTCTTTTTCTTAAATCTAAACCTTTTCTATAGTTACTGTGAAGACAAATAGCAAAATAAAATTTGAATAACAGGAGTGTTCCTATGGAGCCCAAAAAAAGGATTGCTCTGTAGTAGCTTATATTTTTTCTGTTACATTTTTCGTTATTGTAAAATTTTCTTCAACTGGCTGAAAGGACATTAACTGCTAGATAGGCATCACACTGATGTCTCCATGCTGTAGCTTACAGCCGTGAATTTGCTACGATCTGTTTAATCATCAGTGTATTGATTTTCCTCAGCTTTCCTTCATTTTAGCCCCATAGCAGGCTTCTGTAATTTCCTTTGGACAAAGTGTAACCAAACTGTGCTAAGTGATGTTGATTTGCAGGCAAAAGTAAAGGGGTAAATATAAATTAACAAGCTATAAACATTTTACAAGTGGCAAGTCAATAAAAACAGTGTCTGCAGTTCTTTAAAAAAATGATTTGAAGCAGATTGCTAACAAAGGTGTCCAAAGAAACTGACATGAGTCTGAGAATAATTTTTGCGCTTTGTGATTAAGAATTGATCAGTCTAAAAGCCTCTGATGCAACTGAATCACCCGTAAGCTGCTGGACTGAAAAGGCTCAGCAGGGGCTGGTATTTGTTTGTTAAACTCCCATGATTCCAAGTAGATAATTGGTCTGTGAAGTTCATGACAGAATCTGAATTTGCTTTCTTGCTTCCCAGCTGGCTGAGCACTGGTTTATAGACTTCTGTGTACAAATTTAGCCAGCAGCAAACCTCACATCTTTAATGTAAAAGGTGTTTTGTTGTGTTTTTCAGGTGCTGAGTGGAAAGCCCACACTCCAGAAGCTCATTAAAAGGGCCAAGTTACAGTACAGGTTTATTTCTGTCACAGCCTTTCAAAAAACAGTGACAAGGATTAATATGTTTCTTTGGTACTGGAAAAAGCCTGATATGATCCCTTGTGAATTTGATCATCTGTTTTGTTGCCTGTATACGATTCAATCTCCTATTATATCCTGAAGTTACAGCTGTAAACCAGGGCTGATAAGAATTCAGAAAGCACTGCCAGAGCCTGCAGAGAACTAATTGTTTTATTAAGCAGCATCTTGTTTATTTGCAATTTATTTCATGCGTCATTCAGAGAACGAACTCCTATTTAAAAAAATAAAGCATGATAAATCTGCTGTACATTATCTGTGACAGGCACTATATTGTATAAATATGTACAAGTAATGGAGTTTAAAAATCTCTCAAACTGTTACTTCTATTCTGTTGTTGCTTATGAATAGCTATTTTTGAACATTTATGGAATTCCTTCCAAGGCTTTTCATAATTCTGACAGTAAGCTCAGTTCTACAGATTGCCTAAAAATTCATCTCCATCTGAAGATAGAACTTGACAGTGTAACGGTGTGCTCTGGCCTGATCTGGGGAAAGCATCCCTAAGGAAGCGCTCAAGAGACCCACAATGGGCGCCTCCTCCGGGAGCACAAGTAGCCCCATTTCTAGGAAGTGCTCTGGGAGCAGTGAGTGCACTCCCAGGAATGATGGGCAACAGAAGGGAACACCAGATCCCTTCTGACAGGGACAATACTCATGTCAGACCTTCTCAGGAGCCCTGAGCCAACACACCTGAGAGTGATGGTGGCTTTATCGTTGCCTCTGATACCTTTGTGATCAGATCCAGACATTGCAAAGAATTACAGGGTATTATATTAAATCACAAGATAGAACAGATGGGCTTCGCTACATATTTATGAACTACCAGTATAATGGGATCATTTCTGGGAGTAGGAGGGAGAAGACTGAAGGTCCACTTTCATTTACTCAGGATTTATGTAGGGAACACATAATGGTGTCCTTTAAAGAAAGCTTGCTTTGTATTCAAGCCTAAAGCAGGGCTTGCTTTCTTCCTCACTCACATGTAGTAAAAATAATTCATATGGTTAGTTCCACTGGTTTCATGGGAATATTCACAAGAAAAAACACTTAATCATTGATACGATGGGTGGAGTTTTGATTATTTGTCTTATTGCTGTGATTCATTACCATGTGTATGAAAATATGTTTCAATATACCATAATTCAAAGGCCACATCTTTAGAAGGGTTTAAGAACTGAACATAATTAAACACATAGAAAAGATATGTATTTTACTGTATACGTCAAAAATTAGACAATAAGGCCACATTATTCTTAGGAGTACTTCTTATTCCTAATTTCTAAAGTGCCACACCAGCATTTTAACCCGCCATTGATTGTATATGATTGTCTGTACACAGCTAAACAAACCCTTGTTTGCAGCTGGCAATTTATTGCCCTTCTGCATTACAACAAAGAAACACAAAATGGTAGCCAAAGAGAAAACTGCCAGTCAAAACACTCTTGCTCTCTTATTCACACTGTTGCTTTCTACCTCCACACTCCATTTTTCTCTAACAACAAATTTAACTTATGAATGAGAAAGGTTAAAGAAAAAATATTTAGTTGCCAAAAACATGGCAAAAGTATTATAAAAAGATCTGTTACTGTTAAACACTGTATGTCCTTAGAAAAATGCTAGGAACCACAAGAGTTACACTTTTATCTAAGAGGTAGCATATGTGCCATATAATACATATGTTGCAATCACAGCAACTTATTTTGCATGAACAGCAGCAAACTCTGAAAAAAATTGTCCAGTGCTCAAATGAAAGCTGTCATCATGTCTTCATTTTAAATATGTATTCAAAGGAAAGGCATTTTTGTGTATTTTTTCTGATGGTTGGTTTTGGGGTTTTCTGGACAACAGTACTTATTAGCATAAAAAGGGAAGGACCTTTATATTTTTCTATTATAGGTTGTTTTGAAGAGTGTCATATTGTTTACATTTTAATGCACATATATAACCTGAGTTAAAATAATTATTCGGCTTCACATGCTCTTATTTCATTCTTCCAGCCATCACTTAAAATGAGGGTTCATGTTTACCTCATAAGTGATACTAAATGTATTACCTTTAAATATTTGTTATCTAATCATTAATATTTTGTACAATCTTTTCATCTACAGAAAGGAAATCTAAAAATATCCTGGAAGATTCTGAAAATTATAAATTGTGTAGCAAAATCCTGAGTATTAAGTATTCAGCACTCCCTGTTCTGCATGATGGATATGTGTCCATTTGTGCCGTGATAAAGCTGTTTCAAACTTGTCCTCATATAATATGATCACTGTCTTCATTGGGGCTCTATTTTACTAGCATTGTATATTCACATAACAAAGCCAACATCTCTGTCCAAGACTTCTGTCCCTCTTGGTAATGGACCAATAACTCTCCTAGGCCATTCCTCAAAAACAGAGATAGTCTTACATAAAGTGGAAAATTAGGATAGTACACAGGGCAACAAACTGTCCAGAGGAAAATCCATCTGCAGACCCTGAAGTCTAGATCCCTGTTTTCATGCGTAAAAACATGAATTAATCTCAAAAGCTTAACACACGTTAAAACCAGACAGATTTATCTCCATATTCCTTCTATTAGAACACTGCATCCGGAGCCTTTATGCTGCCAGCAATGATGGCAGATAGCCCAGCTACCAGCCTTTGCAGGTTACATTTGCTTCAGACCTCAGACAAGAATGATTGATATCAGCTTTTAAGGGAGGTCTTCCTCTCCCAAAAGCATGATGACAGTGATCACAGAGTTTTTGAGAATAGATTTATGAAACAGCGTATTGATTCAAGTTTGTGTACTATAAAAACTGAGCGCAAATTAAACTAGCAAAGAAAAAGTGTATTTCTAAGCATTACATTTGTGCAACATTCTTACTGAATAACATCAAGTTATCCTGAACTACAGGACAAGTGTTTTTCCTAACTAGGCATGTTGGTACAGTTTTAAGTGCATCACTACTCAGTCTTATCACTCTGAGTTCAACAATTTAGATCCTCAAAAGGCATGGGGGTACTTGACTTCAAAAAGGACTGTGCCCTAAATTATTGTGATCTCAAATAGGCAGTAGCCTAATAACTTACTGATAGCTCATTAAAAGTTACGCATTTTAATTCAAAAGCTAATTTGCCCACCAGTTTTATGTAGAAGAGAAAATTAAACCCTCTCCTGTCTAGTCCTCAGGACAAAAAAAAAAATAACCCCCCCCCGTTTAAACCCCCAAGAAAAAAAAAAAAAAAAAAAAAAAAGGCACTAAGCACAGCCACATTACCATATTTGAAGAAAATATAAAAATATATAAGAAAACAGATATTTTATGATTTTTTTCTTAATACTGCATTCCTAATTACACTCTATTGATTTCCAGTCTTTCCTGGCACTGAAGTATTTGGTATTTGCTTATTTTATCCCGAGTTACACACAGTAAATACTCCTAAAGCTTCTGAATTCTTACACAATATTCCCCAAACTCTAGGTTACCTTTTCTGACCACAACAAAGCAGCATGAACACCTTCTCCAAAGATCCACAACTCTTTGTTCTCAAACTGGGGAGAGAATAAACAAGATTTCCAAAGAAGAAAATACATTAGAAACATGTAAAAACAAAATTCATAGGTAACTACAGCACAATTTCAAGGAAAAATAAGTGTATGATACTTCACAAAGAAAGACCTTTCAATTTCCTGGAGGACAAAACAAAATCAAGCACACAAACAAACAAAAATAAATTACAAAACTTTTTTTAAGCAAACTTTCCAAATCCTTGCCCTCACACAAAAAAACCCCAAACAACAGTATCAATTATAACCACAAAAGACCCCCAGCAACCTGACCCTCTTATTAGAGATTTTGCAAGTAAGAACATAGTGACTTCAGAAAAAGTTACCAGACTCTGTAACTTCATATAATCTTTCTCCTGACTGTTTATCCATGCTGCCTTCACAGCCACCACAGAGTCTCAATGACACGGAGAAGCACAGAGCCAGGATAGGGACAGGGGAAAGCCTTACTCCTTGATCCTTTAAAGCTCTAGGGAGTGCAAACATTAGGAAAGTGTTGGCAAAGTGCTAGCCAAGTGTTGGGAGATCTCGCCAGAGGGGCAAGCAGATGAAGAGTCCTCCACTGACAGGCTACACAGCTTCTCTTTAGCCACATCTTTGTGGGTGAAATACAATCTCCAGAGCTTTCACAGAGCCTAGCTGCCGAGCCTACCTATTCAAACCGGGCAGTGGAGTGAGACTGAGGTTTTATTCAGTGCTTAAATATGAAAATGACTGCAATATGCATCATGGACAAGGACTTGGAGAACAGTAACTCCAATAGATCTGAGTATTTGCACACATACGCATTCTATTCAAAGCATCTGTATGCTATAGAGTGTTATCAGAAGACTAATATATCCCAATCAGACAGGATTTATTTATAGAGAACGCTCTTTTCGCAGTGTTAGATGCCTCATTAACTTGATTCAGCTTGCACACAGCAAAAATATTCCCTCCCTCTTCAGATTTTTGGTATGGAATTATAATTTCTTGTTTCATTTGTTAAAATCCTTTCGCTACGAGGACATTTCAGAAATGCTTTATTGCACATGACTTTTTAAAATGCCGAAGTATTCATTTTGACCAAAAGGCTCTCCTTTTGATGATTACCTCTTAAGAGAGATACAGAGAGGATTGTCCTATTTCTTCTTTTCATTTGCCTCTTCCAGAAACCATTAATAGCCAGCATTTGATCCTCCTACACAAAAGTTCATGATAGCAAAGTTGGAAGAGTGGGTTATACATCGTGCTATGAACTGATTATGACTTTGGTATGTCACTGCTACTGTCATTATAAAGCTGAGAGAAATTATACTGTAAAAATTTCATCTAAATGCAAGTACAGTTTCATCCTGGAAGGTTTAGGGAATCTACGAGCTTAGAAAATTTGGAGATTTTGAACTCAGTATTTCAGGTTAGTGTGGAGATTTACAGGAGTTATGATCAGAACCTGTCCAGAAGAAGCTGACAAAAGAGCATAACTATTTTTTTTGTAGTTTACAATTTATCTCTTGGTTTCATAAAGCACAAAGCTCCAAGATCCCTACTTCCCTGGTTTCAGCTCCACAGCCTGCTCTTATTTCTGATCATAATTAAAGACAGAGCAAAAAGCACAAAGGCAGATGAATATATGGACATACAAACATATATTGAAAACAGTGAATTCAAGTCATAAGCTTACCCAGCAGACAGGGTCTCTATCATTATTGGAATACAACGGGGATTAGGAGCTGGGGAAGCTATTTTAAAGAAATGAATAAACAACACATTCTTTAGTAGCTGCAGCTCATTTACAGCTTGATTTTAAACTACTGATACCAATTTTCTTCAATGGATTACTTATCAAACTCTTCTATCTTACAATCTTTCAGATCAATTCAACCTCCTTTTTTAATACCTCTTACAAGAAAAACAATGTTTACATGTGTTCTAGTCATTCCCACTGCAAGCCCCATCCTCCATTCCAAATCATTTTATATATTCACTATTTGAATATAGAGAATTCTCTTTTAAGATTTGGCTTATTGAGTTTCTTTTTGAGTACCATATGGGAAGGTGAGATGAAAATAATTCTTTGCATCAACAGTAGGTTTGTCTCAATGCTGCTTAAAGGAAGATTCCATTCTCAAAGAATCTGTGCAAAACAGCTTTCATTTTTCAAAACATGCTAAGTATGAAGTCAGTATTAGAGTCAAGAGCCATCTGAAGACCAGTTGTGTAAAAAACCACAGAATTTCTGAATGCTGTGATTTTGTTGCAAACAGTCAAGGTAATTTGGTGGTTTATTAAAAACAAGGATGAAAGTTTTAAATCTAATTACATCTTATTGATTTTTTTAATTCATTTCCAGGTACTATGAAAATAGTTGGGTGAAAGATCTTGAAAATTAGGCCTGAATCAATGTGAGCAAAAAGAGCCAAAAATATCTCTACCTCTAATTCTGTGTCTGTCCCTGCCTCTATCGTTACCTTTCTCTCTAGTTGTGTCTGCATTCTTTCTCGCTCTGTTCAAGTGTGTCTCAGTTTTAAAGGAAATCTCATTATTTATGCACCCACTACAAAGCTCTTGAATGCTTCAAGTATTTGCATAATACTCCTGAATCTAAAGGACTTTGAAACACAAAAAATTATTACAGAATATTGAGTTATCAGATGCGCTCTGCTCTGTGGCAAATATTGTCTGAGTAATCCCATAGCATACATGATAAAGATCATAAGGTACTTTGAATTAACAGTAAGCATAAAGGCTCAAACATTTAACCTGGAGCAGCTGATGCATGATAAATCAATAATTATGCTAATTTTATTGCAAAAATTCTTCTGCTCAAGCATCTTAAGTTAAATAAAGTTATATGAACACTGCAAGTGTTGTTACAATCATTTGTGTTAGAAAGGAACATGATTTGCATTGTGCCCTTCATCAGCTTTCTTGTTGCCACACAACCCAGGGCTGACAGGTATTTCTTAGCCCTTACATACCCTGGTGTGACACAGAACAGTCAGGCCAAAGACCAACTTCTTTCTAACCAATATGAAAATATTAGAGATGTCTTTTTTAGCCAAGCACATGTGTTTGATTTCTGTCTCTAAGAATGCTTTTTTCTTATTTTGGCAATACATGCATACTGCATTTCTGCTTGTATTTTCTTCCTTGGTGCGTTAATGCTGATGAGTCTGTGCAGTTTCTTCCGTGATGAAAAAACCTGCCATTAAAAGCACTGTTTAACCTAAAACACATAACAAGCATAAAAACAGCAGCAGCTCATAAATGAGCCTGAGTTTCCATGGCGGTACTATAGATCTTACTTGTGTCTTAATTAGCTTCTCTACTCTTTAAAAGTGCTTTCTGGCTAATCTGACGGTCTACTGAGAGTACAGACTGGTTTTATAAGCACAAATTCCTCTTTCTTCCTGTATATTGTGACTGCAGTGATCATGATGACGAAAAAACAGAATCTGCAGTCTGTTGATACAGCCCTTATCCAAATGAAATCTGCAGAAAGGTGATAATAATAATAATAGCAATAATACAGAGACATATTAGAAGAAACTACTTTTTTTTCTCCAAATTGTTAGATTAAGAGACACTAATGGTATTTTTGTCTCCAATAGCTCCCTAACTAAAGTAATCTTAGTTAAAATCTTAGCAGTCAGTTATAAAAGATGGCTGCAATCATCTGTTTAATAAAAGAGCTTATGTAAGTTAATCACTAAGTCTTTCTACTATGGCAAACTTGTATTAAGATCTGCATTATTGCCACATAAAGGCCAGCTACAAAGTACAGGTGTGAGTATCAGAAGCCCAAGTAAAATTTTCCTTTTATCCTCTGTTTTCATCTGTTTACTTCCTCAACTAATTATTCCAATGGCATAAGAGCCTCTGAGTCATATTTTCCAATATCTTCTCATACCTGTAGATACCTTTTTTCCTGGCTCACAAGAATTATATTCAGCATGGCCCAACCTTTCCAAAGAAGCACCAGCAAGACTGTTAGTTTGCAAGAGTATTTGGGATTTTCTGATACCTGATCAACTCTGATATAACGGAAGGTTCCACTAGGCTTCTAATAAATGAATTCTATGCACATGCTCTTTAAAAACCGATCAACCTGCATCCAAGAACCCCAATTATCCTTGCTTTGCAAACAATATTTTCTCACTTCTCTCCTGATTTTGATTAATTTCCTTTTTATCCTATCTCAGCTTCAGATTCTAATGCTTTATCCTGTCATGTATGGTCAGATTTTGCAGCAGTTTTATTAGCAGTCCAGAATGCCCTAGATCCTTATACATACTTCCCTTTGTGATTTCTCTTCAGAATAGATTCAGATAGTTTTCATCAAAATGTATGTCTCCTTCTCTTCTCTGGAGCAATGACATATTCTGTATTGCACCAAAGTAGCTACTGGAGGTCAGCTATCCCTGTTTGAATCACCATTAGATTTCAAAGTAGACCCAAAGATAGAGTCTTTGTTAGATGTGTTAGACTCCTGTGAAATTACTCCTCCTGCCTCTACAGAGGAACCTAAAGCAGTAAATAAGTGCCGAGAGCTTGGACAACATGCACCAGAGGCACGCAAGAAACAATGTGGGAGTTCAGATAGACAGACAGATAAACGGACCTCAAAGAATCTTGTGTTGATGTGGTGGTATTCATGAGCTAAAAGAGCAGCCCCCACACAGCCTGAAGTGAGTCAGGCTGATTATAAAATGCAAGAGATGCAGCCTCCCACATCTGACTCTAAATTCCCATTTGCTCTGTTAAGAAAATTTCTTCATTTGATCAAACTCATTTAAAGACTGTTAAGCATTTCTGTGGTCAGTGTGAGCCACAGCATTAGACAATACTGCCTTACTGGATTAGGTAGGAAAATATTTTTTGAGCCATCAGAGTGCAAATTAATTTTAAAAGAAGGACATGAATCAACGTGTCTAAGCAGCAGAAGCAGGCAAGTGGGCCAGAAAGACTCTACAAGAATAACTGCAATACATCATTTGTGTAGAAAACCTGGGAAGAAGAATGTTTCAAGGGCATTTGGATGTGGAAAGGTAAAGAATTGCTCAGATCTGGAAGAAACAAAAAAAAACACCCAACCCCCCCCAAAAAAAAACCCAACAACAACAACAAAAAACCCACAAAAAACAAAACAAACAAACAAACATGGAAACATGGAATGCTCTGGTTCCTGACCTAGGTAGAAATATCGTTTATATGAATGTCTTTCCTATATGTTTTGTCACATTGTCATTAACAGTTTTCAGTAGCCATTCTCCAAAGTGGAAAAAATTAGTGTATTTCAAGACATATTAAATGCTGGCAGAACAGCAAGATTAAATCAGGCTGTACTTCAAGGAACAATGTTTGAGAGCAAAAGTACTTCACTCCACACAGCTGAGAGAGCGAAAGAGCTTCACAAACATGATGCCAGAAGACATGAAATACTAGTGAAGCAAAAACAAAATAATTTTTTGATTACTTTCCATCCCCCAGGTCCAATTCAATGACCTCTGAGAAGTATATGTTTAGACTTGTGGTTAAGGCATCACAACTAGCTTCTCCTGCCATGTGCACTATTCCCTCAGAGTGACTCTCACTGCTTCACATATAGCCAGTCTTACTCACGTGCATGCAGGGACAGCAATTTAGAGAAAATGTACTATTAAGGACTGTATAGTATTAAAGGCAGCAATGGCTGAAAAAATAACCAGGAAAAATGAGATGCACTTTGAGAGATATACTTCTGTAGCTCTTAGTCAAATCTTATTTCAGATTCTGTTTTTTCTCATTTCCATTTAATTATGATTTTGGGATTGTATCCCTCTAAATCTGTACTTCATTATTACCACAGCATATCTGGACTTTTTTGAATGGCTCTAATTGGCATCCTTGCTGGCAGTCTCAACAAAGAGGCCAAAGACTGAATGAGCATGGAGACTGAATTGTCACCTACTTCAAAACTGTCCTCCTTGAACTGCAGAGACATGCTGGAGAAGCTGGGTCTGTGACCACTGGTGATGCCAAAGTGCTACCTGAAAGCAGGATGGGGCTGTGGCTGTGCATGAACCTCCTTCTGCCAGAAGACTAGCAGCCTGCAGCCAAACGCCACCCCAAGGGCCCTTGCACACAGCAGTTAGCAGGACCATAATGTAGATGAATGTAATGTAGTGGACTTCAGCCTGAGAGGGCTGTGAATCTTGTCATTTTTAAAAGTCATAAAATGCAAGCATACAATTAAAATATAAATGTCCAAATACCTGCTACTTTCAGCTTCTGCTGCAGCATAAATTGGATGAAGTCCCATTCATATTGAAATGTAAATGCAAAACACAAATTTAAAATGTTTAAAAAAAAGGATGGCTTGGAAAAAGATAACGTTTTTCCTCTGTGTAGAAGATAATGATACAATATTCAAGTTTTCCACTCTAAAGGTAATATTTTTTGTCTAAGTCAACATACTTTACCATTTTTAAACTTTTCTCATCATATTTTTGACAGCAGGTTTTCCAATTTTGACAGCTTTTAAAAAGTAATTTTAACAGACGAGTGATTTTTCCTCTCAGCAAAGTCAGATTATGTGAAATGTCAATGTAAAAACTATATACTGTGACACATAATCATTTTTCATTGAATTTACTTATTAATTTTACTTGCTATTGCTAATAAAATGTAAGTGCTTAGCTAATTGTACTGCTTATTTAAATTTTTTAAAGGAATGTATTTTAAAACGGCATTTTTTTCCTGACTGCAAAATTTTTGAAGCAGCTATAATTTGTCACCCTTCCAAATTATTTAAAGAAGAAGAATTGCTATCACAATTGATATTCCCAGCTGAGCGGCCAAAGAATGAATCAGCAGGGAGAGGTTAAACCAGTCTTTCATCTGTAAGGGTGGGCTCTTTGATTTGAGGATTGGAGCATAACTGCAGAATTGTACAGGGAAGATCTGTTAGAAATGGTGCATGTAGTCTGTAGAAATCAGCAGATTATTGGTACCTATGCTATCAGCTGGGAGCCTTCAGTAACAGTGAACTCAGCAAAGGGTGGGGGAAATCAGAAAGTGAATACAAACAGCTCAAAGTTTGCACTTCTATACCAAACCCAGCTCAAGAGAGACATAAATGAGTTGGACCAATTCCTGCCTCTGAAGGATTACATTTCGATGTCTAAGTTTTTTGTGTTTCTGTGCAATGAGTTTTATTTGTAATTTTCTACACCAGAAATCCAAAGGTATTATCTATTCCTAGCCCACAAGTCTAAAAAGAGTCAAGCAACTCACACTCTCAAGATCAATAGCATAGGTACTATAGGTAGAGTGGGTCTTCAAAGCCTTTGGGGAGTAAATCAAAATCATGGGTTCACTGCACTTTCACACAGCTGTAACAAAAACTGGAAGGCAATCCGAGCATAAATCATTTTATTTATCCCAGTTCATCCAGGAGAATGGTGTCTAAGAGAAAGTACACAGACAAGAGAAAGTTTGTAAGAAATAAAGATTTTCTCCCTTTATTAATAAAGATTTTCTCTCTTTATTGATCTTAAACCACCAAATAATCTTATGAAGTGAGGATTAGGTCTCATAGGAAGAAAAAGATTCAGTGTCACTCCCCGCACTTAAAGTATTTCTATATCAGCTCAAGTTAAGTGTCATTACAATCTATTTTGTATTCCATTTTGATCCATCCACTTCATATGTCACTGGGCCAAAAGTATGCTTGCGTTTGAAACTGCTGACAAACTCACCATGATGTAGGCTGCTCCTTCACAGCATTAATATAAAACAGTTCTAAATTGAGCACTGTTCAATTATCCCTGAAAGTACAGATGACTTAGTTCTTCGTTAACTTCATTGTTTTCCAGTAAAAGTGAAATGTGCTGTATGCAAATTAAATAATACCAAGTGTCAGCACTTAAAAGAAATGCTCATTTAGCTTCAGAAGAGGTTTTTGTTGCAAATTTTGTTCATTTATTTTATAAGAAATTGTGTTTGTCTTAATTTGTTCCAAACACAATATGATTGTGAGACACAGTGCCTGCTGGCAAAGTTGGAATTGCTGTCAGCAGGAAATGGCAAACTAATAATAAATGGTGGTAAAATATTTATGTTATACTTTACTGGGAAAATGAATGCCGTTTTCTATTTCATTCCTGCTTGAGACAGTACACAATAACATAGTTGTTTTCAAAATAAGTGGATAGGATTCTAAACTCTGTGGTGGCTTATCTTGTAACCATCAGCTGAAAAAAAAATTATAAAAATAGATCCTTTTAGTAGCTCCAGTTCAAGAAATTTTAACTGGGAGTACATAGTGCAGTAATTAGTAGCATCTCACATTCAATGTCATTGGACACTAGTCTGATAGATCAAACACTTGTGTATGTGGCCTACTTACTTAGTTGCTCACTCATAATTTTCAATAACACTGCTGTTCTCATGCAGGGAGGGGTGGTCCAGAGCCACTAGATTACTCTGCAGGATGGTGATGTTCAAGTACAACACTGTGTTTATGTACTCCCCAAAGCGTATCAAAGCTCAGATCCACAGAAATAAAAGAAAAGTCAAACAAAACAAGCATTAGACTGCGTAAAATAAGGTATGGACAAGGCAAACAGGTGAGGCATTGTTTAGGTGGCTAAGGTAGATCAATATCTGTGCTTGCAAGCCAGGAATTCTGCCTGCTTTCCTCTGGCACTATGCAGATCATCTTACGGCCTGCAGACAGACTGTCGCCTAAACCCAATTGACAGACAACCTATTTCACCCTTGCAAAAATCATACCCATCTTCATTCTTGCAGCCCACGAGGGATAAATAAAAGCCTCCCATGCCCATGGAACACTGAAGAGTAAGCATAAGGCATCATTTCAGCCAACTTTTTTTATTATTTTGTTGCAGTAATTACATGATGGAAGCAGCTAAGCTTTCTTTTTCCTCAGTTACCAACAAGAAGTCCTTGCATTTTGCCTAGGCTAGCTTATGAAAGCACACTGCAGTAGTCTTTCAGGATTTGAAAAAAATTAATGTGACAGGTTGCTACTGTTGCCTCTTTCTCTTCAAGTGATCTGTTTATCATCAGAGATGTTTTTTGAGATCAGACAAAGAGACATCAAGAAGCTCTGACTGCTCATACTGATAACAAAGATCAGGTAAAACCCTTTCTGCTTCAAAAACATGTTTTCATTTCAAAAAATTAAATCAACATATGGTCAGTTTAAAGAACCACTGGACCCCTTCAATAAAATTCTGAAGACCATGAAGTATTTCACTTCCAGAACCAGAGCTTCCAATGGGGAATCCTGCCTGCAGGAGTGGATAAGCTGCAACTCATGCCAGCTTCAGTACTGGAGAGACCACCCCTGCATCCTGCATCTTTTAGGTCTTAGGCACACAGTATCAAAGTCTGAGATTGGCAAAGCAAGTGAGGATGAGAATGCCTTTTTAAACCCTTAGAGAAAACTTAATTCTTGCTTTTATTAAAGATATTGGTACAGATACTGTTCAGGTATATTCTGTTCACTTTTAAATTAAAAATCTCATACTTTTTCTCTCATCTCTGAACTGATTAGCTATTGAAATATAGTTACAATTTCCAAAAGTGTCTATTTCCCTATTTTAAGGAGGTAAAATGTTCAGCTTTAATCTTCAGAGTGGAAAAGGTCACCTTTGTAGACTGATGACTATCATATCTCCAAGTAATGAGAACAAGTGTGCTTTTCCTCAGTGTAACAACCTTAGTTACTCTAATATTGCAACTATTTTCCTGCCTTACCTTTCTTTATGGTAGAGGAAATGTAATTTACTTGTCAGATTGAAATGTTTGATACAAATCTTTAGCCTTTCTTTCAAGCAAGTATTTCTGTAACATTATATTATAAACAACTGGCATGTTTAATTAAACAACTGCTTTATTTTCAGCAGCAGCAGAAGGTATGATTATATTAATTGAATAGTAGGACCTATGACCAAATTTAAAGAAAACATTTTCAGCTCAACAAGGAGGTGTGATTATCTTAATTTCAAAGCAAGACATGTGACTAGAATTGAAGCAAAATGGTTTTCTCTGTCTTTACAATTATTAAAAAATATTTTCATTGGGGAAAAAAAGGGAATAAATACAAATTTTAAAGTATCTTCCCATAAAAACTCTTGCTTTAAATCACAAGCTGGGTAAAAATATTTAAATCAGTTAAATAAAAGCCCTAGAACAATTTATTTCTGTGATGAAACGTGTTTTAAATGAACCACAGTTTTACATATTTACTGGTATGTTTGAATTAAAACACTATGTTTCTACAAATGCATGACAGCAAATCTGCTCTATATTTTATAAAGTAATTCTTGTAGCTAGACACAGAAGCGATGCTTAAGCTCACATGGATTGTTCATATAAGGAGTCCATTTAATATAAGTGATTTTAACAGTGTATGTAAGAAGCAAAGTTTCACTATGTTGAATATAAAATATTGGTTTTAAAGTTCCAGTAATATCAACATTGCTGCTGGTTTTTATGCTGTTGTCTTGCAAATAGTTTCTGTTATTTTCTACATGTATTTAATTTAAAAATTTAAATTATCATGATTTCCTATGAAGAGAAAAATAAGTCACCAGGTGTTAATAAGAATAAAGATGAGGCACAAAAAATATTTTTTTCATATCATCTTTTATTTGTTTGAAATAGAGAAAAGCAAAACATACATCAGTTAAATGCCTATGACCAAATGAAATTATCCGTGAAAATGGAGAACTCGTTAAAGGAAACATATATTGAATTACAATCTTAATTACCCATATTTGGATATGCTTATTTAGGTAAATAGATGAAATATTTTTGATCCAGATGTGACAAATTCCATGCTGTCATTTAACTTGCAGAGATCATAGAATTTTTGTTTTTATCACATTCCCCCGAGTACTTTCCTGTTTTCATTAAAAAGCAGTAGTTGAGAAAACATGTCAGGTGCTAAGCACAAAATCCACAATGCAGCAACATGGAATAAAAGTAACAACTTTTTGGAAAAAATGTCTTTGTGTCAATCTACATACAATTTTAAATGGCTTTCCAATGAATGTTAATTAGCTTTAAAGTTACACCATGGCATGACTTCGTGTGCTAAAGAAAACACTTGCTTATTTAGCTGGTGTATGACCAAAGAACAAAAATTAATGGATACAGTTTTGAAATTAACTATGTCTAAACTTGTGTTGGTATTTGGGATGGTTAATGATAACTAGAAATTAAGCTAAAGGCTAAGTAATGTCCACTGGCAAATTGTGATCATTAAAGATGTGATTTTTTTTCTTAACTACTGACTTAAAATGAAGCTTATGCTGAAGTGCAAAAATGTCACTGTCTGAGACTGGAGTGTTTATCTTCTTTTATAAAAAACTTCATATTTCATTCCTACTTTAGCTAATGAGACTCCTCAGGGATTTAAGTTGATGGTATTACACCAGCTCTGTGTGTGTCATTATCCAACATATATAACAATTTGTAGGATGCTCATTAAGAATATTTTCAGTCACAATTAAGTTGAATAAGAACATTGTTCAAGTAACCTAAAAACTTCAATAAACATCAAGAGTACTATGTTCCCCTGTCAAATGTGGACAGTAGACTAGTTCGTTCTGATTTATTTACGTTTATACAAGCAAGTGTAATATAAAAGGACAAGTCTTCTCACCCTCTCACACAGAAATTGCTAAGATGTAAGTGGAATTATTCATGAAGAAAGTTAATTAAGTTTAGTGCAAGATTTTGAATTGTTAATTTACTTGGGAGGAAAAATGTATACGGGTTAACAAAGATGAATTTTTCAGTTTCCTGATAATAGATGATTTCCTTAGAGTCTTCCATGACATATCTCATCAAGATTCATCATTCTACAAAGGATATAAAGAAATCAAAAGCAACTATTCACATTTGCTAATATCTGCTATGAAGTCTGTTGAAGAGAAAGGGAAGCAGATTTTATTATTTTGTTTCTGTACAGGTCTGAGCAGACACTCAGGATTAAACAGATAAATGAAACCAACTGGCTTGCAGGGGATTGAAAAGACAACAAAACTTACAGTCAAAATCTTCATGATAACCTTCTAATATTTCACTGTGACGTATCTTTCTAGTCAGAAATTCCTGCCATTAAATCTGTAACATGATTTGCTGATTCAAGCTACATTTTTAACTAATGACTCTACTTCGACTGCCATGATCTCCATCTTTACTTCATCCCTCCTTTTTACTTGAACCCCATTAAACCAAAATATATCATTCCAAATGTTAGTTTGCATCTGAGCAAATGTCCTTTCCAAGAAATATGACAATTCTATGTCTGTTGCAACCTATACTCTAAAATCCAAGAAATTTGTTCTACTAAAATAGATGTAGATAATGAAGGTGGACATAACATTTGGTAATCTGCAGCACTCATAAATCTGACATTTTTCAAGTCCCAGTGTTGATTCATCATGTGCCTGAAGAGCAAGCAGGTAAATGGTCTTGTAAAAGTAGAATGCCTTCTTAACCCTCTAAATACTGAATGATTAGGGAATCAGATCTTTGGCATAACATTATAACTTCAGCTTTTATCTTGGACTTAATGATCAGTTTTCTGCTTGGGTTATGTTTTATGCTATCCTTCAGAAACACTGATGCCTAAACCAAAATCTGACCATTCTGGAATCTGAAAAATTGAATACAGGGAACGTTTCATTAATTTAAGATTCCATTGAGATTAGTAGAGCATGCTCCCCTAATGGTAGGGATTGTCTTTGATTTCTAGTTGCAAAGAGGGTTAAATACTCTCTACTGGAATATATAAGGGTTCCTTTTTACAGGTCAGTATATTCCTTTACTTTACACAGACTTTTATCATCAAAAAATGGCTTATTTTAGACAGACCAAATTTCCAAATAATTTATTATTCCTGAATTAGCCATTTTTAGTGTTCCACACTTACAGCTAAGGAAATGGAAAACTAACTGTAAACATTCTGCACTGATTTCTGAAGAGAGTGATGTTAATAGCAATCCAATGACCATTAAACTATCCTACTGGCCATAATAAAATCTAGTCAATGTAAGATTCTGAGCCCTGCCAAACAATTACCAAAGCAGGTCTAGAAGAAAAAATGCATTATTTTCCATTTTTTTAGAGTGCTAACATTAGGCTTGGCTATGTTAAAAACAAAAACCAATAACTGATTGCTAATGAAAGGAAAGCATCTGTGGGGACTGTGAAGGAATTCCATCCCTAGTAAAGTTCAATAACACCATTTAGATATAGCACTGAAGCGACCATAATACGATGAATCCAATGGCAGACATTAAATGGCTAAGAGAGTACACTGGAAACATCCCCAGCCTTCTGGTTCCTATGAAGCCCAAACCTATCTTACTGCACGATACTTGTGTAGAGAGCTGTTGGCATTACTCAGGTCTATACAAATTATTTGGTCTGAAGAATTTCTGGAAAAAATATCATGTAAATATTAGTTCAAATTTGAATATGAATATCAGTTTGACTGGATTTATAACCAGTTACACTTTATTTGACTTTTTTCTCATCTAAATATATCTTTCCATTGAAGCCAAAATGTTCCATAAAAATGTGTCAGATTTAATGAAGTTTACAATAGGAATGTTCTAAATATCCCTGCTTGTCACTTTCCTAATGAGAGAGTGAAACAAAGCACTGAAAAGATAAATACACACAAAACAAAAAAATATTTGGCCCTGAAAGAGATATATGCAATTTTATTACATAAAAGTGTTCCAAAGAGTTTTGGGTTTTTTTCAGTGTGAAACAAAGAGACATCTCAAACCATATATATTTTCACAGATTGGGAACTCATACATTGTCGTTAGGTTGACTCAAGGTGTGACATTTTCTCTTTTCCTCCTGAAAACAATGCAGTAGTTCAATAATAAGGAATACTTACAAAAATATTTTTCAGCTTGAATTCGTTAGTAGTCCCACAAGCAAGTTTCAGTTGACTGTAACTTTTATGTCTACAATTTTTTTTCGTATGTGGTGTTGACCTACATAAATCAGCTCTTCAGTGAAAAGAAGCAGTAGTTACAAACATAGCAAACCAGTACCACACATACAGATGACACTGAGGATTATGCTCAACTGCTTTTGAATAGTGCCAGTTATACTGAATGCATGTGTATGAGGTATCAGTTGTATTGCCTGCAAACATATTTTAATTTCACATTTAGACTGACTTCTACCAATTCTATTGAGCAAAATATGAATTTTGAACTTTCCATTGCTGGATAAGAAGACATAACTGAAAGGATCCATAAGGCTGCACTAGAGTCACAGGTAGGCATTAAATAGATTTAACAGTTATACATAATTGCCTTGGTCAACCCAAGTTCCCTGAAATTCAGGAAGTCTTTCTTGGTCTTCCTACCTCTAAGGACTCCTGTGTGAATGGATGTATGCTCTGTGTCCATGGTTCTTAAAAAACAAACAAACAAATAAACAACAAATCATCATTTCACCAAATCATAGCATTAACTTAATTTAGGATTTAGTCAAATCTAGAATTAAGGTGTGTCAGAGGTTGAGAACAAATGTCACAGATTCTTGAAGTAATAATTGCAATATGTTGAACAAAACTGACAGATAATCCATAGAACACAATAATGTTATTCATTACAAAAGGAGAAAAAAAAAAACCTCTTAGTGGTTTCTCTAATCAGATCTGGGGGAAAAACCTCTTCCTAGTTGAAATTTGGTAACTGGTTTTACCTCAAGGCCATGATCATGACATGTTGACTTTTGAAAATTAACTGGTACAGGGTGATTTTGCGTCTCTACTCAGATTTTCAGCTGAGGTATGCTAGCATAATGTAGACCTCTCTATCCTGAGAATGGGAGTACAAATTCATGTTACTGATTTAATTAATTAATAAAATGTAGATTACAAATTGCAAAAAATCACAGCAAACAGAAGTGTCTATAGATTGAGAGTTACCCCCTGAAGTGACTTACAGATAACTTTAAAGTCTAACAGTAGTGGAGAGTTCTGTAGCCTGTTTGCAGACAATTTGAGAACAGAAAAAAACCCCAAAATTTGACACCAATTATTCATACGGTGTCAATCAGTTCACTTTGGCTGATACTATACTGGAGGCATTTTATATAAGCTTTTCAAACTGCACTGATGTAAAGCATGCACGGAGCAAAGGAATAATGGAAGGCCATTTGTCGGCCTCATTTTTTCTCTTTCACAATCATATAGAAATCCTTTGGATTACCCACATTGTTTACAAGGTGATACACTTCTCACCTATAAAATATCGGTGGAGCAAAATATCTGCTAAGTTTTAGTCAAGGATCGCTTCCTTTCAAAGTGGTCATTGATCCACTGTTAAAATAGCTTATAAAAACAACTGTTTGGGAGAAGACTATAAGATTCTACTGCTGTTCTAGCACATATTTTAAAGTTATTTTCAGAGGAAATCTCAATATTGTCAAATAATTTTTGATATAATTACAAATGTCTATGCAATCTAGGAGTAAAACAGTATTGGTATTATTTATATTTCTATAGAAAGGAAAGGTAGTATCCAGGACTGGCTTTTAAAACTATTAATGAGCCCTGGCAATGCGAAAAGAGATGGATTAGGTAGATGTAATGAGATATGATTAAAGGGTGTAGGCACTGAAGGGTGTTGGAGAAATTCTTTTCAGAGGAAGTATAATTAGTGTCTGATAAAAGTACTTAGTAGATAAGATTTTTGAAGAAGAAAGGTTAAGATAAACAGATACCATATGACAAACCTGTTTAATTTTTTTCTTTTGGTTCTTGCATAGTCAATAAACTGTTGAAATTTTATATATAAATAACATTTGTTGAATACTTGATGAAACCTCACACGAGTTTTCATTGCAAAGGATAGAAAGCAAAGAAAATGTCCTATTACATTTCCTTTTTGCATCTCTCTTTTGATTAATGCAACTTAGATAATAACATACACCCTCTTCCTGAAATTAAACAAACAAATGGGCTTCTTAAGAAGCAAGATTCCTAGAAGTTGCTTAGTGACTTTCAAATCACTTTTTATTAAATTGGAGCTTCTTCTCCTGATTTAGTGTTTAAAATATGCAGCAGCCTAAAGCAGACCATCCCAGCCACTTTTTATGCTAGTCCTGGGCAGAGATGCTTCTTTGTCCATTTAGCCAATAATATTTTGCACACTTGAAAATAACTCTTAGAACTCTTAGATACTGGACCTTTAGCTTTCCACTTTTAAGTATGAACCTTCGACCTACAGTTGTAGGACAAATCTCCGTCCAGTTAGAGCACTCATAGATGAATTGCAGATAAATTTATTAGATACCTACAGATCCAGAAGAGAAGTCCACCATGTCAACTTACCATGTGAAACATGAAAACCAGAAATAAAAGCAAATGCTGCCTCCTGGGCATCTGGGGATTTCTCACTGAAGGAGAGCTACCGTGTCGTGGTTTCTGGCCCCTATTTACAAGACCAGCAGTGGTGAATTCCGCTTTGTTGCCTTGTTCTTAAGACACACTATTTTTTCTACAATAACTCTCTACAACAGAAAATTGTTTAGGACGCCACAGAATCATAGAATGGTTTGAGTTAGAAGGGACCCTACTCTCTTTCATTTTGAAGCCATTCCCCTTCGTCCTGTCACAACATGCTCATGTAAAAAGTCCCTCTCCAGTTTTCTTGTAGACTCCCTTCAGGTACTGGGAGGTTGCAATTAGGTCACCCTGAACCTTTCTCTTTTCCAGGCTGAAAACCCCGATTTCTCTCAGCATTTCCTCATAGGAGAGGAGCTCCATCTCTCTAATCATCTTGCTGGCTCTCCTCTGGACTCATTCGTGGAAGTCTTTCCAGGACTGGAGACTCCAGAGATGGATGCAGTACTCGAGGTGAGGCCTCACCAAAGCAGAGTAGAGGGGCAGAATCACTTCCCTCAACCTGCTCATTTTGCTTTAGAAGCTTTGAAATTGTTGGCTTTCTAGGCTGCAGCATTCTGCAGTATTTTGGACTTTAAGTATTTCAATTGTCCTTTCCTAATCCTGCCTTCACAAAGAAAAGCATTGGTAAAATGGAAACTCTAGCCTGACACACAGCTTCTGAAGTATCTCCTCTGAAAGCTTATTCAGGCCCATGCTCCAAGAGTATCAGCCTCAGCATGGCTGCTTCTTCACGTTCAGTATCTGAACAGAGGAACTTGCCCGGCAACAGCAGAGCAGAAAAGCAAAACAGCAAGCCTGAGATCAGGCTTTACACAGAACCCACATGCTGATAGCACCAGCTTTGTTTCAGTGCAGAGGAGTAAACCAGGATCATCTTTCTCATCTTCAAAAAGCGTGTCACTTAAAGGACTGCCACACATCAGGAGCAGATTTTCTTCCTCTTTTTGTGTACAGGAATGGTGTAGATTCTAATGTCAGACTTATTGTCCCACATTGTATGTGTGGAACTCAAGTCCCTACATGGCATGGAAGGTGGTCCTACTTATAGAAAAATGCACAGTTATACAGAACATACTCTAAATCCTTGGCCAAGTTACTTAAATGCAGTTCTTAATCAGTACATCAAACCAGGTCCCACTGGGCATATAACCTATCCAGAAAATATCTGAAATTCCTGTAAGGTGCTGAGTTCAAGTATCTTGCAAAAACTGCCCCAGAAGACTTATTTTTACCAATGAGCAAATAATCAGAACAAGGAATAGAATTGGTAAAAAGCTTCTGTCCTTATTAAATAAAACCCAAATACATACACCCAGACTTCAGAATTATTTTCATGAAGGTAGGTACCAGCAAAGGGAGCAGTGCTTTTTGCAATTTTTCAATGCTAGATCAACATCTTAAAAAGAATAAGAATAGATCTTTTGTCTCATGACTTCAGTAATCATGCAGTTCCTACCAGTTCATTACCAATTAATTAATTAATTGTGAGATTTTTAGCTTCTCCAAATTTCAAGAAGATTTTCAACAGTAGTGAATGAATTCTAGGTGCCAGAGGAAGTTTCAAAGTCATTCCTAATCAATAGACCTAAAGACTGACAAACTCCTTTTCTTGGCAGTACTGTTTTTTCTGAAGTGTAAGGATAACATGATAAATCAACATTGTTCAACATTGTCAACATTGCTCTTTGATGCTTCTTTTTCAGCTCAGCTCCACCAAAAAATCTGAAATATTTGATTTTTTTAATGAGCATACCAAGGTAGTATATAACTTGGCTTATGTTTTTTATGAAAATACGAATTCTAAAAATTTACAGAGGAAAGATGTTAGATCATCTATTTCTTGTCAATGAAAGGATGTTGCTCAGATTACATTATTTTCTGGGGGTTCTTTGCAAAGTTGGCATTGAATTATTAGATCCATGGGGCTTCCAACACATATGTGAAGAATCTTGAAAATCTTTTCCGCCAGTTTCCAACAATCAGGAACATTTCAAAAACATTTAAACTTAGTTTTTTACAGCTTTTTAGTGTTAGTCTGTTTCTTCCAGTGATATTTCAGGGCCATCAGGCAAGGAGGCAAAGATTCAATGGACTCTGGCAGAACAGGAGCGAGAACGGAAATTTGAGAAATTCTATCATATTGTGGGAAGAGACTGTGAGGTGGTTCTTTGGAGGGAATAAGGCAGCTAGGTCTCACACATATTTCTTGTACATACCTGCTTACATAAGTCCTGATGCCCAAGTTTCTTCCTGTAAACCAACAACACCATTTCGTATTTTCATTAGGGATCATGGTGGAATTTTACAGAGAAAGTCTGGATATCCTTAGGATCTGCATGAAAACAAGGCAGCAAGCACTTTTCTGCTTTGCTTGTAGGGGCATGTCTCAGAAAACCCTCAGAGACAAAGGTGTATTCATGTGCTGCAAAACAGACTGATCAGACACCCATAGACCTACACTATTTTCTCTTGTCACCTGTCTGAGTACTGCAAGCTGTGGCCTGCTCCATCTTTGGGGTAGGAATCATGTAGGCTGGAAATCAGTAGGACCATACTGTTCTGAAAAACACTCCTACTAGCTTTCCTTCACTGCTGTTAGGCTTTCTTTCTTCTTCATTCTATCTTTTTTTCTTGGTTGAGTCTTAATGTTGCTGATGCTGTTGTTCTGCTTGAATCAGGAACAAAAAAACATGTGGCTTTTCTAGCTCTCTGGATTTTTTACAGTTTCTGCACCACTCAGACTAATGGCACAGACCCCAAAATCACAGCTCTAGGCTTTTCATAGATGAATCTTGAAGATGCAATACAAACACACCACGAAGAGAAAGAAAGAAAAAAAGGAAAGAAAGAAAGGAAAGAAAGAAAGGAAGGAAAGAAAGAAAAGAAAGAAAAGAGAGAAAGAAAGAGAGAAAGAAAGAGAGAAAGAGAGAAAGAGAGAAAGAGAGAAAGAGAGAAAGAGAGAAAGAAAGAGAGAGAGAAAGAGAGAAAGAAAGAAAGAAAGAAAGAAAGAAAGAAAGAAAGAAAGAGAGAGAAAGAGAGAGAGAGAAAGAAAGAGAGAAAGAAAGAGAGANAGAAAGAAAGAAAGAAAGAAAGAAAGAAAGAAAGAAAGAAAGAAAGAAAGAAAGAAAGAAAGAAAGAAAGAAAGAAAGAAAGAAAGAAAGAAAGAAAGAAAGAAAGAAAGAAAGAAAGAAAGAAAGAAAGAAAGAAAGAAAGAAAGAAAGAAAGAAAGAAAGAAAGAAAGAAAGAAAGAAAGAAAGAAAGAAAGAAAGAAAGAAAGAAAGAAAGAAAGAAAGAAAGAAAGAAAGAAAGAAAGAAAGAAAGAAAGAAAGAAAGAAAGAAAGAAAGAAAGAAAGAAAGAAAGAAAGAAAGAAAGAAAGAAAGAAAGAAAGAAAGAAAGAAAGAAAGAAAGAAAGAAAGAAAGAAAGAAAGAAAGAAAGAAAGAAAGAAAGAAAGAAAGAAAGAAAGAAAGAAAGAAAGAAAGAAAGAAAGAAAGAAAGAAAGAAAGAAAGAAAGAAAGAAAGAAAGAAAGAAAGAAAGAAAGAAAGAAAGAAAGAAAGAAAGAAAGAAAGAAAGAAAGAAAGAAAGAAAGAAAGAAAGAAAGAAAAAGAAGTTTGCCTGCAGGTACTCTGAACTTTTCACTGAGTTCATTTGAGCTGACAGGAACTGGATGCTATGTTTGAGTGACAGAATTTATCCTAAATGGAAGTCAATGTAGATGAGAGGAGCATGAGAAACATTATGCAAATCTTTACTGAAGATGAGAAAAGATATCCTGTTTGAAGAAAATACTGTGGAATAAGCCCTGCTGGTCATAAATATTTCAGGTGTTCCTGCAGAGAACTGAAACCCTCCTTGATTTGATTTTTTTTTAACGAGGGAGATTAAGACTAATATGTTCTGCTGCTAGTGTGTGTGGTTTGGTGTTCCCTACCATTGCACTACACTGATTCATTATTTTCTTTAAATGTGAACATACAGATGCTCTCTTTTGCTGTGTTCTCACTTGCTTTGGGGTTTGTTTTTGTTTGCTTGCTTTTCGTTTGGGATTTGGGGTGTGGGTTTTGGGGTTTGGGTTTTTATCTGATTACAATCAAATAGGTTCTACTTCTAGGTGAAGTAGTGCAATCCTCCTCTCCTCTCCCCAAATAAAAAGTGGTTCTTCTGAGTATCACTCTCCTTTAGGAAGATGTGCGCTGTCTCTTGAGGGTTAGGGACACTATATGCAGGAAAAGAGTTGTCAGGGTTTAGATCAAAGTGGGGGGTTGGTGAGGGACAGGGGACAGGGTTGAAAAAGAAATCACCAAACTGATCTCAGAGACTGCAAGGCCTCCAGGGACTTCTCTCTTAGGGCAATGTGTACCTTTTCCACACTACTTTCAAGAAGTTGAAATAACTATTTGAAAAATAAGGAAAATTGCTGCTCACATAAGGCCTAAAACAATATTGAAGTGAAGCTCTAGGATAATATTGGTCCCTTTTTCACCTCTCAGACGATCAGAAAAGTCTTTGCATTTTCTGTTTCAGAAAACCCTAAAAATAATGGATAGTTCATTTCAGAAATTGCCAGTAACACCCCATTCTTCCCAGGTTTTCATAGCTCATAGTAGTGGCTGGATAGATGAAGCCATCACAAGCCAGAGACATCATCAGCACAGAACACTCTGTTATTTATTTAGACTCTGAAAAAGAGCCTGCTTGCTTATTTTCCTAAAATAATTAAAATGCATCACTTAAGTTCCGATTTGCTAAAAAAAAAAGAAAAAAAGAAAAAAAAGGCGTGGGAGCATAAATGTTTTGGCTCTGAGCTGACAGTAAATATATCTTCACATCATGCTTTTATTTTACCGTTTCCAATGCATCTATCCCTCCTAGCCCCTTCCCCTCCCCCATTAATTTCTGAAGTGTCTGAAAGAGCCCTGAAGCTCACAGCATTCTCTCTCTCCCCTGTTTCCGGCGGGAGATCAGATGTATTACCTTCCTCTGTTGCACGCCTGATGGCGGGATGGAGGAACGGGCCGAGCCGGGGTGCTGGGGCCCTCGGCCGCGGTTGGCCCCCGGAGCGCAGCCGAGGGGCCCCGCTCAGCCCCGGGCAGGCAGCGGCGCCCATTCCCGCGGCCGGCGCGGAACTTCCCGCGGCGGGGAGTCTCAGCCAGCGGAGCCGCCGCCGCTGAGCCGGAGATGCGCTTAGCCCTGCCTGTGCGGCCGTCGGGTCCGCTTCGGGGCTTTGGTGCTGCTTTGTTGATGGGTTTTTTAACCCGCAAAACAGGTCGGGGGGGGCGTTACCCCAAATTCGTCCGCTGCTGACTGGCTACACCGGGAAATGGGTTTCTTGGGTTAAACTAGGGGGAAATATACGTATATGTTTGTTTCAATCTTCGTTCCCCTCGAAAGCTGAGAAATGTCTGTTATTTGCACATTGTGCAGGGAAGCCAGCTCGATATTAATTTAAGGAGGGTAACTCCAGCACTGCTGGTGATGTTCATTTGCAATTCCTACACACTGGTTATTATGTAGAGGGAACTAATCCTGCCCTGCCTTGAAAACAGAGCTCTCCCTTAGCTCGTTGCGCTCCTCAGATTTCCATTATAAGAGAGTCGTTGTTTTGCTGGGATTTTATTATTTTTAATAACATTACATAGATATTTGAATTCTCCCAACGCGTTGTAGTGCTTTCTTTCTTTTTTTTTTTTTTTCGTTTTTTGATTTTGGTTTTTTGGTTGTTGTATTTTTTTTGTTCTCTCGTGAGCTTTTGGGGTCCTGCCGTGCTCCCGTTGCTGCAGTGGGACGGAAAAGTTGAGAGCACCATGTTTCGTTCCTCCTCCCTGTTACAGCTGTCGGCGGTGAAAATCAGTCCATAAGCACTGCATAATGGCCAACCCTCTCAAAGCCTGGATCAGTGTCCGGCCACGGAGCACTGCCGAGGTTTAATTGCATCCATCTGCTGGCATTTACTGAAAGGGTGAGCGATATGGGCCATGCTACCCAACAGGGTATCCGTCCCTGGAGAGCTGTATCTCCTCGTAAGCAGACACTAGGTCGGGCAAAAATCGGGCAGGATTGTCTCCAACCGCTAAAATCCTACAGTCCTGAAATCCTGAACCCGCTGACACGAAACGAGCCCTTGCCTCCGCGATCCCTCGCAAGCCAGAACTGGCTCCTCCGAGGACAGAAAAACCAGAGGTCAGTGTAACAGACCCCGGCCCACCCAGCCACATTTTCCCAGAGCACCAAGAGCAGCCGAAGGTAGGGAGCGACCCAGCAGTCCCGGACCGGGCCAGGTCTCGTTCAGACCGGGCCTGGGGGGCGGGAGCATGTGATTGCCGCTAGTAAGACGCGTTTAAAGCGTTTATTGGCATTATGGCAATACAGTGCACGGTCAAAAACAATTTAAGAAATTACAGGCTCGTCCACGACAGCCTTTCCCGCCAAGCCCGAGGAGGAAGCTCTAGTTCTGCACAAAATTACTCCAGGAATGAAATAATGTTTGCAAATTTTAGTAGAGTTTTAGTTTATGTAGTGATGTCGCTCCAACTTCGCAATCGCCTTTCCCATCCTAGCCCCTGCCCCGGGGCAGAACTTGTTCCCTACGATGAGCAGACTTACTTAGCCTCGGACACCTCTCTAGAAGATTTTGGGACTGATTATTTTATAAAGTGCCGTCCCTCGAGTCGGCCGGGACCAGATTTCACAGCCGCATCTCGGAGCGCTCCGATGGCGCCTCTGCCTCTCGTCAGGGCTCTAGCCCGTTTGGCAAACACAGCTTCTCCTTCTCCCGAGGAGACGATGCACTCATACTAACGCTACATCCACTAACTTCTCCGATCTCTATCTCCCTCCCAATTCTCACTGACCCCCTCCCCAGGGTCCCCCTCCTCCACTCCACCTTCACCCACCCTCCCCCCATTTTTCTTCCTAATTCTAGCGAACAAAAAACAGCGTTTGATGCCAGCACACTGTCCTGCGCTGCTTTTGCATCGTGACTTCGCAGACCTCATTCATCACGGATCCTTCTCCCGGACAGTTCCCACTTTGGCTGTCAGGCTTTTCTCGTCACGTCACCTTCTTCCTCCACAGATACCTAATCAGGGAGAGAGCACATCCCAGACACATCCAAGGCAGTAAAGTCCGCCCACCCCCACCTTCCCGTGCTCCCTGCGACCGCCCTTCAGGCCCCATGGCTTGGCTTTCCCAGGGCTCAAGAAATGCAGGAATAAAGAACAGGGCCCAGCTCTGCATGCAGGACCTGGTGCTAACGCAACTTTCCCCGGTCCCAAGCTAAGGGCACTGATTCAGTGGCGAATTTTCCCAAAGACGACACGACAGCACCAAAACTTTCTGACCGGGCTGTTCACCTCTCTCCCTGCCAAAATACTTGCAATGCTAGAGAATGATGCTGCTGAGATAGCTAACTGCATCTGAAGGTAGGTTATGAAATGCTGAAGGTCTGGTCAGAAGAGAGTGGAAAAAGCAGACATCGAGGACAGTTTTTCAAGAGCTCCTAATAAAGTCTCACTAAATCACTGTTTTTCTCAGAAGAACGGTAAAGGTATGAGTGCATCTATTTGACCTTTTTATTAGTGTTTTTAAAAGCAGGAACCAAGGCACAATCTTTAAAAGATCGCTCATTACTTAAGTGATTACTCATCACACGGTTAGTAGCTTTTCAACTATCGGCTACCAAAAGATGCGCATGAAAGCATTAAAAAAACCAACCAAACAAACAAAAAACACCAAAAAAACCAAAGCAAAACCAACTAAACAAAAAAGAATTGCGGGCCCAAACTCCCATGAGTCACCATGTTTAATAACTAACTAGGTTCAACTCTACGTGTCTATGTGTGTTTGTATTTTCATTGTCAAAGAATAAGCCTGTATGTTCTTCACATGTTAGATTTGCAATTTTGTGTTCATTTCGACATTCCCTAACGACCCATCCCACAGAGGTGTCTAAAAGCACCTACAGATTATCTCCCATCTCTCTACTATAATGTGACACACCTACTTACATTTTAGGGGTAAATAATTTGAGACAGATTTACAGTTCAACCCTCTCAGCAGACAGGAGGAGAAGTCTGCGTGGAATATAAATTCAAGAATGTAATTCTTTCTCAAACAAATAATCTGTTCCCTTTCAAATATAATTAATGTTTTGATAGTGCATTTCTTGTGAGAGAGAGATACAAAAACAGAGGCAACCTCTTGGATCTTTGTTTGTATATTTTCAACAGGAATTTACAGTACCTATCTTGTGAATGTGACAGATAGAGTGTTTTAAACATTTAGAATTTTATTTATTAGCAGAACTACAGCAGGAAACTGATAGGTCTTTACTATCTACCGTGCCAATTTAATGCACGGTTTTGTTGCAAAGGACATTGCAGTTGCAGGAGGAGGGCATTAGTCTTTCACTGGGATGAGAAATGTTCCCTAGCTCTCAGGATGCAGACTTCTGTCCTGTTGTGCTCAGGAGGCACATGTCCTTGTGCTTTGTCTTTCATTGTGCTCTCTCTTTCCTCCGTGGGACTGAGCCCACGTCCCTTATTTTCTCACGTAGGTAGTTAAGGAAAGCAGTGGGAACATTTCGGTTTTGAGTCTCCAGCGTTCACACTCATCCGGCGATGATGTGTTTTAAGTCATATAGTCTGAACAAAGCCAGGTTTGCAAATGCCCAGAACATTCGTCAGAAGCTTGTTGAATACTGTTATATGATCGTATGGTTCATTAGTTACAGATCTGCTACCTAATCCAGCGGGGATGAGTTATCTCCTTTTCCCTTCTTCCTCTCTCTCCTTTTCTTTACTTCTTTCTCTCTTTGCTTTCTATCACCGGTTTCAGAGGAAGGTATACAAAGACGATTGATTCTACCACGCCTGGGGACACGGAATTCGCCGATATCCGTTCTCAATACCTACATCGTTTCTAAAGCACAACACAAAACTGTCTTTGTGGGGCAAAAAAAACCCAAAACCAACCAACCAACAACAAAACAAAAACAAACAAACAAAAAAAACCCCAACCAAAGACAGAAAAAAAACCCCACCAAAACAAAAAACAAAATCAAAAACTAAAATAAAAACAGAAGCAAAAAACCAAGCCCAAACACCCAACCCCAAACCAAACACAAAAACTATCTTTTAACTCCAAAGCCATGAACGCTGGAAATCACTTCGAGGCCAAAGCCATATGGACACTCCTATCTAATTCATCAATGGCCAGATTCGACTTCCACAAGTATCAAAAGTAAGTTTCACATTCATGCCACTGCACTGGGTCCCCATTATGTCCATAGCCTACTAATGCATCTTGTCATATCGTTCATTTTCCAACGTCATATTATTTTTGAAAAATAGAGTATTAATCAGAAGAGCAGAGAATTTTTTTAAAGCATTGGTTTCCAGCTAGGGTTGCCTTGCCTCACCTCACTTTGCTCAAGCCGGTATTTTCAAAAGAAAGGGAGGACACATCTGAAAATGGCTCTTCATAGGATGTGCCAGACCTGCAGTCCGTCTGAAAGTCTTTAGCAACAATAAACATTAGGAACAGGCGTCATTACTAACCTTGAAAAAATAATCAATGGACTTAGAAGAGCGGGATTTGAGTTTAAAAAATAGTGCAAGGAAGGCCCTCTAGTTGTACAGGAAACAGACCTGGTTATTCCGATAGTAGGCTTTAAAAAAAAGAAAAATTAATTTATAATCTCTAGATAGATTATTACAGACCCACAGAGCGTTACCTCCCTGCACAGGGGTAGTATAACTTGGATTTGGAGTATACAATATTGTAACGCCCTTTTAATTTTATCATATATATTGTCTGGATTTACCTTTTCTAGAAACTCTTAAAATGTCTTGTAAACACCTGAACACTATGAAAGAGATAACCTTAGTGCAATACAAAGTTACCAACCTCAGTCATTGAGATCCAATTAATTCGATGTTTGCCTCCAGTGATCTGTGAAAAAAAAAAAAAACATACGGAGAGGGAGGCGACGGACACACAAAAAAGGAAAATATTTACCGCATTGGTCTGATAATATCTAGGGAAATGTCAAATACATACTTTTTAACTATCGTCTTAAAAAATAATAAAAATTAATAAAAATAGCTTCGATACCTCCGATATGCAACTGGTCTTTTTTTCGCCAAAGGCTAACATTAGGGACGATCGCACTTAAGTTCAGAAAATATTGTTATTTTTCTTAATGGGGAAAATTGGACTCCCGCGACTTAGATCTGTGGTTTTTAGAACTGGGATGGAAATTGGACTGACACCACTTTGCACTTTAACAATCGGATTTCGTCAGGGTACAAGTTGTTTGTTTAACCCGACAGCTCCGTGCACCCCGTCGCACGCTTTTACACACTCATTAAAACGATTATTCACGACCTGTCGAGTGTTTTCTCGTTCATTCACAGGAAAGACTTAGAGCTCTAAGATTCAAGAGCATACGGTCAGCTATACCACTGGCCGAGGGGAGAGATTACTTATCTCTGTGATCATCTGATGCGGGGCTGTCTTATCTCTACAGGTTGTAAAGCAGCAGTTCCTGGAGGTAAAAGAAGGAGGAAAAAAAAAATCCTTCCCCCTCCCCGCAAAACTTGCCGAAAGCAAAAGCCGAGGAAGATAAGTGAAGTAGGGCTCAACACTTGCTCGGCACCGAGAGGGTCCTGTTCCCCCTTCCCAGCCCGTGGCTTAGGCTCCTGCCGCGCTGCTCCGCGGGCAAGCGGCGGCCAGGGCGGCGGGGGCTG